>VZRW01013440.1:881475-898383 GCA_013398125.1 Aegotheles bennettii | reverse complement strand
GGGGGGAGCTCGGGGCGAGCTCCGTGAGGGGGTCGTGTCAGGAGACTGGAGATCCGACAGGAGAGAGGGCCGCCTCTTGTTGCGGCTCCCTGTCTCTCCCCTCCAGCTCTTGCTAAGCACTAAGTCATTCTCACTGACCCATCCTCTCCAGCTGAAGACAGAGATTGGAGATTCCCAGATACCCCCATGCATTGTGGTGTGAACATGCCCAGTGGGTCAGTCTCAGGTATGAGTTATAAATACGTCTAACCTGTAAAAAGCGTTGGGGCTGAGCGGTCAGTGTTGACAAAATCAAAAAGCGAGCGGGTTATTGAGAGCACGTAACGTGGTCTGACTGCACATGTTGCTTTCTGGAGGAGTGTAACTGGCTGGGAGTGAGCCTTGGTTTTCATCTCGGGCATGTCAGCACGAGCTCCTGCACGATCCGAATCAGAATCGTGAGGTCAAGGAGTGGGGATGGGGGGGGAATACAGACTTTCATATGATGATGATTTTTGCGTAAACCAGTATTTTGTGTTCTTATGGACTGCTGCATTTGATTCTTAGTACTGCTATCAAAAAGAAAGAGGATGTTTCTCCCTCTTATGCAGACATGAAAAACTAGAACCTGGAACTGCTTGATTTTTATTTTTGTTATTTTAAGTTTACTTTAAGAGTTTGGGAAGGAATGTAGCAAGCATACAAAGTAAATGTAATACAGCAGAAGCTAGCTCTTGTTCTTACACTATTGAAAATATCACATAGATACAACAAAAAGGAATGTGTATATTTTTTAAGATGATTAAAGTTATGAGTTTAACAAGACTCGAGAAATGGTTTTGACATCTCTTGCCAGCATGCAAGCAAGTACTAAAAGGCTGTTAATATAAAAACTTTACCACAAACTGTACGTGAGCTTCATTTACAGATGTCATCAAATAAGTGTTTGCTGTTGGATCTCTTGATGGCTGTTACACAGAAGTAACACGTTGGAATACAGACGCACCTTTGCTTGCAGTATGATCATTTTTATGATACATTTCTTGAGTCTTAGCTTTTTTGCCAATGATATTATTTTGCATTTATTTTTCTTCACAGTAAAAGAAATAAATTAAAGGTATGCCTCTGTTTTTTAATCTTCTGTATTGATTCCTAATTAAATATCCTTTAGATTTTTAGTAGAAAAGGTTCTTCTTAAGTAGCAGTTTAAGTATCTTATTGGAACATTCACTGTAGCCATTAACCAGAACCTGCTTTGCTGAGGTCTGATGACAGCAGTGTAAAAGTGAATCCAGTGTCATCCTATGAGGGAAGTAACCAATCAAATGTATGTTTTACAGTTAGATTGTTCCTTTCATATACCTGTGCCATAATAGTTTTCATTGTGATAATTAAGCTTTATGTTATTCATAATTAGTAAACAAGTTTAATTATGATGTACGCAGCTTGAAACATTTAACAATATTTATGCATTGTATGTACATAAGCAAGGCATGAATAAAGCTTTCTAATCCATGTTCTGTATAGTGGGCTAAAGGCTATTTTTTAGGGGTCCAGTAGATGGCAATAGAGGATGGGTGTTGAGAGTTTTCATCTTTGCCCAGTTTTCATTTGAGTTCTTGGCAAGGATCTTCCTGTTGGAAACTTTTAGCCAGTGTGAAGTACTTTTCATTGGATGACTGATGGCTGCTGTAAGTCCACCATTGCCCCTTGCTGATGACTTGGATTGAGGCAAAGATGACATTGCCTGTAGAATAAATTCTGTTAATATTAGTAACAATTATTAACATAAATATTAATGTTAATATTTTAATTAATATTGTTAATATTTTAATGCAGCTATTGTCCTTTTAATCTGGAAGGGGAAATGGCTTTTGCTTCTGTTCATAAAATTCATATACATTGTTGGATTGGTTCCTTGTTTTGCATGGGATTCACTGATGTGTTAAAACTTATTTATCTAATGGTAAGGTTGTGACCTTAAAGCGGGCATGGTGTTATGAAAATTGTAAAGCGCCTGGGAGAAATGTTGCTTACTAGTACACAATGGATCCTTGAGCTTGCTGTAGTCATTGTGGATTATGATTTTAAAATATAGGAAAATTTAGCTTGTTTCAAGCCAGTACTTCGTTTTTTTTTAGTGTGTAAAGGTTATTTTTATTTTACTGAACTTTATTCTTTTATTATTTATTATTGCAAGATCTTTCTCCTTTCTCTCATCTTCCTAGCCTTTTTTGTATGCTCCACATTGAGAACACTATTGAAAATTATTTATTTTTTTCTGTGCTGTGAATATGATTTTGGTGTTCCCTGATCTTCAGCTTTTTCTTTTAAATGGAGTCCTTTGTACCAATGGATTCTGAGTCTTACCTAGTACATGTTTAACTTCCTAGTTCACTTCCTAGGGAAAATTTGATTTTTCTTTGCTGGCTATTGAGATTTATTTTGTAGCTATTTTAACTGATCTCTCCATCCAATATGGCTTTTTTTGTTTGTTTTTTAATCTGAAGGAATACATATGCATTAACATTTTAGTTTGTAAATTGAACTTGTCTCTTGGTGTCTCATTTTTTTAGAGGTAATATGTTTTTTTCCCCTTTCACATAACTATTCTCCCTTCTCCCTACCCCAGCAGACTTTAAATATGATCTAGAAATGGAAAGTGAGAACATTCTTTGCAATTCTATTTCTGTACCTGAGTTCAACAACTTATTCATCCACATTGCATTTATGCAAGAGTGTGTAGATACCAAAACCTGACTTATTCCTTCAACAAACTCTTTAATACTTTGTCAGTGCCTTCATCAGTTCAGAGATTTACTCTTTTTATTTTTAAACTTTAGGAGCAAATATGAACCACTTCTTTTATCCTCTTTCATTATGTAGTACTCATAGATGCACAGATACAATAGTTCTTCAGAAAAGGTTTCTTTGATAAACAGTTACTATTTAAACAAAGGACTAGACTTCTGAATTTTCAGTTTGAGAGACTGCAATACGATTCCTGGTGGTTTTCCCTCTAGTGCTTAAGAACGTGTTCTCTTAGCATGTGAAACAATTTCGCGTTTAGTCCGAGTAGTTTGCACAGACAGGCAACTTCCGTGTATCTCCACTCATCAGAGCCAACTTAACAGTGAACAGGGAGCAGACTACAGGCAGAGGAAATTGTTCTGTGCAGATGGAGCTTTTTTTAATGCTCCATGTCCATCTGTCTTGTGTTAGTAGAAGAAGAATCAAAGGTGTGAAAGAGGCCACTGCAAATAGATTTTGATGTCTGGTTGTGAGGTTTGTCAACTAATAAGCTATTTACCTTGAGATTGTAATAATTAAAGCTGTGTGAGTGATGATTATTCAGCTACTACATTCAGAAATTCAAATACTTTTGTTTCACCTAAATCAATATTTACTGGCTTCTTGTACATTTTCACCCTTTTTAGAATAAAGCCTATCTGGAGAACAGTCTTTCAGAGTAAAGAAAAGCTTAATGCCTGAAGAAATACTGCATTTCTGAATTTGAACACAGTATCTTTGTCAAGCTCTGGGCATGAAGTGCAAAATCTATAAGTCTTTTGTAAAGTTTGCAGTGAACAAAATGACTGAACCAGTAGAACAGTGGTTGAAATGATAGACTAACTGCTCAGCAGTCTGGAACAGTTAATGAAATAGAAGGAGATTGTAAGGTCACCTTCGTTAGGTCAGGTCAAAGATGTCTGTTGCACCTCACCAGTATCTTGTATGTCACTGTCTGGAGATGTGGATGGAATGGTACCAAGTGTCCTTCAGTATATCTGTATGCCTTCACTGGTTTGCACCTTGGGGACTTTCTGAACCAGAGACACAGTCTTTGTTTTTGACATCCTGTGAATTTCTTGTCAGTGGTTTTATCCAATTTCTTTCTTAAATCCATGTAAGTAACTTCTTGTCACAGAGCAGTTTCAAGATTGAAGTATCTGTTTCGTGAAAAAGAATCCAATTAATTTTTTAGCTTGTTATTTTTCAGTTTCATGTGCTACTTCCAGTTTCTTGTAGTACAAAATCACAAAAGTGAACATCCCTCTTCAATTTTTTGTACCTTTCGTATCCTCTGTTAAACCTTTTCAAACGTGAGTGTATTATAATGTAGGTAAATGCAGTGCAGTGAGTCTGGAGAGGATGAGTAAGTTGTTCAGTGTTAGGGAGGAGGTGGTGATGTCCTGAAGTCAGTGATTTGAGGATTTAGGGGCTGGCATAGCTCTATAGCAAGATTGCTGATGATGGATAACATGAACCTTGGATGAGTAAGGAGAACATTGAGCAGAAGTGAATGTCAGAATTATTCTGTGATTGTAAAACATATTTTAGTGTCTGTTTTCATGCTAAAAAATTTACACTAAAAATTTATTTCGAAGCTATTTGCATGTGATTTTTTTTGTATTTTTCCCCACTAATAAACTTCTGGCATATGGACAACATTGGTCACTATTTACTACACTGTAATAGACTTGAATTGCAGTGGCAGGGATCTTGACAGTATGATGTATTCTCCCTTGAATTATTTGATTCAACTTTTCCACTATTAACCTAATTACTTTTGTGCCATCTCAGGGTCTGCAGATAGTAGGAAGCAGGTGAGACTAAGGTAAATTATTGAGTGCTTTCAGGTCAGATATTTAAGTTTTCAGAATGTCGTTTGTCTTTTGATTAGATACGCTCTCTATTAAAAAAAACCCAAACAACCCTTGAATCTGAGATTGACCATGTGATCATCTAACCTTAATTTCAGTGAAACTGGAATTATTTTATCAACTACCTTACTGTTTTTACTGGCTTACATTTTTATGTAGGCAGTCCTGAGGGTATTCCACTGGATTAGGTGGCAGATCATTCAGTCACACCAGAGAGGAATACTAGATGCTTCCATTGGTCAGTTCAGCTATTTCTTAAAAAAGTAACTTTGCACTTTAAGTTGATGCTGTGTGGTGCTACGTGATTATTAGTGTTTTGAAAAGCTTTTCAGCTTTGCGGCAGAATCTTTCTTGTATGTTCAGAATATGGAAATGCGCAGTGTGACTTCTGTGTTCAAAGATTTTGTTTCAGAAGTATCCTTTAATTTTTTAGAAAGTACCTATTATTAAAAGAAAAAAATCAGCAAGAGATCTTAATTTGTTGGAGTCTTTATTCAGGCATGCTAAGAACATGTGTGTAAAAGTGATACAGTTGGCTCAATACCATCTAAAGAATTCTTGGTTTTGAGAGATGTAAGAAGGTCAATTACAGTGGCTCTCTGGTGCTAATAAGCAGCAGCTGAAAACAGGAAGTAGTACATGCACTTGTTTTCATCACTTCAGTTATATGCACACAGAATTACTATGTTTCTTGAAACAGGAAAATTTCTTACAGCTTCAAGTGAGCCTGTCGTCCTGTTATCTGGAAAAGTCAATGGTTTACACTTGGAGACTTTGAAATGTATAAAATGCCCTCTCTTGTCAGAGTGGACAAGTCTGTGTGGTTTTGTTTTTATCCTTCCTGTGTTCACTGTGTTTTCCTTCTCTGTGTTGCCTTTTCTGTGAGACTTGACTTGCCATTCTTTCTTTGTGTTATCCAAAAGTTAGTGTTGGTTGCTTCTGGGAAGCAGTTTTGATTGCTAGAATGCCAGTGAAGTGCAAACTGTGTAGGTCACAGGAAGGCTGTGGATCATACTCATTGTGCAGATCTATAACACCGTTACAGTGCTTTGAATTTGAGTGGTTATTTAACCAGAACTTTAACGTACAACTTCTGCTGTTGATGAAGAGGTTGGTTCTTTTACCATACTTCATTACATGGTATAAAAGTGTCATAAAGTGACATCAGTTCACCTATGAAACACCAACATCTTGGTGCAGTTAGTGAACTGCAACTCAGTGCTGGTTTGGGTGGATTTCTGATTGTGCTAGATTGGAGAAAATTCTTTTGTTTCACTGTAGCCTATATACAGAGTCTGCACTGCAGCATGACAGCTTGTAACCTTGACCGAAGGTCTCTGTCAGTGTTAGTGGTTTCTGGTGGTGTTGGGTAGAGCAAGCAGATCCCTGTGAGCTGTGTGTATTATTAAAAGGAGGGAAGTGGTCTTAATTCTCCACTGACTTCCGATGTATTCTATATCAAGCTTCTGCATTTAATTATCTTAGTTAAACTTGCGTCTGAATTCCAGCTGATGAAACAATAATCCTGAGGTATCCACTACTGGGAAAAAATATGAACTGGATTTTGGTTAAGAGGTGCTCAGATAATGACAGACACATGGCTTCCCTAAGCACAGTGTCAAAATTGTTTTGCAACTGGCAGTTTTGTATTTTGTTTGTAAGCACTGTGGCAAAGAGTAAAGTTTTTACTTAAGAATTTTAAGTAGATTACTTAATAAGATTTCTTGCTTGCTTTCTTTATAAACATTTTTCTGCTCTTTTTTTAGACATGGACCGTGATTATGGGCATGGAGGCTATGGTGGTCCACGATCCATGGACTCTTACCTTAACCAATCCTATGGGATGGAGAGTCATGGAGGTGGAGGCGGAGGAGGTGGTGGTGGTGGTAACAGGTAAAATAATCCTTCAGTTGTCCCAAGAATTGATCAAATCCAATTTAAGTTTAAATCATTCTGTCTTCTAACTTAAGTGTTCCTGAGGCATGTTGTTACGATTTTGTATGAACACTTTTGTTCTGAGCCTTCTTGTTCGATGAATACTGGCAAATACTAAACTGTAAGAGCTAGATTCTTGTAATCAGCATTATTGTGGAAAAGTTTGATAGTGAAACAATGTGTCTTTGAATGAAAATGGAAAAAGTTTTATTTTTCAGTAATGGCTAGCAATTTGTAGCTGATTGGCCTGACATACCATTTCTGACATAGCAGGCTAGACCTAACTGGTTTAGTGCCTTAGACTGAATCTATCAACATTCCGTTTTCAAGGAACATTTAGGGTATGTGTTCTTTGGTTTGAATGTGCAGTGCTCAATGAACTTGGTATTGTATCTGAAAGTCATGTCCAGATTATTTCATTGGCAGGTACTGATTACACTCAAAACTGTGTGCATGTTCTGGGCTGCTTTGTAAAATGGATTGGTCTAAAAATAAAAATTCTGATGCAGTGGTCTTAAAGTTGTGTATTTAATGTTAGGATCCTATTACTGTTGCTCTTTCAGATAAAAACAGCAGGGAGCAGCTGATTTGATTTAGGTCTTAAATAATGTATTCAAAGAAGCATGCGTTTCAGAGTAGTGATTCTATCTTGGAGGGGATAAAATGTGAAGAAAACTTAGATAATCTGATGGTTTTCTTGTGTGCGCCCTTGAATTCTTGTCTGACTGTAGCCAGACTACTGTATGATTCTTGTCTGTAGTCACTGTGGTGCCACTGGGCAAGGACAGTACTAAGTGGAGAGGTTGGAGAAGTGTTGTGTCTTGCTGCACGGTTCTGTTAAACATTTTAGTTAAGTATAATTTGTTTAATGATGAACATACGATTGACTTAAAAGTCTGAGCAGAGATTCAGGAATGAGCTGTACCTACCATCTAGTAATCTGCATATGATTGAGGTTGAATGACTACTTGAACACCAAAATGTGTCTTGCCATGTAATGTTAATATTGTGCATGGGCTCTTTCTGTAGATAGTGTCACCTTCTGTGTAGCTTTGAGTCTTCAGAGACTAACATTTTAAAATGAAGGCATTCCGTTTGTTACAGATAGTTAGTAATTTGAGTCTATTCTAGTTCGTATTGTATCAATTGAGGGGTTGTCTTTCCCAACTCCTGCTGAATCATCCTATTATATAACCATGCAGGGACACTAATGTGTTCCCCTTCAAGTAGTTACAGAATACTGATGATTTCTAGGCTGACACTCCCCCACCAGGCAAAGCAAACTCTTGGTAAATAACTAAAGATTTCAGCTCCTTGTTACTGCACTCTGAAATTCCAAGGACTGCTTTTGTGTCCACTGTGCATGCATTGGGTAGACTTTCAAAATCCCAAGTTGCTAGACTTAATAGTCTGCAAGTGAAAGACGGGTACACTGAAGGTCCTTAACTCTTTGATTGGGAGATTGACTATTACAGGGAAGAAAATTTCCAAAAAATACGAGTGGAAGAGCACGTGTATTTTTCCTCTAAAATTAGAACTGTGGGGTGTTTTAAGACTCACAACTGTACCATTAAAAAAAAAAAGATTTTTTCCCCTCAGTTCAGAACTAAGCCGCCTTTTAACTGCCGTTTAACTGTTAGAATATGAAGGCATGGTTTTGAAGAAAGGAGAGTTTGAGTAGCCTATGAATGTCTGCAGGTGATTATTTTCATGAGACTAGGGCTGGGCTCTAATGATGCTTTAGTGAATAAATGTTGCTGAAAATTTTAAGTGAACAGAGTTCAGGCATACTGAACTTTAGAATTGTTTGTAGCAAAAATGGCTCAGATAGCTTTCTATCTGGTCATAGTGTGACTTGCCCAGCCCTAATCAAGATTACAGAGTAACACAACTGTACAGACCAGTAGAGTAATAAATTTATTTTAGTTGATAAATGTCAACTGATAACTTGTCTTTTGAAATGTATAACATTAGTAAGCTTACTTTTTTTTCTCCTCACTGTGCAACTTTTCCAGGTTTGGACCTTATGAGTCTTACGACTCCGGGTCTTCTCTGGGTGGGCGAGATCTGTACAGATCTGGCTATGGTTATAATGAACCCGAACAAAGCCGCTTCGGAGGTAGTTATGGTGGTCGATTTGACAACTCCTACCGGAATAGCCTTGACTCTTTCGGAGGTAGAAACCAGGGCGGGTCTAGCTGGGAAGCACCTTACTCCCGTTCAAAATTGAGGCCTGGGTTTATGGAGGACAGAGGAAGAGAGAGTTACTCTTCCTACAGCAGTTTTTCTTCACCCCATATGAAGCCTGCACCTGTAGGCTCTCGGGGGAGAGGAACGCCTGCTTATCCTGAAAGTGGATTTGGAAGCAGAAACTATGATGCTTTTGGAGGACCATCAACAGGCAGAGGCCGAGGCCGAGGAGTAAGTACAGAATCTTTTAAGATTCTTTTCACTAGACACTCTTTTAAACCCTTTTCAAGACCACTGCTTTAAAATGAATGCACTGTTCAGTACAGTGTGGGTTTTCTGTCCAAGCAAACTATCATGGTTGACAATGTTGTTTATCCCCTTGAAGCTGTTTTCAAGTAGAACCCAGTCCCTCTTTCTGTTGAAAGTAATGAGTAATAGAAGACTAAGGTTGATAAGGTTTGTTGAATCTCTCCTTTTGTTTGAAAGGTGAAGATAAAAGTAATAGGTTTGGTCTAAAAGGGATTAAAAGGACTTGCATTTTTCCTTGTAAACACCAGCATCTTTGCTGCTGGTGGGGAAATTCATGAATATTGTAAAAGTTTTAATTCAAAGTCTTTTGAAGTTTTGAGTAGGTTAAAGGTGCAATGTATAAGCAAAAAAAAATAAAACCCAGGTTGTGAATGCTAGAGTAGTTTTTGTTTCCTGTAAAGGTGTTGAACACCTTCTTTGTCAAACATCAAGTCTTTTAAACTTAATTCTTACTCTGACTTGTGTGTTGGAAGGGTGATGGGGAGGAAGTGACAAAGGTGGGTGGTTAGCAGTTTGCAGTGATTCTTTTTCAAAATAAAAGCATGGTTAAAGGGGCATCATCAACTTGAAATCGGGTCCTTTCACAGAATTGAGAGTAATTTCCAGATAGTATGCCTAGTCCTGTTACTTGTATTCATTTTGTTTCAAAGACTGATGTTGTAACTCCTTTTCAGTGGATTCCTTTCCAGTGTAGGATGTAAAAACTGTATGTCCAAGAAACAGCAAGATTAACTGTACACAAAATAGTGGATCACAGTTTGGAGAAGTTAATGATGAAGTTAATACTAAATGAGCTAGAGATAAAAAAATACAACAGAAGAGAATAGAAAACCCAAAACTGACAGAAGTACTAACTTTAAGTTGATGGTGTCCCTTTATCTTAGTTTTATAATCCTAATTCTGTTTGTTAGCATGAAGAGTTCTGTGAACACTTTTCTGCCTATGCCTCTAGGTATAACTTACCTTTTAAAATTAACGTGACATATTTATTTGAGAAGCGATTCTTTAATGTTAAACCATACAACTTGTTTGTAGCTTGAAGTGTAGAGGAAGATCATTTTTACTAGGTCTTTTAAATGCCTGATTGTGTGGTGGTTTTGTTCCAGAAAGTCTACTTTGCAGCATTCTTGAGTACTATAGTTGCCATATTGAAATTTTAGCTCAGATTTGCACATGACTGCTAGCTAGCATGTAGCACGGTATGAGAAATAGATTCTAATCTTTGTTTCTCTGCTTGTGAAACTGAAAGTGTTAGATTCTTAAGCTTGGATGCCATCCTTTC
Organism: Aegotheles bennettii; assembly: GCA_013398125.1. NCBI lineage: Eukaryota > Metazoa > Chordata > Aves > Caprimulgiformes > Aegothelidae > Aegotheles > Aegotheles bennettii. The sequence goes on along the minus strand of VZRW01013440.1, from coordinate 888,024 downwards.
AGAACTCATTCGGATCTGAAAGCTTTGTGCAGTTACAACCAAGTAGCCTTACTTCTTTTTTGTTTTGTTTTTGAAATTTATCTTTTTAGTCTTTTATGTAATAAAGGAGAATGTAAAGGCTAAACTACTTACCATATGTAAAATGCATTGCACCTTTAATAGTGTTTAAAAAAATAGTACTTGAAATTATCCAAGTGCATCCTTCATATCAAATTTGTGTATACAGTGTAAATGTACATGCTAGGTAGTTCTATAACTATCTCAACTAAATAAATTAACATGGAGATCTTGTGCATGGAATTCTGATTAAGAAAAGTGCCTGTTTTGGTACGTTTGTCATTTAAAATTTGCTTAAAAAAAGGTAATGCTTTTCATGAAGTATGCTGAAATTATTTTTCTGTTTTCTAACTTTGATAGTGTAATGCTAACTATCTTCTCATGGCAATACAATTTTTTCTGCTTATCCAAGTCACCCATCCAGTCAGTGGGCTCTCTTTTGCCCTTTATTAACCAAATAACGGAGTTACTATTAAGTAGTGCTTTTGAAAATATCACAGCTACCTAAATTCTCCCTCTTCAGATTACTCACTTATTCCATGCCTGCAGGAGAGGTAACTTTCATAAACAAGTGTCCACATATGGCTGTACAGCATTTTAGAAATAACAGAAAGGTGTAGTCTTTCAACTGATTTTTCATTCCTACTGTGGCCATGTTTTTGTATTGCTCCCTCCAGGCCCAACTTTTAAATTGTGAATTCAATAAAATTCAGTGGAAGGTTAAAAGAAAGAAAGAATGAGCTTCCTTCAATTAATCGCTGTTCCACACTGGACAACCTTCTTTACTCAAATTTTCAAATCACTGCTAATCATTTGTCATAAAGAAGTTGGGTTTTTTTATTTATGTATTGTTGGGGGTTTTTTTAATGCCCACTGACTAAAATGTTGAAAACTGGATGGGTTAGCTCTGTTTTTTTCCCAGAGGGAGAAGTTGCTCATCATCTAGAGAATCTGAAGAGAGGAGCCCAGTTGATAGGCTGAGATATGAACTCTGACAGACATGTTCATTGTCTGGACAATGGTTTTGAATAAGCAGAAACACAGTTTATACGTATGTATTCATTCTACTGGACAAACACCCACAAAGCCATTGCACAACACAACATCAAACTGGGAGCTTAAATTTCCCCTGCATTTTGCTCTAGAACGCAGATTTTGCTTCACAGTTTTATTGTACCAAGCAGTTGTTTTATTTCTATTGATTTCATATACTAATACCTTTCTCTTGATTTCCCACATTTTCAGCATATGGGAGACTTTGGAGGAATGCACAGACCTGGAATTGTTGTTGACTATCATAACAAACCCAGTCCTGCAGCAGTTGCTGCAAGAGGAATAAAAAGAAAAATGATACCACAGCCATATAACAAACCTGGTGGGACGTTTATCAAGAAACCCAAAATGACAAAACCTATTTTGAAGCTGAGCCAGAAAAAATCACCTAGTAAGTAACAAGTGCCAAAATTCATAAGTTTTAACTACTAGTTTTTTAATTCATTAGGAACTGTTTAGTTTTAATATTCAGAAAGAAAGCTGTAAGTGTTGTTTTGTGATTTCTTACCTTTGAAGTACTCCACAACAGATGAATTTACTCTTCTACTGCAAGGATAATTTGCTGAATGAAATTGAATATTTTGATATGTTTAAATATGTACTGCTGAAGAGTATTTCAATCAGACTTTCTAATGATACTCCCTGGAGGGAAATTTTCAGTTCTCACGTTGCCTTAAGTGACAATGCCTGACAAATACTAAAATGTGCCCTGGCACAAGCTTGGGCACTGCTGTCCAAATACTTTGATGGATAGAAAAAGTAGCGCATCAACTGCAATGCAGCTAAAGGAAAAGTGTGGGTGAAGAGGAGAGGGAAAGGGAGGCAAACTGAACACTGAGCAGAAACTGTTACAGAATGATTTATGAAAGGCAGAGAAAGATTGCTGCTTCTTGTAAATGAAATGCTGTAATGAGGACAATAGCTGGAAATATGGTGGATAAACTGGAAATATAAATTGCAAAGTTTTAGTGTTGCTTGGTTTGCTTAGCATCCCTAAAGATGTCCTACAACTAAGAACTTCGTTACTGTAGGCAAAGCTGGAGGAAAAAAAAATCACTAACTAGGTTTAAATAAATTACCTGCTTTGAGGGAATCTAAACTTGAGTATTAAATATTTGACAGCAGTCAAATTTTAGTTTTTTTGCTTGTAGCACCTCAGTAATTTGGGTCTGCAGTGCTCTATATAGTTTGGTTTCGAATCACACCTGAAAAGTGCTTAAAATTATTGTATCTCAAAGCTTGCAAGGTAAATGCACAGACTTGGCAGAAACTTCTACATTAAGATTTTATTTTTTATTTTGTAATTCTAGTTACTCTACTGTGTATTACAAAACTGTTCCCTTTAATTTCAAGAATACTGCAAAAATTTCAGACACTGGGTGTGTAGAACACATTCCTCAGCCTTTTGTATAGGGAACATTATTGCTGGACTGACCAGCTTCGTTGTGATGAAATGGGTCTGTAAAATACACATCCAGGTATATCAAAGAGTTGCATCTCAAAAGCCTCCCACTTAGCTCTTCTTCTTTCAGTACTTTTGTAAATTCTTTCTAAAATACCTTCAGACAGCACATTTATAGTCTGTTACCTCTCATTGATTTTCACAGGACAAATGTACTACAGAATATTGAGGTTACTTTAAGAGGTCAGTAGATAGTGCCTACTAGAATGGACTTTTAATCAACCTGTCCTGAAGCTCTGGTATAGGGAGGGAAGAAGCTATTGGGTGCCCTAATACAATTTTCTGAGACTTGAACTGAAAGATGCTCTAATAATATGCAGTTGAAAACCAAAAAGTAGATAAGTAACAGAAACTTGGATGCAATTGGTATACAATATATGTATGAAAATATGTCCCAATGATACTGTCCTTTTAGTCTTGACTTTCTTGTTTTGTGGAGTTAGATATAGGTGATTGCTTCTAGAAAACTGTTTTATATTCCTAAGGATAACTGATTTTACATTAGTATTAATACTAAAATATGACACATTGTAATGTAGACTGTCCTAGCTGTGTAACAAGCTGATTTTTTCCTAAATATTTTATTGTCTTAAAATGAATTGACAGTGACAGCACGTTTGCATTATTAATTTTTTCCTCATTTTATGTTTGTAGACATGAAGTCATCTTTCCAGGATTCTACTATAGAGGTAAGGATTCCCAGAACTGGAAAACGTTTGATTCTTTCAGAAGTTTGTACAGTATACCTTAAGATGAATAATTATTAAGCTAGAGTTATAAAAATTAAACACTTGTTAAGTTCAGAAGAACTTAACTATATTTTTTTTTCACTTTATCTGTCTTATTTTGGTGACAGTCTGAAATCTTTACTGATTTTGAGGGAAAGATAGAGCTTGTGCAGATAGCCTGGAATATGAATTTTAAAGTGTATTTGTAGACCTTACCTGTTCTTGTAGTGCAGAGAGAGCTCTCATGAACACTTCTCATGTTGTCATAGGTAGTCAGCTTGAATTCATACAGATATGACCTGCTTGGGTGAATTGAGAAGTTAAATACAAAATGACAGGGAGATTACTAAGCAGCAGTGAGGAAGAATGGATAAGACAGAAGACACATCAAGGAGAGAGGGTAAATGAAAAAAAGAACCAGTGTTAAGAGTTGTCCTCTAGTGTATCAGACTACAAACATAAGTTCTCGCCTACAGAAAAATCAGTTGCAGCATTGTGTAAAAATGTGATTAATAAGCTAAGTGTGTATATATATATCCTGGTTCCATGCTGAAAGATCAGGGTGATATTTTCCTTTTTGAGTGGAGGTATAAACATGTTCTTGACTAAGTATTTAAAAGTCTGAATTGGAAGTCAGAGTGTAGAAGACAGTGAGAATTTTGAGTGTGAAACTAATTTGCAGAGACTTCAAGGCATTAAGGAGAAATGCGTGGCTTGAAGTGTTTGTACACAGAGTCTTAACTAGATACTTAATTCTCTTTCTTCTGTCATATTTGATAAAAATAGCAAGTAACATTATTGGAAGTAACTTGCACTGTCTTTCTCTGGATTTTGAATGAAATTGTCTTGTTTTTTTTTTCTTACAAAATTTATGAATTTGACTTTTATTAGGAAATTGAAGTGGATACGAGTGGTGCAGTTGTTATATATGAAGACTTTACAAGGGATGCTTATGATCTTGGATATCAGACTTTTGGCGGTAAGTAATTTTGTTTTGTCAGGTAAGGTATTGTAGGCATTGTATTTGTATGACTTTGGGTGAATAGATTTAGTAAACCTTTATGTATGACCTCTAATAGTCATTGAGTAGCACGACTTCTTTTTTTGAAAAAAAAAAAGTTAATAAACTTAGGCCATGGAAAGGATAATTGTAACATACATCCATCACTTGTTTTTTGTTTACATGCTGATTGTCTTTCTGCTTTCTGATTATCTCTGTATGTTGTTGTTTGATTGATTCAATTTTTTGTGGTATTAATATAAACGGTCTTTTATACTTAGTGCCATTCCGTTGCTTAAATGCTTATTCCACAAGTTCCTCACCCATACCCTATTTATCCCACTAGCTGATCAACCTCACCCCTTAAATCCTAGGTGAGTCACTTCTGTAAAAGTGGGTTTAGTTAACTCACAGAGGTGCTCTCAAGAACTCAGGGGCTGTTTCATGTGCAATCTTAATGAAACAGGTTGATTATTAGTTTATATGCAATCAGTTAGTGTGTATTAACTGTAGCGATTTCATACACAAAGAAATCCAGTGTTAGGGCTGAAACAATTTTTTGTCCCTTTCCCTTGTGGGCTGCCCTATTACATGTGTAGTCTAATCTAATAGTAAGAAGTGCTGGAAATTTACAGCCAACTGATTAAGTTTCTTTTCTTGAAATAATAATTTTTAATTTTTTTTAATTGTGTGGGGTTTTTCATTTTTAAAATTTGTATAAGTGCACTGAAGGAAAATGGGAGCCCCACTGGGGCGTCCCAGTTTATATGTAGATTCAGGCTTCCATTCCCCAGCTTGTAACAGGACAGGCACTTGCATTTGTGAGCTTGGAGGGTAAGATACAGGCCATTTCACTCCTCAAAATGTCATACTAGGTGATTTTTACAGCAGTAAAACAAGTGATTCTTTGCACATCTCCAGAGTTGGTGGTAAGGCACTAAGTGAAATTTAAATCCTGAGATCAGTAATGGGAATTGCCTCTCTGAGTGCATGGTTTTTGTTTTCAAATTGATTTTTTTAAAAAAAAGAATCTTTTGGATAGGAGTTTTTCGCTTCTCTAGATCAGAGTATTTTTTTAAATTCATTGCTACAAAATTAAAAACTTTAGGGTAATCTGGAATGAAGTGTAAGCTGTTAGTGGGTGGAAATGTTTTCAGTACCCAGTGACACTTCCAGACTCACAGCTTTTTGCAAGTCTTTTTTTTTTTTTTTTTTTGCATTATGCTGCTGTACTTTCCTTTCTGTTGCTGTTTGGATGGAGACAGATTTCATGGAGACTGACCTCTCTCCTAAGGCAGAACTACAGAAGAAAACAAAGTGATCCTCATTTTTCTAAAACTCAATGATCCTCATTGCTCTAAAACTACTCAATAATACTGTAGTTGTTTCCCCTTGTCCATAGGCTTTTAAAGCAGACATAGAAAAGGCAAGCATAAGTATGCTTATGCAGAAAGTCAGTGTCCTTACAAGTCTTTGATGTTGCATAACTAAATCCCAGTAATTCATTTGTTTGCGCTTACATGCCAGGTGATAATTTAATGAAGTTCTTTGAAGGTTTAGTTGGGTTTGTTGTGTGGTAGTTGTTTTGTTTGGTTTGTGTTTTGTTGTTTTTTTGTTTTGTTTTTTTTTTCCCTGGGCTGGTTCTTCCTTCACTGATTTTATTTCTTCAGCTGAAAATATTTGAAACATATTTCTGTGAAATCGAGCGAAATCTAGTGGGGAAAAATTAAAGTTGTTGAAGTTCCGGTTGTGTACCATACCTTAATGAAACACTGCCTTGTTGTTTCCTTTATGAGAACCCTTGCTTTTGGTTTTGGAAATTGCCTTCTTGGCAGAAGAGAATGGCTTTAGATAGTTTATGTAAGGGGATTGTAGCAATGGTGCTCTAAAACTATGCGATGTTTAAATAATGTGTTTCTTCCCCTTCACTCCAAGTACTCTTTTCTGGTCACTTACTTGAAAAGGGAAGTCATACCTTTACTGCTGGGGTTTTTGTTTGGGTTGGTTTTGTTTGGGGTTTTTTTAACATAACATTTTAAAATCCTGCTGTATTTTAAGATGGCAAAGGAGAAGTTAAAAGTGAGGAAGAAGAAAAGCGGAGAATTGAGGCCAGAAGAGAGAAGCAAAGGCGTAGAAGGGAAAAAAACAGTGAAAAATATGGTGATGGATACAGGTTTGTGCTGTAACATTTGTCTTGTGTGTGGTGTCTTCCCCCCCCCCCCCCTCTGTCTTCCTGTGCGCATATGGGT
>VZRW01013440.1:843422-881463 GCA_013398125.1 Aegotheles bennettii | reverse complement strand
CCCCCTTTTGTCCTTCTGTAGGCATATGTCGTCTTTTCTGAAAGACCCTTCAGACTGATTTTGGGAAAATAAAATGCACCAAAAACAACCAAAAAACCCAGCCCCCTCCTGGCCCCCCAAGCCCAAAACAAAACCAAAAAACTAACCCAAACAAACAAGAAAATCTCAAACCAAAATCATTCACCTGAATTCTGTGGCTTAGAAGACTGGATGTTTCACTGAGCCTCTGCTCTATCAGAAAATACACAATTTGCTAACCCCTTCTGCCCCACAAGCGTGTCAGGGCACACTTGAGAAGCAGCTCAGAATGGTGTTGGTTTTGAAGTATATATTGACTTAATAAGCTGTTAGAAATTTACTTTATTCTGTTTTTGTATGTATGGCGAGCTATTTTGTAGCAAAAATAAGTAGATGGTACTGTAACTCTTCTTAGCTTTGCCATGGCCAAGTGGGCTAATAGCCAGTGCTGAACAAAACTGTTCTGTCGGTGCAGTATATGATCATAGCATTAGTGCCTTTTCCTCATTGTGCTGAGGAGGCCATATCTCCTTATAAAGATGATATAAGTTTTGTATGGGAAATGAGCTTTAAATGAACTCTTTTGACTATTTGTAGTCAGGAAATAGTGGACTGGCTTGACTGTTAGAAATACTTCAAAAAGGTGACACAAACTAGAGAACTGTGATAGATACACTCTCAGAGTAATGCGGCTTTTAAATGGCTAGCTTCTGATTTTTGCAGTCTTCATCTTCTGTGTAGATAACTCATTACTCTGAGACTGGCCTGATTTTATATTTGGTTCTTGTAGCAGCTACCCTGCATAATAGTAGAATACTGGACATTCTTTTTCTTTTTTTCATTTTCACTTAGGCTTCTTTACAGAATGCTGTTTCCATTCTTTTTCTGGTAAGGTTTGTAAAGTCATCGTAGTTTTGAGGAGAAAGGGAAGAATGTTTCTTTAATGGTAATATTATTTAATGTATTTCTCTTGATAGAATGGCGTTTACTTGCTCATTTTGCAAATTTCGAACATTTGAAGAAAAAGAAATTGAGTCACACCTGGAGAGTGCAGCTCACCAGGAAACATTGGATCACATCCAGAAGCAAACCAAATTTGACAAAGTAGTGATGGAATTTCTTCATGTAAGACAACTGGGTTTTTTTGTTTATATAATGATTATACATTAGAATGTAGTTACAAATTACCATCTATCTTCAAAGTATGCTTAATTTATCTCATTGTACCCTTTGCAGAGGACGACTCTGCACATATTACTGAAAGTTCAAGGAAATTCAGAGTCTGTAAATAGTGTTACTTTCACAATTAAAAGTAATGTCTTAAGAAGTAACAGCAATTAATTGCTATTTATTACAGAGCTATTCTGAATAATAATTTAAGTACAGGTGCCTATTGATGTAAACAATCGTACATCAAATGTGTTAAAATTGTTTTTTCCTGTAGGAGTGTATGGTGAATAAATTCAAGAAGACAGCTATGCGTAAGCAACAGACGAGTAACCAAACGGAAAATGCTCAAGCTGCTGAAAAAGATATAATGGAAGGTGAGTAATGCTTTTTATTTGAAATTGCACATTGTGGTGCTCTGCTTGTCCTTTTCTCCTTTCATTCTTCTTCAGATTTGATAAAATATTTGGATTAAAATGATTTTCATACCTCTTCTCTACCTGGTTGGAATTCCTTGCTTCTTTTCTGATTCCAATGTGGAATGTAAGCACAGTGGGAGGTGGCAAACCTTATTTGTGAGTGTTACCTGGGTAGCCTTTTCAGAAAGTAAGATAGCATTGTGCTAGGTACTTGACGAACAGAATTATGTGGGCTTTGCCACAGTCTTGTTCAGTATAATGCATGAGGGGTGGCTACAGGTAGACTCAGGTAGATTGAAAGAGACATGTAATAAAGTGGTAAGATGATAATGGTCAAATATGATGATAAGGATCTGGATAATGTAAGGAATAGTTGCTGTGGTTTAGAGGGACATGAACAAACAGAGGAGTCTGAGTACTTTCTTGGCTACCCAAGATGCATCTTGGCCAGATTTTTTTTTTTTTCACCTTGGGTGCCCTACAGGCAGTTTTCTAGGGCATTTTGTGTGTCCCTACTTTGGGGTTCCACATCCTTCCACTTCATCCTTTGCTTGAGGACTTTCAAAAGATGTGCCAGAGCCAGAGGGGACATCTTTTGAGTACCTTTACTTTAAGCAATAACTGTATTTGAATATTACCTTAATTCGAATTTAAGTGCTAAAAGATATTTAAAAATTAATATAGCCAACTTCTTAACAATCTCTCAAATTCTTTTTGTGTACTTGCCTTATGTACTGGAAGACCTGTTTACCTTCATGATCAGAATGTTCATTGGCAAACTAATACTAAAATTTGCAAGAGGAGTTGGATGCATGTGCTTCTTCCTGGTGGTGAAGGAAGGCAAGGAAGTAAATTAGTTGTTCTTATGAGGGGAAAGGTTAAATCCAGCTGCTTTGGTGAAGCTTTGTTTGCTTCTTGTATCAAAATGTGTATTATTAAGGATATTAGTTATTGTTGATTTAAAATAGATGGCATTTTTGTACGTTAAATAGTTCAACTTGATTGTTGTATCATTTTTATTTCCCTTTACGTAGGCAGGTAGGTGTTCATATATGATAACCTTAGGCAGCAAACATAATTGCCCGTGTCTCATATAGTCTGTGGAGAGAAGGAGCTGGAGTATCCAAGTGGGAAACATCCTGCTTCAACATTGCCTTCAGAGAGCCTAAATTTGATGCGTGAATTTGGGTGAATATTCCCGTGTGGTTCACTTTGGCATGTTTAACAACTGAGAACTCTAATTTTCTGGTATAAAACAATCAATCCCCTCTTCCAGTTCCCTAGAATAACACATTTTGTGTTAATGATTTGTTGCATCTTCTTTGGCAGGGGTTACTGCTGATGACCACATGATGAAAGTTGAGACTGTTCACTGCAGTGCTTGCAGCGTGTATGTTCCTGCATTACACAGTTCTGTTCAGCAGCACTTAAAATCTCCTGATCACACAAAAGGAAAACAAGTAAGATGTGACAAACTATGAAAAAAAAAAATAAGCAGCATAATCTAGTGGTAGGTGAAAAGTCTTATGGTACTTGGTGCAAATACTTTCTAAGTTATTCTCTAGAAAGCTAGAATTTCCTTGTTACACATTGTAAACTTAATGTCTCATGAAGTAGCCAGTGCTTAAGCACCCCCAGTTAATGAAGTGTTGGTGTGTTTAATGGCTAACAATAGTAAGTCTTGAGAAGGTTACAAGCAATGACTTTCTTATTTTATCAGAATTTTTTTTACTGACATTATGTTTTGAAAAGATTTTGTTATTCAAATTGGAAAGCATAATACATATGTTTCCAGCAAGATAACAAACCCGGTGTCTTGTTTTTGCTTGGCTATTATCTTTTTAATTTGAAGAAGAGTGAGGGCAGTTTAGAATTAGCAGTAGTATGGAATTGGTCCCTACTACAATTTATAATGATACACTTTTAAGGTTGGTAGAAAGGTTGAAAGAGTAGTATGAGTTGGGAAAAAAAAAAATCACAGTTGTCATAGTAAGCAAGATTGCCAAAGTAATGTTTTGTTTATATGTGAGTTTCTGTGATTATGGAATATTGTAGAATGGTTTGGGTTGTAAGGGACCTTTCAAGGTCATCTAGTCCATCCCCTCTGCAATGCAAAGGGACATGTTCAGCAATATGTTAGGCTGTGATAGAAAAGTGTGCGTGTTACCTGTAGATGAGAACAAGCAACTGTGATTGTAAACAGGTGTGTGGTTGTAGTGCATTATATAAGCAAGATGGGGATTTATCTTTTGATCAAGCTGAAGCAGCAAACTATAAACTCTACCAAACTTAATTGACCTTATTATGTGGTTTGGACATAAATGCTAAGAATGAGCATTTCATGTTGAAGCACGTTCATTATTTTCCATACAAAAGCTGAGAATGAATTCAGATTTGTGTGACAATTGTACTTAGATGTGTGATAGTTATTTACTGTAAAATTTGTTTCTTAGGCTTACAGAGAACAAATAAAAAGGGAGAGTGTTCTTACTGCCACCAGTATCTTGAATAATCCTATAGTCAAGGCACGGTATGAGCTGTATGTGAAGGTAAGAAGCAAATGGAAAACATATAACGTTTCCTATATCGCTATTTGCCCCATGCTGATGTAGTTTAACCTCATTGCTTTGTTTCTGCCTTCTAGGTAGCTCACAGATTGAATATAACTTTTAGTGTATTTAATGTATGTAGTCTCTGATAACTTTGCAGAAAAAATTACCACCTTCAGATTTACCAGCTTTTGGTTTTTGTTTACCATTTATATGTGTATCTAGTCAATTTTCTGAGATGTTATTATTAAAAAAAAATCAAGCTTTAGGAAAGCTTGCCTTTACCTCCATTTGTAATATTAACTATATGGCACAAAACACTTTACAAATTAGTCTTTACATTTAGAAGCAAAGGCTCCAGACTATGGCTGTGGACTAAAGTACAGTGCACGCATTACTTGGCTGATTTTATTTTGTAGAATTTCTAGGATTCATGGCAGCATACAAAAAATGAAAATTTACAGCAGTAGTTGTCATGATCAGAGAATTTAAAAGGCATGGTGACCTACATTGCAGATACACGGCCTGAGAAACATACGTGGATTCATTTTAGTGTAATAACGGGGTTTTTCTTCTGAGCCAGCAAAGTGCCTTTTGCTATAGTACCATTGTTGGCTATTTCTGGTAACTGTTTTTACTTGGTTTGTAATTGTAAGGGCCTGAACAAAAGACTCTTTCAGACAAAGCAATACCGTGTGGCAGAAATATGACAAGGTATGAGCCAATGCAGAAGTTTAGTTGTGATTTTAAAATGCCAAATTAGTCATGCCCTGCAAAATTATGTGAGGTTGGATGCGTGAATTGGTTTCAGACAACTGTTCTGTATCTGTTAAGAAAAGGTAGCAAGTGACCAGATACCACAGCCTGGAATATCTGTCTGTATTTCCAGACATCTCTTCTGGTGTTCCTCACAGCCTGGCATGCATGTGCATTGTCCTGGACAGCCCCCTAGTGGGGGCCTGATAAAAGGGGGAATGGAAATTTGCCATTCATCAGTTGAAAAACTGAGGAAGATAAAAATTGCAAGATTGTCTTGACAAGGAGATCACTAACATTTTCAGAATGCCTAGCACTGCTGTTTCCTGGGGTGGATTGAACTTAATACACTTTAAGCAGCCATCCACTCAGTGAGATACATCTAGCTTCTGGTTGTGCAAATCCCTCTCATCCTTATCCAAATGTATAATCAACTGCAGACTGAAGAACTCCACTTCTACTATACACCATGTGACGCCTGCATGTGGTGCCCACAGTCTTCCAGGAGTGTGAGAAATCCTTGTTACAGCCAAATATAGCTTGCTTTGAGATGAAGGGCAGGCTGGCTCGGGGAAACACCCTTCTCTACCCCCCAACCAAAAAACCCTAACACCCCAAACAAACAAACCACAAACCAAAGAGTGTTTTGGGAAATGTTGTCTATCCTGTGTATACAGCATGGGAGGAAGAAATTCAGAGCAGGGAGGACCTGCGAGGCTGTTGTATAGATTTGTACCAAGTTGCGAAGGCAGGTCATCAACATCACAAATGCACAAATCACTTTGACAGAAGAACAGACTTGCAGGTTAGCAACTCCTGATTTTTATGCATCCCTGTTGATACAGTTTGACATGAGCAAAAAAGAAAATATTTTTCTTTTTTCATATACTGCTGAATTTCTTGGTGCATATTGGTAAGTTTGGTTTTTTTAATGTGTCACCTAAAAGATGTGCATATCCCAAATAGGGCTGAATTAGGGAGAGTTTCTGTTGAGGCCAGTACTGCTTTGCAGAACCATACCTTGGCGAGAGTAGTAGCCATCCACCTCTTTACTACTTGGACCCACCTTCCCCCATTGTGGTTTTGTGTGAAAAATTCTGCTTAAGCCATTTTGGTTGCCCCATGGAACTACTGAGAACTGCTTGGAGGATGACAATTTAATGTAATTCGGGTTGATTGACAGGCTGACACCTGGCAGCAGGTGATTGCTTTTGAGGATAGTTGCTGCATGTTGAATTGTATAAAACTTTTCAAGGTTGAATGCTCTGGCTAATGTTGACTGAGAATGAGGGAGTGCGTCATGACTTCTGGTGTGGAGTAAGCTACTTGACAAGCAATAACAGCTGATGTTTTACTTGGAGCACCTTGGCCACTTCTTTTGAGTAAAATGCCAGTCTTAATGTGTCTTACTCCTCTACTCAACTTTTAATGGAAAATCTTTTGCCTGTTGATTTAATCTTCTCTCCAACTAGAGATTGCTCCACAGGTTTTTTGCTGCGTGTGCAATAGAAAAAAGCAAATAGATACATCCATTTTAAACAAACATATAGCTTCAAATGTGTCATTCTACAAACACTCAACTTCCATTTTTTTTAATTACATGTTTCTAGTTTGCACTGTGAAAAGGAAAGCAGAAAATTTTTTTGCTGTAAACATTTTCAAATATTTTCATATTTAACCATTTCATTATGAAATTAATTTTAGACTTTCAAATTTCACAGCAACATCTTTTTAAGAAATACATGCAAACTTTGTAGTATTTACCTGTGCATGCTAAATAAGTATGCGTACTTGAACTTAACTATGCTAGCTGAACTTACAGCTAGCTCTGTAAGCTTGGACCCATCAGCTGTAGCAACAGTGTAAATGTTAAATTGCCCCAATAATTTTCACTGAGTTAAGCTATTTTTTTTAATTTCTATTTTTTTAACAAGGTAAAGATGACTGTGGTGTCCACTGAAGGATCTATATGGAGTTGTCCTAAGATAACCCTTATCTCTTGTGTGTGGCTTTTTTGTTTGTTTCAAGCCATTTGCAATTAATGTCCCAGCTCCATGGAAGACAGCTTCAGTAAATTAGATGATGTGGCTTTAAAAGAGCTCCTGGTTTTATAAAGGCTCTGATCTTTGTTACGGTTCTGATCAGTGACTAGAGTTATGAACGGAAAGTTAAAAACAAAGGTCCAGATAGGGCTTGACAGCAGTTGTTAGTGCCACAGCCAGTAATGAGAGCAAGAATCATAATGGTGGAAAACAGTGTTTCTTAAAGGTGGACTTCTTAATCTACAAATGCATCTTCCTTGGATCCATTAGTATTAGAATAACTCTGTCATATGTATCCTTCTTCCAGTCTTCTGCTGGACCCCACTGTTAGGGCTGTCACTTTCTGTATCACATTTTCTGTTACAAAATGTTTCTTCTGTTCCCTATGCTGCTGCTACTTTGGAGCTGGTGTCCGCATTGTTGGAAGTTTCTCCATTCAATTTCCAGTAACCAACTGTATGAGAACTGAGGTTTCCAGTTGTCAAAACTTGCATGTGGTCTTTATGATCCTAATGGTGCTGGTGACCATCTTTTACACTCCATTTTTTTTTAATTCCTATATTTGAAAATCCAGTTCAGTGCTTAAATTAACAGTATATTGTTTGTATCCTTCCGTTTGCATGCAAGAAAATCTCATTTGATACCGTCATCATAGATATTTTGATCAAAGAACCTTGAAAGGATCGTTTCTTACCTTGGGCATTCTTTGAAAGATCCCCGTTTCCTCAGTGTTGGTCTTGTGTGGTGCCCTTTTATGCTTCCAATGTACTCTTCGTATGCTTTTTTAAAAAGTTCTTCCTTTCTCCTTATTCTCCTACATCCATATTGTAAAGAGAGGGGAAAGAGGGGTAATCCATCACAACCCACCTGCAGGGCCACTCCGAAGCAGTCATCTTAGCTTTATGAACCTGTAGCAAGTCCCTTTATAACGGGAGGAAAAAAAGACCACCTTGTTTTTCAGGCTAAAAGTTACCACTTGATGAAGTCATGACTACCTCTAATTTTGTGCCATTTAGAACTTCCTAGATAGAATGATGTCTATGATTAAAAGCTGCAGGGATGTTTAAAGAAAAGCATCATAGAGGTTGACATTTTCTATCACTATATCCTAGGCCTGTTTGATCATGTGTATTAATGAAGGCATTCTACAGTTTACCGTTAGGTAGGCAGACTTTGGTGTCTTTTTGGGTCAGGTTTGTGAGACCTGTTATAAATAGATATAGAGAGTGGTTTCTTGGGGACATTTGAGTCCCAAAGCTTTGGTTGTAAATACCAGTTCACAGCAGCTTTCTCTGCAATTTAAATGTTCGAAAGACAAGGAACCCAAAGAATGCATCTCTTAGGAATAAACTACTTATCTGCTTGTGGTTTTATACTCTGTAAGAATCATAAAGTCTTTCTGCAGAAGTTCAGCAGTATGCCAGTGTTCTTGTTTTCTGGTTGTTTTTTTGTTTGTTTTTGTTTTTTTAAAGCCATCTGGGCAGATGGGACTAGTGTGGCTGTCAAAATCAACTAGCGTCAAAATTGACTCTGCATGCTGTGCTGGATGCCTCTGATGGTACATCACTGCAAAAGAGCGCAGTCGTTAGGATCTTCCCCTTGAGGGCAGTAACTTTCTCCTTAGTTTGAGAACTTGAAAAGTGCATTTTTCTCTGAAAAAACAGGTGGGAAAAGCAACTTTTTTTTTGGTTAGTATTATATAGAAGTGTTCAGCCAGAACTAGTGTGCTGAATCCAGTTCTGCTAGGTTAGTCAGAAGTGACATGATGTCTCCACAGGAATGAAGTGTAACAGTTTTCTGTGGCTGGTCCCCAAGAGTCAGGGACAGTTAGAAGTTGTCTGCAGAAGTGTGGGAGTAGTCCTTTTAGAAGTGCATTCTTTAGCTAGGCATAAGAGGATTTTAATCTTTCTTTCTGTATCAGACCTATAAGAAGGCTTCTGATATCATCGTGAATCACTTACAGAGAAAATGTTTTCTTTTGCTAGGAAACAATGCTCTCCATTAAGGCACGTGAAACTCTTTAATCTGCCCGTCTTCCCTCTGTAATATCTACTGATGAGCGTGTATTTGAAGCTAACGAGGTGGAATATTCTGAACTCAGTAATTAGCTCATTTCAGTCAGTCTTTGGAAATCCTTGTTCCTGTAGCCAAATGTTTGAAAATTTTTGGCTGAACCCAAGAAAAACGGCACTAGAGGCTTTACAGTCAGGAGGTCTTTTGTACTTCTATCCGAAAAGGAAAGTAGATGAGTACAATTCTGGGGAGTTGTACTAATCCTTATTGAGTTAAGGTTTGGGTACTCAGTCTTTTTTATTTCACAGTGCTTTTCATTGATGTTGGAATTGAATTGGTTTGGCACTCGCTTTTCCATATGTGTTTTTCATTAAAAGTTTACTGAGCTAGGAAATATTTTTGGCATTTCCATCTTGGACACAACACTGTTACCTATTTGGTGAAATACAATTTTCTCAATTGTTATTTTTTTTATAACCTTTTAAATAATATTCTTGAAGTCCCAATTGTAGTGTAGTTAGGGATTGGTGTCATATGTTCGTATCAGACTTGCTCTATCAGATGTTTGAACATGAAAGGAACCTTGGCAAAGAAACTTATCCTAATATTTCATGTTTTTATTCTTTGTTGTTTATTGATTAATCATAGTTCTAAATATCTGAAACAAATGAAAGCTGGGTTGTGTTGTAGTGAATTATTGTATAAAGTAGAGAAAATGTGAAACTAAAAGTCGGTCAAATTAAGTCAAATCTGTTTTGATTGTCTTGCAAAAAAGCTTTATTGAAAAGCTGTATAAATACCATAGCATTTCCTAGTGGCTGCCCTTTTCATTCACTGAAGAGTATTGTTTTATTTTATGTTTGAAATAAATATCAAAGTGTTTGTTTTCAATCTGCTGCTTCAGGGTGAAAATCCATTTGAAATTAATGATCAGGCTCAGGAGCAGCAAACAGAAGAAGAGGACAAAGCTGATGAGCCAGCTGAGGGTGAGGAAGAAGAAGAGGAAGAAGAAGAAGAAACTGAAGAACAAACTGACTTCACTTTAGACCACACTGAAGATAACTAAGTGCAAGAAAATGAAAATATATTTGGGGGGAGCAAAACAGCTTTTTATTTCTGATCTAAAGTGGCTAAGACTTTTTAATAGTGTCAAATGAAGTTGTTGAAGATTCCCCACCGTATGCATGCATTCCATTCCGTGGAGAACTTGTTTATAAAATTCCTGTGTTTCTGATTTTGTTTAAAATGAAATTAAGACTACTTTAGTTGAGCTTTTTATAGCAAACTGACTGTTAAAGCTGATTAAAACATTGTGTTGTATATTTTTTTAAGCATCCTATTTTTTTGATGTGTGTATTGAAAGTTGGGTATAATAATAATTTTTGGTCTAATCAATTGAAAAGAAAGGTGGGTCTGTGGGGTGAATATATTAAATGCTGTATGGCATAAGATGATAATATTTACCTTTAGTACCGAAGGAGTAACTTCAAAAATTGTGCTGTTGAGTGTGACTGTTTTGGGGACTGCATTGCACTCTGTATAATAGAGTATGTGTTATAATATGCCTTGTAGCTTTTTGTGATAAGATGTACCAGTTTGTAGCAATAAAACATTTAAGAAATTGTTACCATTAAAGTGTCTGTAGTTAAGTGTTTCAAGTATTTCCCCATACTAACTACCAAGTTGGTTTCAAACCAAATTTTGATTGATATGATGGTTGAAATTACTTAACATCTGTAGCTGCATCTTAGTTACTTGTGTT
Organism: Aegotheles bennettii; assembly: GCA_013398125.1. Classification (NCBI taxonomy): domain Eukaryota; kingdom Metazoa; phylum Chordata; class Aves; order Caprimulgiformes; family Aegothelidae; genus Aegotheles; species Aegotheles bennettii. The sequence continues at coordinate 870,737 of VZRW01013440.1, read as the reverse complement.
ATTTATGGCTGTTTTTTGATGTATTTGGACACCACCTACCAGGACAAATAAGCACTTTCGTCTTCATAGTGTGCTAGGGAAAGCATGCTTTCAGTATATTTACATGCTGTGCACTGTAGCCTATCTTAGAAATTATGCATAAGTACACTTGTGTTTTTTCCACAATTCCTTCTAATCTAGCTTCTGGCTGATGAAGACTAGAAATGTCTGATTTAACTGTTTCTAAGTACAGCCAAGTGGTTTGCATAATTTTTCCCTAAATGTGGTAACTTAACAGAAGTAACTGTACAATCTCTTGTGGTCATGGGGATTTTTGTTTTTATTTCTTTTCCAAAATCTCGTATATGTAATTTGTGAACCTTTCTGTTGGGGAACTTTGTGTTAATTTGTAGCCATCACTGTATATAGATGGTATAAGCAGAAAGTGCACAGAGTTTAGATAGGATTAAAATACTTCTAACCTCAAATGCAAATGAACTTGCTTTTTTTTTCAGTGTTCTATTGTAGAAATGGGGAAAGTGTACAAGTATTATGGGGGAATGCTTGATTTAGGTACTAGGCCACCAGATAGTTACCCCTCTCTTTTCTCGTAATGTTGTATCTTCTATTCTCCAAGCTATGCTAAAAGGCAGCAGCTGAATGATTACAATACACAGCATTCTTCAGAGTTGACTGCTATTAGACTGAGTTTAATGCCATGATCTCTTGCTTTCTTATATGGTTTATATTTTTCTATTTAAAAAAATCAGCATAATATAGACTTGATTGTTGTACTTGTAAGTGGGTTGGCTTGGAACTAAAAATTAGCATGGGTTGGTTGAAAGATGACTTAAGCCTGCAGCTGCTTGAACAATTATCTCTTTCAGATATGTAAGCTTAAAATAGTAAAGTACTCCCTAGATCTCTAAACACTCATTCTCCTGTTATCCATTAGAAGACTAGGATTAAGATTAATATTTGCATTACTTTTAAGGTATAATCTCCACTTCTGCCTTACAAGCTGGTCACTCAACTATTTGTGTTCTATTTGTAGATTTCTTGCTCTACAAGAGGAAGATGCTGATCTTTTCTCAGACAACTTAACAGGAACTGTATCAGTGTTCTAGAAACTGTTGAAAGCTTTAGCATGAGAACTGGTTTGCAGTAGTTAAGAGAAAGGAAATGCTGCCCAAATTTCTGCAAGTGGTGGGTTTTTTTGTCTTTGTCTATGGCTCCTTTACTAGTTGGAGAGAACTAAGTTGCTTCTAAGCAGCTAAGATAAGCCCTTCTACCTAAGATCTCAGTACTTTATTTCCATTGCTGTAGTAATTTTATCCACTGTGGCCTCTGGATCTTTGAACTCTAAGCATTCTTAACTTCACTGCTAATCTGAAATACATAATTGACTACTGTATACTGACAGTTTTCACCTATAAAGTGTGTTAAGTGATAACTTAAACTTGGATTAATTTTTTTTTGGGGGGGTGGAGAGGGGGCAGGCAACTGCTGATTATAGTGGACAGAGTTACCCTTTTCCATAGGCTTAAAGGAATGTTTTATGGAGTCCTTGGTTCCGTTTTGTGGCTAATGTTTCATCAAATTGATTTCCTATATTAGTAACAAAGTGTAGAAATAATTTCAGAGGGAGTGATGGCTGCTCATTCCAGATGACAGATTCCTGGTAAGGTGTGCTATCCCCTTCACCTCCCCCTTCCTCACTTACTCCAAACTGAGTGGCGATTGCATTTGTTCCAGAATCTCAGAAATAAGGTCCACAGTTTTAGGCAGTTCTGGATGAAGGTGCCTTCCAGAGTATGCAGGTATTTATTTACACATCCCTGATAAGTGGTCTTTCCAGTTTCCTTGAGATTCACCAGAGACCAGCTATGTGCTGTCAACTTCCTGACTGTTCATAAGTGTTGGTTGCAGTAGCATATGCCTTTCCCTAGACCTTTTTCTAAAGAACCTTCTTGGAATGTTAACTATCCCAAGTGATACAGTTTGTAAAACCACAAACAACTTGGGACCATAGTTGTATCCCCCATCCCTAAGTACCAGGTTAACTAAATGATACAAAGGTGGGTGGAAAACCAGCCTTGAGATACTTGATGATACTTTATTTCTGTTGGAAACACTTTGCTGTGTTTTGAATCTTTTGCAGGACAGTGCTTAATGGTGTGTTGCTTCATAGTAGAGCTGAAGAAATACATGCAACTGATCTCATGTTCCAACTACCTCTTTCTGGAGCTAAACTTAAATCTTTTTGCTCTGAGAAATGTTGAAAAAAATATTTTGTGGTTTTTTTTTTTTGGTGTTTTTTCTTATGTTTGTTTAGGCTTGAACTTGCAAGGTATCCAGTACAGTAGAAAGAAATACAGGCACTAATCCTTGTAACTTGCACATACTGAATAACTACCATATATGTGTATTTTTGTGTATTGCAGCCCAAATGCACTAGGCGTTTTATATACAATTATGTTTTGCTACACAGTATAACTGTGGAATCATTAGCATTGCACATGTGTAATATTTGGCTCATTTTCATTTGGCCTTTCCTGTGTTGCTTACAGTGACGAGTAAATTAAGTCAGTTTTCAGCTTACTGAAATATTAACTATACATTTACTTGTTGTTTTCTGCCAAAAGACTTCTACAAAAAAAATCAGGCTCTTTAGATGCCAACCTAATCTTCCAATATTTTTCAGATGATGGAATGCCTCCTGTTTCTTTTAAGCAGCACTAAAAATAGAGGATCCAGGGCTTTTCTTCCATTATTTACCCTTCCACTAACTGAAGTCCTCACCCAATCAGCTTTTAGGATTGTAGGAAGAAATCTTACAGTAAGAAATGCCCAGGAACATCAGAGTTGAGTCTCTCCTAGATGCTTCCTCCCAACTTGAAGCAATGAGGGGCTTGGTAAGTTCCATATACACTTGCGTCTAAAGTCTGCAATGAAGTCCCTCAAATCATGTGAGAGGAATGAAATTTTACATCAATTTTTTTTGCAATGGAGGTGTGTTCTGAGTTAAGCATAAAAAAAAAAACGTATCGTCTGTTTAATTAGTTTTAAGTTAATTTCTAAAATAGTCATAAGTTTTTAGGCTTACAATGTTGTACTTGCTTTTAAAATAACTGCAACTATACTAGGTCCTGCAGCAATTCAAACTGTCTTTAAATGGGTTTGACTGGTTTTAAGTACAGCTAGCCAATGAGTAAGCCTTTCTGTATAAATAAAAATGTGTATAAACTGAAGTTCAACATCTAAAACAAAAGACCTTCTGATCTTATTCTACAAATCTAAGCTTTCCTCATCCCATCCTTTGATACTTCAAAGCTGATGCCCACAGGAAAAGGAAGAAATACCTAGAGGGTGAACTGGAGCATCAAAATATGTTCAGGCAAAAACATAAAAGGGAAGGCTTCTTAACAAGACCCCAGGACCCCCTAGTATCCCATGATTCTGATTTAAAACAAAGTTCTGCCTGTATGCAGAAGTGTGGTGGTTGGGTTTTTTTTCAGGATTGAAGAATGCCAAATGCTACAGGAGAACAGGGAATAAATAACCTTCTTGCCTTTGTGGTCCTCTACAGGTCAAACATTTGAGTCTTCACACAAAATATGCTTGTTCTTTTTCTGAAGACTTACTTGCCATCTTCACTCCTCTTTACTCCGTATATCTTCCTTGTGGACTCCAGAACGTGTATTCCAACCACATATATGGTTGTAGGGTTCGCTATATACCCAAAGCTGTGAAGGTAAGTCAAGAATGTTGAGGAACTTTTCTGGAGTACCAAAAAAGCTAAGAATGGATAATATGGTGGCAGGAGGAATGCATATATTATGAATAAGCACAACCTACTGCATATTTAAGTGAATATTTGTCAAAGATTGATAAGAGCAGAACAACTGTATAAACTTAAGAAAAGACTTGCAAATGTCAATGTGCTCCGTTTTAAAAAAACAGCATCTTGGTCAATATACAATTCTTTCAATCTCACTTCAGAAGGGTCTTGAGATAGATGTCCTTCATCACCAGCTAATAACATTGTGTTCCAGATCCTTTTGCTTTCTTTTGCTGTCTGTCTGTAAGGTTGCTGTGTCATTAAACCATCAATCAGTAAGGTTCCTTCTGGTACCTGTACCAGTCTTCCTGTTTTTACACTGAGGTGACTCAAACATGTTTGAGCCTGTTTGAATTTCCCAGAACACAGCTAAAATAAGCATGTAACTACTACACATGTGTCAGTGGACAATTTATAGTTGCCTTAATATCTGAGTGTGCTTTATATTGTCTGAATATTTTACTTTGTGTTAAAGGTATCCATCTGGAAGCTAATTACTCTGAGGAAGGGGACTGTGATGGCAGATGAGCAATTTGTTTAGCATGCAGTTACTGCTTAACTGGAGTACAGTGGTATACTCTGTTAAGGTCAGAGATTTATAAGGCTGGAGAGTACTACTACTGTGTAGCTATCCTAGCTAACGTCACTTGTGTTTTGCTTGCCGATAAAACATCTCTGTTGAGCTAGAATATGTATTTTAGAAAGCTATTTTAACTGTTACTATTCAGACAAGGGTGAATCTTGCACAATCTCTACTGTGTTTTTATTTTAAAAGCCTAAAACTACTTTCACCAATATAGTGTGGGGCTCCACACGGCATTGCCCTGTTTTTCAGCATTTGTGTCTATTACTGTAACTTTTTTGTTTGTTAATGATAACACATTTGTTAAATACCACAGTGAACAACATAAAAAAGAGGTAAGGGGGAAGGAACAATCCTAAGGACTATTAAGCAATCTGTGATGCTACATGGGCATATGCTCCCTCAAAAGGTTGGCAAATGTAGTAAGAGCTGAGTTCTCTGCCAGACTCAGTCATAGGTTTCCCACCATGTGTGTGTCTTCTGTGCTTACCTTTGGAAAAAGTGAATAGTCAGTTCAGGTGTTGTGGGGCTAAGTCAGTGTTCAAGAAGTGCAGTTGACTTTGTGGAGGGAAAGAGCTTTCCAATTTAATTAATGGTAGTATTGATTACAGTAGAGTTCAGCATTAGATGTAATTGCCTTCCTTAGCTGTGAAGGTTTGTCTAGTAACGAGCATGGTGCCCTTCACAGAAGGAGGGATACTTTGGTGTTGTGCTAGTTCTCTGTGTGGAAATGCACAGAATATGAGGTGGGGTCAAGCAGGACTGAAGGTCTTACTGTATTATTCCTTAGAGCTTCTTGTCCAGTCTTACTCTCCGTTGGTATTATGAGGGCTACTAGAGTCATTGAGATGGAGTAATCTCTATGGCCTTATCCCTCTTGTTACCCTGCAGACATCTGCTGAATGCCTAGAATGTATGGGCGGATTTTTTATTTCTCCATGGGTTTCCTTAGAGTTAGGTTCAGGTCAGGTTGCAGGCCAATATTGTAGCAGTTCCTAGTGAAAATACTACACAAGATCTCTAGAGTGTCGCAGTTCTGAATCTGACTGAACACCCTCTTGGTAAAACACAATTATTGTGTGCAGTGGGTTTATATAAAGGATGTTAGCTTTCCTACTCGTGTGTTCATTCCTTAAATACTACATTACAAATGTATTTCAGTGAAGGGTTTATTTCTGCCACTGAAATTCCTTTGTACCTTTTGAAGACTGTTAATAGCATGATATTAAATAATGTGGTTTTTATGTACAGCAATTATAATTTTAAAAATATACCTCATTCCATCTACAGCTTGTCTGGAGGTAAAACCTTTGTAGGCTGTACTGTTACAGTAGGCAGCAGTCCTAATGCTGGAGTTCTCAGCCCACCGTGTACCAAGGGGTTAATCTGTTTCCATCACTGGGGATTTGAATTGCTCATCAGTGCTGAGGTCACTGTCACTGTTAAATGACAGATGTCTTTCTGAAAATCCCTTGCATCTTTCCTTGTGATGTAAAGTTCAGTGACTGCAATAACAGGGTGTTGTTCTTTAATAACTGTTAAATTTATTCTTTAGAGAATTTACAAAGATGTCCTATTGCTCTGGGAGAGCTCCCTTGATGCCGAACTCTGCATTTTCTTTTTGCATAATGCCTACAGATTTAGAGCCACTGTACTCCCAGTTGTATAGCTTCTGTATCCCTTGTTCAGTGCTGCTGAAATACTCGTAAATCTCTTTTCTTCTAGTGGCTTTGTGCAGCAGCTGGGGTATGACAATAAGGTCCCTGATCTATAATTCCAGACAGCCCCTGAGGGCGAACAGATCGACCAATCCTCATCCCCAACGTAAGCCCAGGGAACTCACAGTCCCTGGGAGGTAGTTCTCTAATGCCTTCTATTTGTATTCTGCATGAAACTCTTCTTGATGCTGGACTGTTGTTCACTTAGAGAATTATCCAGTGCACAGTATATAAACTCCCACTAGAGATTGGATGCATGTAAATAAAGCATGCCTTAAGTCTGGCATAATGTAACTTTAAGTGAGAAGAAATAGACTCAATCTAAGCACCTTGTAAGGCTGCATTCACTGCTCAGATCTGCACAATGCAGTCACGATTTGCATTTCTATGTCATATGGATAAGAGGTAAGGAGGACAGCTGTATAGGTTTTCTAATTCCAGGGATTTCCTGGCTTTTTATTGAATTTGATGAGAATACAACACTGACTTTTTTAAAATAACAGCTGTTTTTGAAATACTCTTGTGAAATAGCAACATGCACATTGTAACAGAAAGAGACAGTTTGAAAAATGTGATTGAGTGATTGATTGACCTTTATGCTACACATGCCTCATGAAAATGTTACTTTATACTCTGTTTTCACACCACTCAAAAGCCTGGTAGGCATTTCAGAATACAGACAGAAGAGGATCCCTGCCCTACAGACTTTGCAATCTCTGTGTAATCTCTAGCTGTATTCACTTCAGCTATACTATTTTTGCAACCTTCATGTCTGTATAGCAGCATTGACATGTATTTTAACTATAAATTATTTAGAAAGTATCTGCTTGAAAGCTAGTACTCTTCTTCTCATAAACCTCCATCTGTTTTAAGCCTTGAGATTAATGAAATGTAAAGGGCTATTTTTAAATGTAAGGTGTTATGCACATGCTATCAGCCTTTGATTATTCTTGGCTTATCCAAGCAGTTTTAATGCTGACATAATTGTCAGACTAATTTTATTTTCTGCAGCAGCTTAAAAGAAGTTTAAAATGCTTCAGTTTAGTGACTTGCTATTTGCCAGAAAAATATATTCAGTATATGAAAAACAATAGTTGTGTGTTTGCTAGGAATAGTATGCCATGTGCCAAGTCCCAGTGCATTGAGGCCAGTGGCAAAGTTTCCATTGACAGCAACCAGCCTGTTTCAGTATGATCGAGTGTTGGACACTTGATCAACACTACTCTTAGATAAGTGATAGTTCTGATATTATAGAAATGGAATTCCATACATGCTCTGTGAAAGCCCATCCATAAAGAAAAGGTGGAACCTTAATGGAACAAAATTATTTTACTTTTCATCTACAATTTCACATTAGTTTCTTGTGCATGTTTTTAAGAACTGGCAGCCTTCTCTCCAACTCATCCAGAAAGGTAAAGAGGCACTGGTCTGTCAGAAGAAACCAGAAGAGCTTATTTGTACAGGACAAACCAATGGAAGTCCAAAGTCATGTTTGGTATTTCAGTCTACATTTATGGCCTTTACCCTATCCTTTCCCAAGTGGGAATTCAGAAAGGCAGAGAGAAAGTCCTGTTTAAAGCTTAAGTGTCTCTGTCTATAGAGATTCTATTTTTAAATTTTGAACAAAGGATTCAGTTGCCCAAATTGAATATGGAAGCATATAAACTGATCTCTAAAACTTGCATTTGTAGTGAAAAAGTTAGATTATTAAACTGCAGTAGGCTGTTTGAATTGAGGTGTTTTTTTGTTATCAGATGATCTAAATAAGGGATATTTCAAGCTCTGAAAATAAATGTGAGATAATAATTGTCTCTTCAGTCTCTTAATTGCAGCAAAACTTGGTAAGCGCAGTGTCCTAGTCAGTGTAAGAACATGTACATACAATCTTCAGAGCACGCAAAGTTCTGTGCCAAAGCACTGCAGTTTGCTAATTACTTTTGCAAGAGAACCAAGCACTGTGCTTGTTGAGAAGATGGACATTTGAATCAATGATAAATGTTGCTGGAAGTGTAAGTGTGGACAGAGGGGCAAGTATTAATCTTTGAAAGATCATACAAAAGGAGTTATCCATTTTTCAGCTCCTCAAACTCTTAAACTTTTTCCTGGTATTTTTTAATGTAGAAACTGTATTTAAATCCAAATACACTGAATTTGGATCTGTCTGGACTGAAGTGTTCAGTACGGTAATTGTATCTTCCATATTACAGAAGCTGATGTTCGGATTCTATCACTAGAGTTAAATACTTTCTTAAAATCATAGGGGTTAGGTCTTTTATGCTAACCTCTTCATTTGGAGAACTTCTATAAGTTGGGAAAGGATTGCTTCAGAGTTGTGGTACTTCTAGTTACTTATTTGTTTGGCTGCTATTTGGCAGCACTGGTAGTTGACAAAACAAAACTGAACAAGAAAATCCCAAACCAAACAAAACCAAAGCCAAACCAAACCCCAAAAATCTCTATGGTGGTATGAGGGGGAAGTAGTAACTGAATAGGGGTCAAGGGTTTTCTGCTTGTATTTAGCTCTTCCAAAGACTTCTGATGTTTGTAGAAATTAATTCAGTAATGGTTAAACTTATCACTTGGATAATGAAATTATAAAAGTTCATAAAGCAGCTGAAAGTATGTTGAGATTCCAAGAGAGAGAGCCTACCACAGAACCATATATTTTGTTGCTACCATGACTTAATAACCCCAGGACTTCTGTGTGAATAAAATGTCTTCACTGTCCCTGTGTTCTTTTGTTGAAGATGATGATTCATTTAATTCCTTTTCTATGAGCAAAAGCGGTGCTCATTCAGTGTTTCATTTCTTGCATTTCCTAAGTGGCCCTCTATGATTTCCATTCAAAAATTGTTATTTTGTGGCATGTGAAGCTGGTCTGATTTTCAGTTCCTCTTGAAAGCCTTGGGTTTTCTTGGGTTTTTCGTTTTGTTTTGGGGTTTCTTTGTTGTTTTTTTTTATTGTTTGTTTTGGGTTTTTTGGTGGTTTTTTGCTTTTATTTTTTTCTGGGAAGTTAATAAAAAAAAGGAGTTGTTTTCTTGTTCCTTAAAACAAACTCAAGATTAAAAAAAACAAACCCCAACAAGTCTGAATTGCTGAGTCTGGCTATCTGTCTTAAGGCTTTATAATGGAGCCCACTGGTGTAGTTTCTGTGCAGCAGTGTGGTTAATAAAATGAGATCCCAAGTGAACTTCTTGGAGGCTTTTTATCCTCTGCAGTGGTAGGCAGCAGAGCCTGCTGTAATCCTGAGATGATCAGTGTTGATTTGTTAGCTTTGCCAGGGAGTAGAACCTAGAGTGTGACCAAGAAAAGGCTGCTTTGCTGGCTCTCTGAATAGCATATGCTCTTCTTACATCTTTATAAGGAGTCCAGAGCAGGAGCTGTCTCTGTCCCTGCCAAGTTTTTCAGAAGTTTTGCCATTAACCCTAATGAAAGATTACTTTTCTCTCCATGCAGATTCCTTGATTTTAGTAACAGTTGGATCTGGAGGATTGTTAATGTTAACTGGAGTAAAACATTGGAACAACCATCAATGTGGTAGTCTTCTGTATGAAGGAGGGCTTTTCTCAGAAGAGGAGTAAATCAAGGGTATATCTATAAAGGTGTACTTTCCTTGTTTTACTTCATACTTGCTTTCAAAGAGTAGAATTAACAAGGTGGATCTTGCTTGTGTGTTTGTATTCCCTAAATGCAAACACTTTGTTATGTTTTAAAGTTAATGACATGCTCTAGATGTTTGACCTGGTGCGCTATAGCATGCGGTACAAGTTGCCCAAGTAATCTGTCTTATTTCAGGACTTCATTGAAATGCAGTGGACCTTCATTGTATTCCATGTGTGCCTGCTTTTGTCTGATGACTTCAGTTACCAAAAGGTGAGATGGGAGGGGGTGGAAAGTGTCTCCTTAGCTTTTAATTTCACATAAGCAAAAGTTGGTTTATTCTGTTTGGTTTTAACCATCATGATATTAAGGACATTGTCTTGGTCTCCCTGTTTTGTAGAACTAACTAGGGACTTGGGAAGTATTCACTGGAAGAAGATGAATAGTCTACTGGGGATTCAAAGCAGGTTCTTTTTTTTCTTCTGGTGTTTTAATTAAGTGGGCATGAAGAGAAACCAGTGCACTAACTGCAGGTTTAAAAAGGAGGGCCAAAACTCTTGTTTCCATCTAAATTAACAGTGTTTGGCATAAGTGTTGTAATGATTGTGCTGATTCTCTGGCCACAGGTGTTTAGCACAAATTCAGCTTGAATTTCTGATGGAAGAAAGAAAATAAGGAAGTGTTTTCCTTCCTTCATTTCATTGATTCCAGTTGTAAATGTTCAGCACTTCAGTGCAACAGAAAGAAAATCCACTGAAGCAGGGGCTCAGACTGATTCCTTCTGCTTTATTTTGCAGGTTTTGCCTTTCATAACAGAGCAAAACAAACCCAGAATGTTTGCAGCATATAGCCTGTAAAATGAAAGGAACTATGTACCCTATGAGACAAAGCAGAGGTAGAAACATGGCTGTTGTCCTGCATGCACTGAACATAATATTTCAAAGAAATGGAGTGGCTTTGGCCTGTGGGAAGCCATGCTGGTAGCCGCAGTAATGGATAATTACATGAGTGAGTTATTTTGGGGCAGTGATTTCCAGCTGAATATAATTAAAAGCCTTTAGCAATCATTCTTCCCATGGTGGTTGTGCACTCCATGTTGAATCATAAGCAAAAGAGCTGGTTGGCTGTTTTTTTTGTTTTTCTGAGTAGTTTCATAGCATTCCCTCATTTAAACTCAATAAATGGGGACATTAATTGTGACTTCGATTTTCTGCTTGATCAAGACAGATCATGTAATTGCAGCTGGATTCTGAGCGCTTTTTAGTATTCTGTGAAAAGTCCAGGACTTCAGAGGTAGTTCTGATTTTTGGGGTTTTTTCCCACAGTCTGGAAATTGACAGGTAGAGGGCAGCAAAGTTCCATTTCTTTTAAGTAAAGCTCAAACCATTTTTATTGAAGTGTTTTTTTATTAAGCTAAATAATTGTCAGTTTGATGCATAGGTTAATGCTCTTTCTGCATGATTAAAAATTAATATAAAATTTTCAATTTAGAAAAAATATTTACAAAAATACAAATAAATTTAAAAGAACTCTGCCTGCAGTATGATTTAACTGGTTTTGAATAGCTGCAATACAGGAAAAAAATATTTGCAAAACCAATTGAAGGACAGCTTTTCAACATCAACAGTGCGAAACTTGTGCTGATTTGTGCCAAAATCTACAATTACAGATTGCATGCTGAATTGTATAAATAGAGACAAAATGAAGCCACACACAGATATCTTCCACTTCACTTAAGGAAGAAAAAATGAAAGGGAGTCTTGCATGCAGCTCTGGATTGATTTTTGGATAAATGCACCTTCTTGGCTTCATTTATCTCGCAATGTGAAATTATTCATATTACACAGTAGTGACACTCCATTCCCCTGTTATTCCTTAAGTGTAGTTATAAAATTATAGCATTGAATTTGAAATCAGTTACTGCTCTAACATCAGTGTGTGAGCTATAAACACTTCACAAGAGAAATGGGAAGAGTTGAAGCAAAAGTGCAAGCGCAAGTGGAAGTTCATTCTTATGAATTCATCCTGAAGTGAATACCCCATACAGTACTTTAGCCATTAATAAGGAATGTTGATCATTAATGCAGAAAGTAGAATTTACTTCATTAAATACATTGGAACATGTATTTTATCTTTGAGTGATTATAAATGTACTGTTTAGGTAGTACTGTTGGCCTGGTACTCGTATTGCCTATTACTGTACAACGAGCATGCAGTGAGTTTAGGGGACAGTTTGTGCTCAAAGCCCTGGATTGGTAAGGAAGATCGGGGTCTGAAGTTGGCAACAGTCATGCTTTTATGTGACTTTCTGTTCTGAAACATATCTGCCAAAAAAACCCCAAAACCAAAAAAACCAAAACCAAAACAGGACCAGAAACCTCTATTAGACTGTTCTGGCTCATTTACCTCTATTTAAATGTTATGGCCAATTTTCAGAGTTAATTTTCACAGAATCACAGAATTCTAGGGGTTGGAAGGGACCTCGAAAGATCATCTAGTCCAACCCCCCTGCCAGAGCAGGGTCACCTAGAGTACATCACACAGGAACACATCCAGGCGGGTTTTGAATGTCTCCAGCGAAGGAGACTCCACAACCTGTCTGGGCAGCCTGTTGCAGTGCTCTGGCACTCTCACAGTGAAAAAGTTTCTCCTGATATTCACATGGAACCTCCTGTGCTCCAGTTTGCATCCATTGCCCCTTGTCCTATCACTGGTCATTACTGTAAAAAGCCTGGCTCCATCGTCCTGACCCTCACCCTTTACATATTTGTAAACATGGATGAGGTCACCCCTCAGTCTCCTTTTCTCCAAGCTAAAGAGACCCAGCTCCCTCAGCCTCTCCTCATAAGGGAGATGTTCCACTCCCTTCATCATTTTTGTGGCTCTGTGCTGGACTCTTTCAAGCAGTTCCCTGTCCTTCTTGAACTGTGAGGCCCAGAACTGGACACAATACTCCAGATGTGGCCTCACCAAGGCAGAATAGAGAACTTTTGTATCATGTAGATTCACTGAAGCCAGGGAACTGCAGGGGTATGTAAAGACTTGTAATGGCTCACCAGCTCAGAAGTGTTCGTATTTTGTACAGCCTGATGGAAGCTGTCAGATTAGGGGTAGTTCCTCAGTTTTGTTCTCTTTGCCTTCTGTATGCATAGTTGAAACCCACACTTTCTGCTGTATGCAAGTTTCTTTCGGTTATACCTCAGGTAGCTATTAATTTGGCTTCTTTGTTCATAGTGGTTTAATACAATGCAGGGAAAAAGTTTACAAAATGGAAAAATCAGGTATAAGTTGGAGGTAGTGAACACAAAGGTGCTGTCTGTCCTTTGGCCTCTTATTTCAGAGAAAGTATTTTGCAGGTTTAAATTGGAAGACAATATTAAGGTTCCTCTTTATTTTTATTTTTTTTTGTTATTCTGTTTCTGTTAAAGTACTAATGTTGTTTTGAACACATTGCATTAACTTTATCTCATATGTGCTGGAACTTTCACTGCTGTCAACAAGTGCCCTCTTTGAATGCCATAGAAAGCACAATTTGGCTTCCACATTCTTATTCTTACTGTGCTTTAGAGTTTGGAGGGTGTTCTGTTTTCCCTGTGTTATTTGTTCATTCATTGGTACCTCCTGGAGAACTGTACACTGTACTTAGTTTGAAAATGCCTTTTTGAAGGACATTACATTAGATTTTCATTGTCCTTCCTTCGTAGATCATTCCTCTTGCATCTCTCCAGACAAAATCTTAAAGTGCTTATTCTGCCTGAAACTGACCCCGGATTATTGCAGACATTTTGAAATATCTCCTGCTTTATCTAAACCAAGTTTCTAAGTTTGTTAGTTTGATCCCATCGCATCTGGATAAATGAGTCTTAAGTTGTGTCTAGGTAACATTTTTATTTTCGGTGTTAAAGTTGCATTGTTTATTTATGGAGACAATTTCATTTAAGTTTTTAGCACTATCAAAAATGAATACACATTTGTAAACGTTGTATTGTCACCTGATGATACCAGTGTTAGAGTAGTAGGTATTTAAGTATTGCAGTAGGAACAACGAGTATTTAAATATTAAAATATTTATTGCATGTTAATTCTTCATATAAATGACATATTTGGATCTGCAAAAGAAATCATAAGAGATGTAGTAATTTTGTACAAAATGTAGTCATTAAAAAATAGCAATCCATAAACCAGAAAAATAACAGTACCTGATGGGTTGCATTGTATTGTGAAGTTACGGATATCCAGAACTTGAACCTTTATGCTGCAACAGCATAAAGCAGCTCTAAGCCAAATTGGCTGTTTTAATTTCTGCATAGCTAACATTTAGGAAATACGATTAATGAATTTTTAATGCATATGTTGTGGGGTTTTTTATTTTTTTTACGGAAGAGAATGAGAAGGTTAAAGCAAGACTTTAAACATGATGCTTTGAATCCAAGGTAGGTCTGAGACACACATTTTTGTGATCAAATTCTATCATCTAAAAATAAGCTAAATTGAAAGACTGTAACACCCTTTACTGTATAGCATCACAAAAGCATAGCTACTGTAACATGCAAAATATTGCATTTTTCATTGGCAAGCTAAGTCTGTAGTGCTGCTGGTAAAAAACAGATTGACATTTGGTCATTATTTCTTATCAAGGGTGTTTTACTTGTAATGCTATTTGACAGCTATATTCTAGGTCTGACAGCATTGAACCAGCTTAATTCCCACTGAACTGCTCTAAATACGTGGTATTGCAATCAGTTTAACAACCCCTGGAGGCAATAAAATCTCTGCTTTGAACACACACAAGGGGAAGAAATCTAAGATTTATAAAGGGCAGCAAGTATTCAAGACAGGGGCAAAGTTTATGTGTGAGCCTATAATTGATGTTTCCTTTGTTGGAAAAGAAAGCTTGAGGATGCTTTAAGAATTAATCTTTAACAAGTTCTAATCTGCACTAACAAGATCTGCTCAAGATAAGTGAGGGAGAGATATGATACCAAGAGTTTTGTCAGATTCAGCCAACGATGAAAATTCAAAGGTACTGTGTAGTTCAGGGACATTTTTGAGCAGATAAGAAAACTTCACAATTAGATGTGAAATTTGCTAGAGCTCTTTGTCGCCGGTAGGTGAGTGCAGAACTTGTAACCTAGGCTGCTTGTTCTCTACCATATATCCATGTGAGTGTTCCTATGGCTGCAAGCACTTCCCATTATCTACTGAACATACAGGATAGGTGGGAAGGTACTTTGTCTGCTCCTTTCGCTCTTGCAGCATGTAATTTGGCAGATCAGACGGTAACAAAACAAGGGTAGATACTGATGAGCTTATTAAATAGTAACTTGCTTTCCAATGGGTACCCAGTGCTTGTAAAAATACTGTATTTGGTATCACCCATCAATAAAATGTAGCTGCCTCTAGGATGAAAGATGCTCCCTCTTTAAGAGGATACACTGACAGTCAGGGTTTAGGAACAGCAATATAAAAACACTTAATCGTAATTGGCAAATATCCTTTCTCTCTTTATGTTATGCTTTATGTTCAAAATACATCATGAGAAACTTAAAAGGCAAATTGCAGCATTGTTGCAGAAAGATGATGGCCTTCTCTGGATTAACCAGTAATTCTTTCACTATCCCTTGGGATGCAGAGGTTTCATGTGAATGTTTCTCCCCTTGGTCTGCTTAATTTATAAGATCTGAAGCAAAGTGTCAGGGTGAAGGCCTGATCATGGTCCTTGTATAAAGGTAAAGAGAGGTTTGGTCAGCAGAGGATGCTGACAGGGCAAGAATGTAGATTACTGTACCTCAGTAACTTTCGCAGTCCATCCAAAGAAATAAGAGTATTATCATAGAATCATAGGAAAGTTTGGGTTGGAAGGGACCTTAAAGATTATCTGGTTCCAACCCTGTTGCTGTGGGCAGGGACAATTCCACTAGACCAGGTTGCTCCAAGCCCCATCCAACCTGGTCTTGTGCAAAAATATAAAGCCTGCCATTATCCTGTAATTTAATAAGATACCATTAGTGCCATTTTAACAGGTCATTAAAATGTATACAAGAAACTTTTCCTTGCATATGTATAAGGAGCATTATGGGAAAAGGTTTTCAGAGCCTTCCTCGCTTGCATTTGCAGAACTACACAGTGCAGGGTTAAAACATTACTGTCTAAGAGAGGTCTCTGTGTTCCAGGTTACCACATGACCATTGCTTTTATATCTGTAAAGCATCAATCGATGTGGGGAGCTTGGAGATAGTCTCCCTAGCGAGGGGGTGAAATAGCTGTGTTATTGAAGAGGGTAGGAAGTCTCAGGTTACCCTAACTTGTGAGAAGAGCTCTAAACGTGGAGAAAATGAGCGTGTTTTCTCTGATACCAGAAAAAGTGGATACTATCATAACATTGAACTGTGGAATTGTGTGTTAGGTGGTACCCACTATTGCTGTGACAGGCAGTGGAAACTGGAATGGGTAGCTGTCAGACTTTGCAGGCAAAGATTCAAGCAGTGTGCAGTGGTTTGTTGGACAGTGTTCTGGCAAGAACAGCTAGTTCCCCTTGTTCAGTGCTGCTATAGGTTGATGCAGACAAGATGAGATTCTAGTAATTTTCCATCTGATTTTTACCAGAGGTTGGAGGAAGCTTACCTAAAGTAATTTGTCTATCAAAAATATTTTCTTCTAGCTCTAGTGTAGAGATTATCTTGTTTAAGTAATCATGTCCTGTAGCATCTGAACAGATTTGGGGCTGTCAGTCTGCCTCAGTGCTGATTCATTTTCCTCCAGAAATGAAGGTGGCCTTCTTCTTAAGAGTTACATTAGCTGACACTTTTGTTTCTGTACACATTCGATTAAGTATTTGTAATGGCAGGATAGATGGTTGCAGGTTTGATGGTGTAATTTTTTGCATTTAATTTTTCTTCATCAACTGTACATCAGATAGTCCAGAGAAATGGCCCTTACAGAAAGAGGCTGCTTCAGTATCTGAGCAATACCTTCTGTTTTAATATAGAAAATGATAAGAAGCAAAATCCCTCTTGTCTAAAAGACAGTATTTCTCTACGATTAAACCTCTAATGTAGCAAACTACTAGTAAGATGCTACAAAAGGCTGGGCATATCTTCTAGGAGTATGAAAATTATCTTTGCTCCAGCTAATGTCAATAGAACTCTAGAGGTTTTCATCAGGTAAGAAACTACCAGGTGTTGATATCTTTTAATGTTCAGTTACATTGAATAGGTATTGCTGAAAAATACTGTATTCAAAGGTTTGACTGCATTCCAGCATGCCCTTAGCCACTGTACTACGTCCATTTGAAAAGCTTCTTTTCCTCTACTATTATTTTTGTTTGCAGAACTTGAAGTCAGTTGGTTAGGGAAGTGTTTTAATTTAACTCATATCCTGTTGCTGGGTGTAGGACTCCCATGCAAGTCCAAATGTAGAACAGTCCTAATCAAATCATTGCCATGATTATCAGATACACTCTGTAACACAGTTTATTTGTTTGCCAGAACAGACTACCTATTTGCTTTTCTCACTCCTTTTTTTAGTGCTAATATTCTACTTTCTGAGAATAACTTGGCAGTGTAGTTCTGTTCATAGGCCTGTTCATTATTATAAAATTTGTTACATTATTTTCTTTTCTTTCTCTTTGTGAAGCATTGTAGATAGTAAATAATTGAGACTTAGGTGAATCTGTCTTCAGTCAAGTGCAATGCCTTTGCTTTTCAAGTTGTTATTCTGGTCAGAAGACAAAGATCTTTTAAAATAAATTGATTCAGTATTTATTGCCAATAGAGACAAAATTTAGAACTCCTGCTGATACAGGCTAGGTTTAAAGAAACAAACTTCACTGCCCCCTTCTCTAATATTACAGTAGATGTTCAGTTACCTCTTTCATGCCCAGTAGTTTTGCTTTATCCACACACATCCTACAGGAACAGACGATCCCTTTCTGCTTGACAATAAACTGTATCAGCTGAGAGCAACTGTGGTACTGATAAAATTTACTGTAAGGTACTTATTTTTATAATGCAACATTTGTCTTATTCCAGGAATTTGTAATCTTTCACTACTTGCATAGTCAAAAAATAAAAAAAAAAGGGGATTTCAAACAGGACTCTACTCATTATTAATGTGAATGAGAGAGGTTCTATCCTAAGTAATTAAAAACAAGTTAAGTAGAGGCACTAAATCTTTGTCTCATAAATGAAGATTTCAGTAGGGTGAAATTGCATCTCATTGGTCATAGAATGAATTCTAAATGAGCCAGTGAATCTAGTGGATCACTTCAAATGACTAATCTTAGTCAACCAGGTAAGCGAAGATGGCTATAAATCGGGTTAATTATTGTAGCTTGAGTTTTAGCTCAACAGCTCTTAATTTCAACTTTCATAGGCTACACAAACCAATTTTGTACTCTTAGATTATAATGAGCAGTCTTTATTCTTTAATCAGTTCATCCAGTATCTGGCTGTCTACTGTAACATTCCTTTGAAGTCTAGAAAGATCTAACATAATTGAAGAAATGTCGAACTACTTGACTCTCTTTTTTAATATAAAGGAATTAAACATTAATCAGACTTGTGCATCTCAATTAAGCCAATTAAAATTATCACAGGGTGTAGTGCACAGAGCAATAGGTAGCTTTAATGTTTGAATGCATTATCAACTTTTACCTAATGTTCCTTATTTAAGATGTTTATTACTCAAAAAGGAAACGCATGCAACCAGCCCATTAAAGAATGCTGCCATTGTTTAAATAGAGTTTGACTAACTTAATTCACTTAGTGTAATTGTCTACATTTATGCACAAGATATGTTAAAATTTGTTGCATTTAGTTAAAAGTAATACCATGGATTACTTTGGGTCTTCCTATGCTAATCTAATTTCCATTTTTTTTGTTCTGATTGTTTTTTTAGTAAGAAAAAATACTAGACACTATATCAGAATTGGCTCCTGTCACAGGGAAGTACGGCTTAGTCTTTACTGGCTGAAGTATATACCAAAAGTCCATATAATTACTAATAATTTGTAACAAGTGTTAATTGATAAACAACTCCCCCTGGTAGCTTAATTAAAGCTGTAGGATAGTAAGGCGATTTACAACTGGGATTGATCTCAATTAGTCAACAAAATCTGTGTAGTCTGTTCAAAGAAGAAGGAGGAAATTTAGCCTAGTGAGGCTTTGGGGATTTTTGTCTTGTAGTCTTTTTTTTTCCTTTAAACAAGAGAAATACAATCAAAAAGTATAGTAATGTTTTCTGCAGTGATCTACCAACTGTATATTGTGCTTATCTTTTACGCTACCCAGCATTTGTTCTTTCACTTGTTTGTTCATTGTCAGGTTACAGAACAATATTCAAACATTTCTTTTCATTATACACAATGCGATAAAAAAGTAATTTCATACAGAGATGTACATTTTAGAATAACACCCCTAGGAGACCACAAACTAGAGAATGAAAAACATTTAAAATATGTCAGGTTTTGATCTTACTTAGAGATTTGTTTATAAACTGGCATTATGCAGCCTTAATTAAAAGATAACACAGGAAAGATGGCATTAGGGAATAACTGGATATGTGGAAGCACACTGATCTTATAAAGTCAGCTATGCTGTTTCAGGATTCACTGCTCTTTTATCATTTGGACTGATAGTAAGAATATAATCTATGAGTACTTGAAATTGCCCCTGTGGAATAAAAAAAAGTGTCATCTCTGTTTAAACTAGATCACAGACTGGCTGCAAACAGCTGCTGAAACATTAATTAATTTGTTTGCAAATAAATCATGGATATGTACTAGCTGAAAATACTCATATAAACAAGCATGAATGTTGTGCTTCTTAGATTACCTATGGATCCCTGGTTTGCCTTCATTTTTTAAGATAACATTACGTGCACTAGCAAAACCAACAGAGACACCAAATAATTTGAAGAGCTGAGCCTTTTTATTAAAGTTGTCCTGTAGATATATCAATGTGCTGAAATGCAAATCAGTTTCAGTGCTTTAAAAAACACACATCCATTTTACATTTGTGTAGGTCTGAACCTCATTTAAGAAACATTTGTTAATCAAAGAGAATGAAATATTTTGGTGGAGGCAAATGAGTGTGGGTTTAAGAAGTTTGCAGCTAAAAATATGGCATGATGATTTCAGCTGTGCAATTTATGTTCCTCTGTATCTTGAATGTCCTTTTGGTAGTTGAGTAGCATTCCTCTATAAATTCTGCATTATTTGGTATGAAAAACACCTGCTTTTCATATACCATCAAAGATGCTATTTAATGTCTATGGATTGTTTAAAGAAACAGGCTAAATGCTAGCCTTGTAGCTTCACTGACCTAGAGCCCAGACAGATGTGCCCAAACTTGCACTCATGACAACACATGTGCATCCTTGGGGCTAGCCTTATAGCTGCTACAGTGCTTCTCATTGTAAGGGCAAATCCTTGACTCTTTCTAGTGCTGCCCTAGGCTGTGCATATGGTAGGCAGAGAGGAGGAAGATAACACTGCAGGCTTTGCCCCCTTGACATAAGGTTTATTTTCAAGAGTGGAAAAAACAAGGGTTAGATTCTACCAAAGGATGAGACTTGCATATGTAACATGAACAATACAGAGGGGCCTTTGGATATTAATAACTAACCTCCAAGTGGCAGGCTGCTTTATTACAAAATACATGTGTTTGTGGGGGTTGGAGGACAGGGCCAGGGAAGATTTCATGGTCTAAATTCTGCATTCATGGAGAATGTTGTCTGCATCACAGAGCTGCTGGGGCTGTCTGTCTTACATAGCTTTCTTTATGCTTTTTTAAAAGGTTTTGTTTTGTATCTTTTCTAACCTGGCAAGTGTCCCTTTTAGTCTTTGGAAAATTAAGTGTTTGCTAACAAGAAAAAAATCACATTGTAACAAGAAAAAATAAAAACAAAACCCTGGGGAAGAAACAAAACTGTTCTCTAGAGGAATGATGTGAATTTGATTTTCCTCCTCCTTCTAGGGGCTATGTCTTTTGTACGCTAGCTGAACTGTCATATGAAAGATTCTATTCCAAGGCAGATCCTGCTGTCCAGGCATTCTTGTCAGTGGAGGGATGGGTTTTCCTAAGTTTGACTGATAATTATTTGAGCAGTATTGATCTTTGGGTAATGACACTACATCTTGTCTGAAGATCACATCTTCTGTAGATATTGCAAACTCTATCACAGTCATGTTTGTTACCACCCCTGCCCAAGGTTCACCCACCAGCTGCTCCAATTAAGTTATTCAGCTTCTTATGGCATAGTATTTCCACTAGCCTGACTCTTCAGTGATAATATCTGTCTAGAAGCTTGACTTTCCTATGTTTAAGGAAAAGAGAAAACTTTAACTTTACTTCCACTGCCAGCTTCACACTCTTTTTGTGGAAGATCTGAATCTTTGGATTTTCTTTTGTGGTGTGAGGGAGGAAGTGTTCATCTGAATATGCAGGCAGTAACTGTATTACCTGCAGGCCACTAATCTGGGAGGTAGCTGTGTGCTCTTACAAATTATGTTTTTATATCAAGGATGGTAATGGCTTCAGGAAGCCTACTTATGATCCCTGGGTAATCTGCTCTGCTAGAGCAGGCAGAGAGTCTGCAGAGAGAGGTCTCGCTGATGGTGCTGTTAGGAGAATTTTTATTCATGCTTCATGTTTCCAACTGGAAATTCGAATGAAAGTTGTAATGGTCACAGCTTCTGATCAAATCAGAGAGGCACAGATTTTGAGAAAGGTCTTTTTTGCTCCTATGTTCTTCAAGAAAGCTGAATTTTCTTTTTTTTTCCCAGTATGATCTACTGTTTAACTTCTACTCTATATACAATTTCGGATAAAATTTAAGCCCACTTGTTCTCATAACAGATAATGAAGTCAGTGGGCAGTCGGGATGAGCAGGGTCCTCAGCACCACTAACACAGAATTTTAGCTTGCTTGTCTGGCATTCCTGTTCACTAGACATCATTAGAGTTTTTGGCTGTCATGGTGACTGAATGCAGATATAACCTAAATACAACATACTGTTTGTGTGATACAAACTGTTGTGGAGGTGGAACTGGGTTGGAACTTCCCCATGTGTTTGCTATTTACACTCTCTGAGCTGTCAGCCCGCTTACAGGATGGGGTCAGACTGTTCAGTTTACTATGTTATCTTGCCACAGTCCTGAATTAAGACTCCAATGTATAGCTTACAGGAAGGAGGCTCTGTTTTTACTGTATTAGATTTTAGCATTAAATGTAACTGAGAAGAAGAAACAAGCTGCAACATTTTGAGAAGGGGTAATACCAGTGTAATTACTAACCATAAAACCTTCTTGCTGGAATGACTATATCTCCCTAGAGTTCTTCTGGTGCTGAAGTTTAGTGTCAGTGGCACTAACTATTCAAGCGTCTCTCCACTCTCTGGCTCATGCTGAAGATACTTACTGGGCTCCTGTATCATCTTGTTCTCTGCAAGGTCATAATTTAAGGTAGATCTTGACACATCTTGGGCTAAAATTATGTTGGCTTCTCAGAATTGACCCCTCCATGAATCTGTCAGGGCTGCTTTATCGTAGTTTGTTGTTTGAGTCTTTGGTTGTGGTGGTTCCCCCACCACACTTCTTTTCCCCATTTCGAAGTGCTGTATGTATGAATTGACTTAAGAAGGCTTCAGGCAAAGCTGAAGCAAGAGTTGGGGGTTCAGTCCAACTTGGGGGTTTCAAGTTACTCTGTGCTGCTAGTTTCTCTGAGAGCTTAGTCACCTCTGTGATCGGCTTTAAAATGCTTTATTTATTTATACACTTGCTTCCAACCAGTGTCCCCAGCTCCACTCTTTTCTTTCTAGGAGCACAGCAGTCCCCCTGTCAGCAGGACCCACAAACTGTCTGGTGGGTGTTACCTGGGGGCAGGCAACAAGGGAGCAGCTCTCGAGCATTCCGCCAGATCACGAGGAACTGTGCTTAGGACCTGAACGCAGCATTCCCTCTGGGTTTGGCTGCTCGTTGCAGCTAATTATAATTGTAAATTTGCCCTTAAAATCAAATTCTGTTTAAGAGCAACTTTTGCCTTGGGGCAGCCTTGTAAGCGGAAAATACTTATCCAAAAAGCAGTTTACTTGGCTTATGATTTCCTGTAATCCCTGTATTGTTCTCTAAGATATTTGTAAGAGTGAAGAACTGCTTTCCGCAGCCCACCCTCTCCGCTCCTCTTTGTGCCTGATCTCCTACAGAAATCATTGCCTTTTGTTTTATGGTGTCGCAGCCAGTTCCCATAGAAATGGCTGGATGCTCCTAACCTTTGTCTCCCAGCAGGGTCCGCCTTTCAAGCTGCCACTTCAACAGGGGAGTGGTTGGGGCACGTTTCCACAGGAATTTAGGCTCTTGGTTCTTTCAGCAGAGGATGATTTATATAGAATCATTTTGCCTGTGACTACAGCTTATTCTGGGCTAAATTGGAAAACTTGTTTAACCATGTGGCCACACTACTCAACAGTTTGGAGTCAAGAAGCAAAGAACAGCATCGTACTTAACTGAGGTGTGCCTTAATCACTTGACTGTTTGAAGTCTGGTTCCCTATCTGAAATTGGGACAGCATTATTTGCTCAGTGATGTAAAGTCCTGTGCTTCTTTGGGCGATTTAAATAAATCTGAATGCATGAAGCTATTTGTGCAAAATAGGCCATGGAATAATTGAGTACAGCAGGTGCAACCACCAGTCCTCCATCAGGTCTGGAAGTGGGGGCTTTGAACTGCGTGAGTTCTTACTAGGGAATGAGCCATGTAGCTATTGGCACTCATCGAGAGGCAGTAGAAGGAATAACTAAGCTTAGCTAACGCTCCTCATTATCCCATCTCTTCCTGATTCATAAAGAATGAGTTTCTGAACAGTTTTGGCTCAGTTTATATCTTTGGTTCTTGATCAATAAGTTAAAGATCAAGTAATGGTTTCAGGGTCAGTCAGAAAAACAAAACTGCTAGGATTCAACCACAGGTAATTTGGTATCAATTTAAGTGTAGGGGATTAAAATTTACGTAAGCTAAAACGAGAATCACTTACGTAAGTGTGAAAGCATACATAGATGGCAGTTCAGTGCAAGATTTGGATGGAAGCAAGCTGGGAGTAAAGGAAAACATAATTAAAAAATAAAAAGGCCCCCAGAATGTCTTTATGTTCCAAAATGCCATATGGTCAATTGCTTGGCATCATATTCCCAAGTATGCTAGCAATACTCTACAGGTTGCTTAACATCAGTGCCCAGACAGGAGGCACTGGCTGAAATAGCGTGATGTGAAAAAAGGGAGCAGCTTGAATGCTTCCATCCACCTGTTAGCAGTCAGGCAGGGTTGGATTGTCATTGCATCAGCATCTGATGGTTATGTTGGAGCTTGCTTCAGTAAGAGTTCAGTAGGAATTGTTTGAATGTAAGTGATGGAATGATATTTTAACACTGTCCTTAGTTTGGATGGCAGAATTTTAAGAAAAAATAAGGTTTCTTTTTTCTATCTTATTTATTTGCACAATGAATAATTATTCCTGTCATGGGGGCCAGAACATACGTCAAGCTACTTAAGGGTAAGGAGTAAACAAGACTCGTGATTTATGACACATACTCAGAATAATGCAGGGAAACAATGAGGGATATTATTGAAGCAAAACTAATTTCTGTTCTTGTGTAACATTCTGACCAGAACAGTGAAGGACATCACAAATCCACTCATTTATTTCAAAATTTGCAAAACAAATCCCTTCTTACACGTAGTATTTGTACAACATGAAATTATTATTCAATAAGTTGACATTTTAAACCTATTACTGCCTAAACCCATCTATTACTGAGCTATTCAGAGCACTAAGTTAACATTTACCAGAACATTCATCCTCACATCATGGGGAGATCAAGCTCAAATCCTTTATTTCATATTCAGATCTTGTTGGGTCAGGATTGAAAACTGCTACCTTTCTGATACTTTACCGAAAAGCCACTCTGAAATCCACAAAAGAATTATTATCAAGTTACTGCAGTTATTCAGCTAGATGTTGACTTTGATATGTCAACCCTCTGATCTTTAATAGAAAATTGATGGTCTTGCCCTGAGGGTCAGTCATATGCATGACCAGGATAGGCCAAGGTTTGCATTAAATTACACCCAGCCTTGCATTCTCATTCTCTGGCAGGCAAAGTCAAACAAAGCCAAATGGATCCCTTGTTAGTTTTGTTTTCTTCATTGTTTTGTGTTGGCATATGGATTTAATTCTGTAATGGGTGACTGCTGGGCCCAATCTGGTTTATTGATTTTTCTGGGGAAAGTTTTTGTTAGAGCACCTGAAAGTATAATAACAGAAAAGCAACTGGTGTGATTTTTTTGGTTCTTGTTGCAGCATGTCTATTATGGCACTTTCTCCACAATTGACCATGTCACAGGAAGCCAGTTTAAACCTGTGTTTCCAGAACTTGATTTGTACAGCCATGGGCTGAAGTTGTCAATCCCACCGTGGATTTTTTGGTTCCTGTAAATTTTGTACCTATGGTGACTGCAATGAATCATGCAAACTTTGGCCCTTTTCAGTGCTGTTGGTTGTCAGTTCACACAAAGTTGCATTTTTATCTTGTCTGAGGAAGGAGTGCTGTATGGCAAATCTAGGACATCCATGGTCTGGGACTGCATTTTGGATCCCAGCTTCACAGGTGTCGGCTTTAGGGGTTGGGTGAGTTACTGCTCCATGCATAATTTCTTTGATGGCTGCAGATGACTATGTTGCGTGGTGGCAACTGAAGGAAATGAAAGAAAGGGAATACATTTTCTATTAAAAACCAAAACCAAACCAAACGAAACAACTGTTCTTCAACTTCTGTTTCGTGCAACTGCTGTTACATAAACACCACATCAAATATGCCTACAGAGACTTGGATGGCATAGCAGCATCTTCTGGTTTTATCTGTAGCTTCCTGCAAAGTACTTCTGGTTTACTGTTCAATTCATGCTATTTAAAATAATGCCAGAAGATTAACATACTTCCTTTCTTTCTTGGAGTGAAGCAAAATTTTCATTCCCAATCATCACAGAAGATGACAGATGAGTTTGGACATATGCCTCTCTGGATAATGACAGCAAGCAAAGTCCTATTCCTTTCTGAGTGGAAGCTGGCCAGTACAGTGGCCAGTAAAGTGGGCCTTATCTGGGCTGTCACACAGGGCATCTGTGCATTAACTAGAGTGTCCCTTTCCTCATACAAAATCTAGAGAAGGTCCTGGATAGAGAGGAATCACTTCTTAGAGATCATACATTTTTTTTAAGTGGGCTGATCATGAAAAGACTCTATTTACACTATTTGTGCCTATTGTTTGTGTTGATTTTGTGATAGTGTTATTTTGTTGGCTAGATTTTTCAAAGCCTCAGTTGGGAGGCAGCCAACTCTCACTGAAACACAATAGGATTTAATGTTCAGAAAACCTAACTGATTTAGGAAGACAAGTCTCACTGACTTGCAGTAGGATTTATATGCTTAAGTCTCTTAAATGCTTCTGAAAATGACAACCTTGGGTTTGAAAGCCAACTTTGGATTCCAAACATACATGCTAAGCACTTTCACAGAAGCAGATTGTTCACAGTACATACTGCAGGACCAAATTGTTTCAAACAGATGAATATAAGGCTGTTAGAAAAAGGGGATTGGACTTTAGGCTTTGCATTTTCCTTCAAAACTGATGTGAGTTTTAATACAGCTCTTAATGCCAAGTTAAGAACATCAGTGAATATATAGAGCCCTAGAATGCTTTAGGTTGGAAGGGACCTTAAATATCACCTAGTTCCAAGCCTCCTGCTGTGGGCAGGGACACCATGTAGGAATGATTTTTAGGAATAGCCCTTGTTAGTGTTTTGATGTGAATCTCCTTCATCAAACTCAGAATTAACTTTGCTGAAGTCAATAGACTTTTGCACCCTTGTAAGTGACTGCAGTCAGGCAACCCTCTATACGTGCTATTATAGAGCAAAACATACAGATTATAAATAACATCACAGGGAGACTGGGTCCGTTTTATCTCTGCAGTAATTCTTCTGATATGCTTTACATCAGGATAAATTTGACCCACTGAGATTAGTATAAAAAATCAGATAGTGTTTCTTAGCTAGAAAGGTGCATATAAATCCCTGTATCTCTAACTTTGATCAGCTTAACACTCAGCTTTCTCTGTGAATCCTTTACCTTCTCTCTTATTTCAGAGCAGCTAATGCTGGCAAATGCCTATTGGACCTACAGAATTACAGTGCTGTACAGTGGAGGTGCTGTGAAACTCCCAGAGCATAGAAGTGATGCTCAGATCAAACTGTCTCTCCCTTCCTCCTAGTGTATGAAATTGTGCAGATGACTCTTTCAAATCTCTCTCTCATTTTAGAGCCTGATCCTGTGACCCACTGATTCCTCTCATCTTTTTTTAAAGCTAATGAGAGTCAAAAGTGCTCATCACCATTCATGGTGCAGGATTAGGCCCTTAATTATTCTTGGAAATATTAATTCCTATCTGGGTGCTGAAACGGTGGCCTATCAGCCTTACCTGGTGATGGTAATATCTCTTCTTGTTTGTCTTAAGACGCCTGGCTGTAGATCTTGCTTTGTCAA
>VZRW01013440.1:726156-843341 GCA_013398125.1 Aegotheles bennettii | reverse complement strand
ACACATTATACAGCAACGTATGGCACCAGTCTGTTTTGGGTTCGTCCCTTAGGAAAAAAAAAAGATTGTATCTACTCTTTAAAATAGCTCATCATTTAATACTTTTCTGTATAATTAGGAAATGATGTTCATCTGACAAAGTACATTCATTAAATAATTTCAAAATAAGCCAGAGGCATTGTTTAAACCTAGTGTCAACATAAACTGTAAAAAATGTGCAGAGTAGTTAAATTTTAGCCAAAAGTGTATGTTAATGGAGCAAGAACACTAAATGTTTTTTCTGCTTTTTAAGGCATCGAACTATCTTTTAGTGCAAGTTCTGCCTCACAGCCAGATCTGGCCCCTTCTTCACCCTAGCCCTTTCATCTCCCTTTGTTCCATGTCTATGCTGAGACTGAGATTTTCCCACCTCTCTCAGTCTTACTGTGGCTCTGAAAGATGATTGCCTTCCGGTGAAGCCCTTTCCCCTTCTTCTGTACCCAAGCTCCATGTTCAATGAACATCAAAAAGCCTTATCATACCCTGATGGTTTAAATCTTTAAACAGAGAGTAACAGCCTGAGTACATCCAGACCCCTCACATCCTATAGTCTTGTCACTATGTGTTCCTGCAACAATTACCAGGAGAGGGAGGCTGTGGAGTGAATCAAGTAGTGTGTGTTGTCTCCCTGGACTCCATGCTGATGCTCTGATCAGGACTTCAGCAAAATTCTGTTTGAAATGAGAATAGACTAATTTTCATCAGATTCTTCTCAGAGGAATCCCATGTGGGCTAGCATGCCAAGGGTCATCATTAGAAAACTGCCTTCAAAAGAGCTGAGGTTTCTTGTGGCAAAGCTTTCTCCCTTTACTAGATTTATAAACATTTATGTAAAAATGTATACATTAATTGTTCAGCTTCCTTGTATGCCTGCAAAGTAATGCCCAAAAACACACTTGAAGAAATACACTTGTAAAAATAGCCCAAGTAAGGACAAAAATGTCCTCATTTTGACTGAAAATTCAGAATATTGTGATCAAAGGATGCTGTAACTCCCAGCTGTTCAAAGGGACTTGTATTAAAAAAAAATCAGATGTGACCAAGAATAGAAAATAACTCATTAAGAGCTTAACTACATGATGACAGGTGAAGCCATCAGTTGCTTAAACAGTGTAATGTTTTTCTAAGCAGTTTCTGTTACTTTACACCACCCCACACACCCCCCAAAAAATCAATTCATACTTTCTAGAAATTATGAGATTGAATAAAGTTTGTCTGCTATGGAAAATAAACACATACGAAGCCACTGGGCTGTTCAGTAATTAAGACATCACTTTACTGCAGTTGCATTTTTGTAAGCATAGAGAAATTATTTAATTTATTTTACACTTTCCATTTATCACTTTTCTTCTGAAGTAGTTGCAGTTCTTAAAAGGCAAAAGAAGTGTAATGGGAAGTCTATAAGAAAAAGAATGGTCTCTGGAAGTTTTAAGCCTTCAGACATAAAGAAAAGGTCTTTTCTCTGTCTTCTGAGACTTACAAGCAATGAATAGTGGGTGGATATGATTCTCTCCTCATTTTTATAGCTATTGTTTAGCTACTACAGTGTTTGTAAAATACATTTAAAAAATCTTTATAATTCTCTTAAGCAGCTTAAATCCCTTTTCACTTTCCCCAGGCAAAACCTGATTCAGTTGCATGTTTTTGGGCTCTGACCTTCACAATGCTGATCTCCCAACAGTAGTAGCCAGTTTCTTATTCTTTAAGTGCTAGAGGAATCATGAAAAATTCAGACACTGGGTTTCCCTGAGACCAATCTGGTGGCTTTGTCTTTGTGCTAACTGCTGCTTTCTATGCATCATTCAGAAGGTACATACTGTTGTCAGCCCCTGAACTGCTACTTGGTGTTAAACATGAATATTTGTAGCTTAGCAAGGGACTAAATTTAAAAAAATTAATATTTGACAACCTTTGAGAAGGCATTACTGGCATGAAACTATACGAATGAAACACTGTATTTGTGAAAAATGAAAACTTTCTTCACTGGGGCAGTTGTTAACATTACGAGATTTGTTTTGAAAGAGCTCTGATTGCTGGACTTTCTTCTGGATACACAGATTATGATACACCAAAGAAAATACTACAGTGGAGTTGTTTTTTTCCTGTATACTGCAGGGCAAAATTCATTCTGTGCGTGTGCCACTAATCCTACCCGACCAGAAAGCAGAGAAGGATGGTGTATGGCTTATTCTAGCTACACATCAGAGATACATCCAATGGTAAAATTGCCTTTTTTCCGCATTTCTTAATTAGAAATAGAATCGGCTTCAACTAATAGAATCTCTTATTAGGAACAAAAAAAAAAACCCTAGCTCTCTAGTTCAAGTGGCATATCTGCATAACTTATAGCCTTAAGAGCTTATAGAGTCACTCACACTCCTGGCAGAATGCCTTTTACTCTCCCATATTAATGAGTTGTTCTAAATTTAGTCTACTGTGACAAACTAATATTAATACAGTATTTTATGGCCGAGAGCATTGTTAATGCATAAGAATGAAACACTGAATCAAAGGAAGGGGAAAGGAGGCAAGATTACTTAGTATGATTGTCAAGATATAAGATAATCCAACTATGTAGATATTAAGACTTAAATATAATACTCTGCTTATGGATTTATATTACATGAAACATTTTCTATTATTTTAAATCCTTGCAGTGTTAGTTTCCTATTTTCAAGGGTTTATAACTCGGCCATAAAAATTCGCTCTGGGCTGAAACTTGGCATACAAGGTCTTAACCTGGGAACATTTTTATAAGTAAATTTTCAAACCAATCTGTATTTGTCTTTGGTAAAAGTGGGACAACAGTCAACATATGGCTATTGGCTTTAAAAACTTTAATTTTCCTGACAGGTCTCAGAAAACAATGGGGACTAATAAGCAAAGCCAAAAAGAGCCTGTAGTAAGATTTAATTGCTTTTTTTGTGTTATTTTAATTTTTTTTTTAGTTTTAAAATATTAACAGGACAACGTATTTGACAGGCAAGGACTCTTAAGATGTCAGAGTTTCTTCTGCTGAAATCAAGGAGAGTTTTGTTACTCTTCAAGGGAAAGTAGGATTGGGCACTCTGTCTGGTAGTTATTTTACAGTGATGATTTTACTATCTCAGTATTTACCTAAAATAGATATTTACATAACTATTATTTAGATAGCCTTTTGCAGAAGAAAAAGACTTTATGCAGGATTTTTATATGACTTACCTAGCTGTGAATTTTAAACACGCACATGCATATACATTTCATCTAGGCAAATACATTTTATCTGTGCAACCTGAAGCCAAGTCCGAATAGAGATGATCCATCTACTTGTGTATATTAAGATGAAGAAAAGCATATGACCTTAAGCGATGGGAGGAGCTCTGCTCTAAGCTGTGCCAAATCTGTACAATGCCTGGCAGAACACTGCCAGTTATGAGGTGTGTAATGGGTCTCGGTCTCCATTGTAAGCAGTAGGCAACAGACAGCAGCTGAGCAATGAATTGTATAAGGTGCCTGCCTACATGTGCCGTTACTCAAAATCCACCATCTCGGAGGAGGAACGATAAAGTCTTTTGACTAGCTAAGGGCATGATGGATTTATTTTTTTTATAAATCTTGAAAATGTGATACAAAAACTAATTTTTGACATCCTTTGGATCTCTGACCCGAATATTTGGAAGATAGAATTTAACCCCTAATTTGGCCTCTTCTCTCAGATTCACATGGGTCAGGAAGTTTTATCTTCAGTGTTTACAGGGATACGCAAGATTATTTAGGGAGTCTTGAGTAGACATAAAACTTGAAAGGTCTGGGATGTGCAATTCAGGTGCACAGTAGATCTTGGAGGAAGACAGTTCTCTCGGCTTCACCTGGGCCATGCTGAAGAGCTGTCAGGATGGAAATTGTCTTTGTGCAGGTGGAGAAATGTTCCATTTGACAATCTTCTCAAGGAAATGTTTTAAAAATTAATCTACTTAATGACTGCTGGTGTGAATTTAGCGCAGGTTAGTTAAACTGCATGCAGCGCTGTTGTGATGTGATCCTTCAAAACAGGCAAAGCACCTGAATTCTTGGTTGTGGGATAGGAACTTCCCCTGTGAACTCTGATTAGTGTTTCTGTGAGCAGTGGCGTAACTTGTAACTGGTGTCATTCAGGAAGGAAAAATCTCTCAACTCCAGTGAAGTTCCTGTGGACAGGGAGGCTTATGGAATCAGCAGGTGTCTGGCTAGCACAGAAGCCCAGCACAAATGGGGGCTTTTGACTTTTGTACTAGTCAGATGGGAAATAATGTGCAGAAAAGAGCAGAGGAATGAGGAGCTCCTTCTGTAGCTCTCCATGCTCTAGGAGAAGGGTGGGTATGAGAGTTAGGTACATGGTTCTGCCCAGGGCCCCGCTGTCAAACTAATGACAGTATTTCATGGGCGGTGGCAGATCCATGCCTGACTGGGCAGGGGGGAATGGCAGAAGTTATGTGTAAGTCACACAGCTTGGGTAACAGAGAGTGCAGTGGTAGGGGGGCTGTAGCTCGCTGGAGGCAGATTTTAACGAGCTACTTCACAAACTAGGAAGAATCATTTCCATCACAGCTCTTGTTTCGGCACTGATTCAGTCTCCATAAGACCCCTACATGTTGACAGAGAACCACAGGCTAGAATTTATCTAAAACTAATGTAATTTGGAATAAAATCACTAGAACTGGCACTAGGGATTAGTTGCCTTGCATATTGTGTTGCTAAAGTTGTACCAGCTGCTAAGGTGGTTAAGATGCAGCCGGGGCTGGTTGCATCCCATCCCGTAGTGTTGAGAGTCTTTCTGCAAGAGCAATGCCCCATTTATTCAGATTTGCTTCATTGTGCAGGATGTCAGTACTTTACGCGTTACACAAATTATGGAGTTCATTAATCTTCATATGCCATAATTAAGTCTGTTTAAGTCTACAGTGTGGTCTATGGATTTCTGTTAGTGGGTGTTTGGGGAGCAATGGATCAGTTTTGTCCTCAGTCTCCCTGCCAGTACTAGGTCCTTACCAAGCAGAGCTAATGATCCATCCAGCCAACTTTGTCCCTTGAATCCTGGTCATATACGCGTTCACTGGAGAGTGAGGAAACTGTCATTTTGGGGAAGGAGTGTTACTGAAGGCTGTCTTGTTGCCTAGAAGACAGGATGAAAGGAAGACAAATGCAGTCTTCTGTCAAAACTGAAAATGATTCCTGCGCTTGCACTCTTACAGACATATAAAATGGATTATTGAAATTTTCTGTACTTGGTTAGTATTTTGGTCTGCCTTTTATCTTTTATCCCCTGCTGACTTGAATTCCAGTCATGCAAATGTGTTTCCGCACGTTCACATGAAAAATCCCCTCAATGGAGTCACGTCAGAGGTCTAAGAACTGAATGGCCCATGCAGGTTATGACTGAACAGTCACTGTCAGTGCAGCATTTCTGCACAGCACCTTCAACTACTATTTACATGATAGAAAGCCCTGATTTTAGTGCACCTATAACATAACTTTATGTGGTACGATTTATATGCTGCATGAAATAATCAGAACCAAAACTTAAATTTTCCATTTTCTTAAATATTATCATCTCCCCTTTCTTCTGAGTTATTTTTGTCGCCATTTCTGGCTTTTTCAGATGTAGGTGTAAAGATGAAACCCAAGGAGCCATAACCAACAGTTTCAAAAAATGTGCCCTGGCACCATGCATCTCTGTGTCATAGCATTTTCATTTGAGAAGCTTTCAAGGAGACTATAAGAGGTAAGTGCCAAGCATCTTCCAAAAGCTAGGCCTCTCAAAGATGTGTGAGGGTAGCCACCCAGAACTGGATGCCCTTAGATTTGCCAGCTCTTCTGAAGTATTGCTATTCTTTGGCAATGTTTTATTTTGCAGTGAAGATCTTCAGGTGTTTTGGTAGTGTAGAACAAAAAAAAAATAATAAATTCCAGCAGCTGTCACAGTCTGGCTATTTCCCATGCATAAAATGCTGATACATCTAGCCTTATGAACTGATATGTTACTCAGATGAATTGAAGGATGAGGCTTCAAACTAATGCATATGACTGCCTACCAACTGTAGTGGGCAGAATATCTATTTGGTAAGAATGACCATAAAAGTAATTTTTAATGTTATGTTTTTTATTTCATATACCTTTAGCCAAACACAAGTGTTCTATTTTTCATTAAAATACTGGGGGGCACAGCCTTAAAGAAATGTTTACTTATGACCCCGTTACACACAGTCTTTTGGACTGCAGTGATAAGTGGTGGGTTATTTTATTGCTGAAAGAACTTACTTAGCATATGCAATATGCAAAAGGAGGAAAGCTGAGCATTATAGCATATTACCAGCATGCACTTAAAAGAAAATTATCCGATGAAAAACAAACCCCTCCACTTAAATGCTGCTCATAAACTATAAGGCAACTAATTCTACCTTAATGGGTGAAATTGCTACTTGATGGAAAAATAAAACCAATACTATTAAAATATTGAGTCAGCATAAACATTAACAGGTTGGAATCTATTAAATGCATGCTATTGTGGGAGCTGGAGAGGCTTAGTTTGTGTTGTTTTTTTGAAATGATACCTGTGGTTTATGAGAATTTCCATGCTTTTCTATTTGTCAGAGCAGTTCTTTTCATTGATGGATAAGAAGCAGAAGCTTAAATTTTGTGTAAGCAAGTGAAGCATGAGAGATATCCTTTTCATGGGAAAAGAGAAAGAAAAGCATGAGTCAGGCATGGTGGTAGACATTTTTCACTGCTTCTTTCTTCTCTTAGACATTCTCAATGCCATTGAACTCTGTTGTCTTGCAGACTAATTTAACATTTGGAATTTAGTTCCAAACAGGCTACCTGTATGATGATGGAGAGTCTCAAGAATGGCGAAACATATAGTGAAAACTTGAGCCTATGAAATATAAATGTCTGATGGAGGTTTACAACATGGGCTGAACATGTGGAGGATATAGAATACATTGTAGTGGCTAAATGTGCTGAATTCAGACCCTTATAAAACAGTCCTGGGAAAAACATCAGCAGCAATAATATAACAATGTAAGCATTGTTACTAGTGATCCAGACTTCTCATTTGACTCCTTTGTCTCGATTGGTACGTACTTTGGTTATTTCAATTAAGTTTTTCATTTAGACCATACAACTGTTCTAGTCTCTGCGTGTTCATCTGAAAGCCATCTGTTCACTAGAGGGCAGCATTTGATAAAATGTTTAAAAGCAGGCTTTTTCCACAGAAGTGAAGAAAATACATGCAGATCACTTTAACAACACTTTTAACAATGTTTTCTGACATAATTTTCCAGTTCTGTTTGTTGGGCTGGAACCTGGAACATTGTTTGACTTGAGACTTTTTGAAAGAATTTTAAGCATTTATTCCACCAATAAATACAAATTGGTTTTGGATGGATATATTATTTCAGGTTTGTAGAAATCACAGCCTGCAGCCTCTATCTTCTATCCTTAGCCTTTTAAATGTACATAAATTGATATTTTAAATTGTTATATTACTGTAAAAGAATAAAACATGAATAGGTTCACTTGTCTTTTAGCCTGTTTTTTTCCCTATTACTACTGCTTTTCAAGCAATCCTGTCAGCATTATTACTTTATTCAGCAAAAAATCTTGGTTGCTGCAGAGTCTCAGTAGGCCTGTATGGCCAGGCAGCTGTGGAGTCCCATCATGGTACTTGAGGCAAAACCTTCTCTCGTGCTGGTGTTGGTTCCTTGATGGTAGCCAGTTTGCAAGGTTTTGTCAGGGCTTCCAGCCATCTTGAACAGGCTAACAGCTCCATGCAGCCTCCTCAGGGCCAGGGATGCTGATGGCCAGGAGACAGTCTGCCTGGACTGACTGACCAGAGACGAACCCTTCTAAAGAGGTGTGATTTGACATTTAGGCTTAGGTAAGCAGGTATTTTCTGATTAATCACTAGCCAAGAAACGCCATTTTGCTTTTCTGAACTAGGTGCATTGACTCCTGCCACCAAGCATTAAGGACTTATCTCGGGAAACTACATCACCCTTGGCTTTCGAGTTGTGGGAGAGGGAGAGATTGTTAAAAAGGGCAGTTTAGCTGACCTGAGACTTAAAATTCCTTCTGGAGGTGCACATCCTCTCTAGAGAAAGCATTTGAGTGATGAGACATCTAATTCCTATGTATCTAAAATTAAGTGGTGTAACCTGGACTCCACAGCCACATATGTCACTCTTAACAGTGATTCCAGTGCATTTCCCTGGTGAACAAGAAGCACGTATGACCAGGGTTTGTACTGGCACTATGACATGTGCTGGGAAATTCTCTGGTGGTTTAACAGACTTCACTTTCTTACCAGGTTAAGCAGTGTTGATTTAGGTGAACTCTATAAATGACATCTTTGCTGGGATTGCTAACTGTGTGGGCAAAGTGAAAGCTGGATCCTGAGGATACGTCTACTCAGACTGCAACAAACATGCCAAGGTCACACCTAGCTCAGAAGCTGAGCTGTGGTTAATCACATTGTGCCTCTCATAGTTCAGTTGCTGACTGCCAAGTGGGTGAAATTCTGATTTCCTATTTTAAGCTGTTAGTCTCCACTACTGACTGCAGCATTATGGTTAAGGATATTCCTGTGTAGTTAGCAAAACAGAAGGATTAATTTGGATGACAGGAGTTGTAAAAATGGAATAGCATTGCCGTTATCTTTAGAGTTACATCTTTCACATGCCAGGTAAATCCAGGAGGCAGTTAAACATTTTCCCCCTCTGACATTATCGCAAATGTCATTTGGTGCTTCAAGACTATTTAAGCAAAATAAATCCATCAGGCAAGCTGGAGAGTACTGTTTGTATCATCATATGTATGTTATTTTTTGCTGGAATGGATTGTCTTTAGACTTTATTCAGGCCTCCAAGACAAA
This sequence comes from Aegotheles bennettii, assembly GCA_013398125.1. Classification (NCBI taxonomy): domain Eukaryota; kingdom Metazoa; phylum Chordata; class Aves; order Caprimulgiformes; family Aegothelidae; genus Aegotheles; species Aegotheles bennettii. The sequence continues at coordinate 834,412 of VZRW01013440.1, read as the reverse complement.
TCAACCAGTATGTCTTTTTTTTAAATTGTTGTTAAATACCTCTTTTAATGTGTACCTGTTTGTCTTTAAGTTTTGTGGGTGTGTGGGCTGACAACTGGTTTGGAGATATTCAGGGAATTCTCCTGTTTTACACATAGTGCAAGATACCTGCTTCTTCTGTCCTAATTGCATGTTTCTATCTAGTGAAGCAATGTCTCTGCTCAAGATGTGCTGCTATAAAGGAAGAGGAGGGAACCATCTGTAACAGCCCTGATAACTGTAACTTCCTGGGGTCATTCAACAGAATCTTCAGTCCCTTTTTGTATATCCTGTCTGGTTAAACTTGCTGGCTGGTGAGTGAAATACTGCAATGCCACTGAAGAGCGTAGTCAACTCAGTGCTTGTATGTTCTTCATCCAACAGTAGAAAGAAAACAAACCATTTGCTTTACGTTTTAATCTTGGTAAAAGCATACAAGACTGTCTGTTTCATGGTGCTAAGAGAGAGTAGTTTCTATGTGGACACCAAAGCAAAGGCACACAGTCCTGTGCCTTCATTTCATTTTAAATGGTTCATCTATCTCACTTTGAAGTCTGAAGTTGAACTTCCACAAAGATCAATGCTTACTGATGTGGTATGGGGCAGAACAGTTCTAACAGCACAGGAAGACTGAAGTTTTATCCCATTTTATCTTCAGTGCTTCCCGAGGAGCACTGTACCCTCTCTGCGAATGTTACCAAAATGAACTGTACTAAAATACAACCAGCTCACAGTACTAATGCTACCATGGTTGGTTGGTGTAACTGAAAGAGCAGGGTGGCCAAAGAAAACTCTTTCCAGAGAAAAGAGCTAAAGCCAGATCTCTCAGCACCGAAGATTATCTGAACTAAATAGTAATACTTAGTGATACTTCTTGAGCATAGATTTATTGAACAGTAGCTGTATCTGACTAAGGAGTGAAAACGCTTCATTTTATTCCTAACAGCATCATCCTCTTCCCAGAGGTGTCCTAGAACGGTGAAAATGTAGTTTCTACTTTCAAGATCCAACACCAAAGAGATTCTTCAGGACTGATGTTCCTGGTGCCTCTTCAAGAAAATTCAGCTAGTCCTTTAAGCTAACTGCAGTGAAAGCATCCCTTATGCCTTCCTTTCTTTCTTTCCTTCCTTCCTTTCTCCTGTACTAAGGATAAATGAGAGACTTGCTAGGAGTGCAGATCCCATTGCCTTCCAACCAGCAAAACAAGGAGTGTGGCAGCAGCTCCCAAAAGGGAGAAGTCCCTAATGCTCACGTTCTCACCTGCTTGGATGGGGAGCCAGCTCACCTCCCTCCTCCACAGCCACACAGAGCACTGCTGAGACTGCTGCCAAGGACTGGCAGCTTCTGGACTTACTTAGCATCCATGGCATGACTTTGTGGCAAACTGCTTTCTCAGGTCTGTGAGCCCAGTCTCTGGCAGGGATTACAGTGGTAGTTTTAAGTGGTGAACATGTTCCAGTTTGTTATGGTGGAAGCTGAAAATAATCTTAAAATGGAAATTGTTATAATGGCATGCCCTCAGTACAGAGGTCTTTCTTCCATACCTTAATACATCCATGCTGTTCAGCTTAAACAAAAAAAGCAAAACCCAACATATGAGAGCAAAGGAATCCTAAAGAACATCATATTTGCTGCTCTCTGGTTTTGTTTTTTCCTTTTGGCTGAGGAATACTTAATTCAGTCCTTTACTTAGATTGCAAACTCAGCTGTACTAAGAATATACAACAGTCGTTTCTCCCCTTTTTATTACTTGTCACTCTGTTTTCTGCAATTGTGTTCCTCTTGTTGCTGACAGGATGACAATAGGCTTAATAAACCCTCAAACACATAAAAAATCTAATTTGAATAGGTATTGTAATTCTATAATTTCACAGCTTTTTGCAGGGCATGACTGACCCCTGGGAAGAGATGTACACAGAGGTAACATTGACAGACTTTGGCCTGGGAAATTCTTGGTGAGTAAATCTGTGATTAAGCTGGTAGGACGAGGCCTGAACACCACCTCTTCTGAGGCAGCATTTTCTCTACTGAAGTGGATTAACAAAAGAGGCAGATGCCAGTGACAAAGTGCCAATATTTGTTAACAGATGTGATCTTTGTAATGTAGCATGTGTTCTTAATTTGGCACTGCTTGACACCAGGAGGATCTCTGTAAATAAGGTGTCATTAGTTACATCCAATAGGCTTTCCTCCTAAACTGGTCTTTGGTTAGTATCCATACTGTGGTTGAAACTGGCATTCTACCTTGTGAATGGGCACTATGCCACTCTGACAGATGGGCATGACAGTAGACCAGCCAGAGAAACATTAGACTCATCCAAGTTGAGTGTTAGGGGCCAAATAGTCTATCCGCAAATACAACATGGGCAGATTTTTTGTCATATTCTAATTGGTGAAGTGGATATGCTGTCACTACCTGAGCTTCTAGATGATTAAACTTTCACATTCTCAGACTTTGCTTTAGTAACTTTCAGATTTTGGTTCTAGAAGAATGAAGACTAGTGCTTTTTTTTAAAAAAAAGTCTGGCGAAGAATTTGCTTTTTGAAAGAAACTTCCATGTTCAGTGAAGAAAATGTTGAGTGAGCCAGTCATATTTCTTGTTAAGTAGGTTGGTGCCAGTCTTCTATTTATGTTGACTTCCAATTAAGTATTTAGGTGAAAATGTTTCAGACAGTATTTCCTTTCTCCAGTTTAAAAATTTAAAAATGTTGAATAGGATATTTTTCTGTCTCTGAATTTTTGGAGCAAAAATAAGGTCTGTTGCATCAGAGAGAAGTCAACTGAGTTACTTGAGGGATTACTTGGTCTGATGTTTTTAAGAAGGGAAAACATAGACTCTTAAGTAATTTATACTTAAAGATTTAAAAATCTGAAAAGGTGGTTGTTAAAAGAACGTAGGGGTTTTCTCTGTAAAAACATACTGTCACAATTGCTGCTCATATAATGCCACTTAACCACTTACCTTTACTTGCAGGTAAAATTGGTTTATTGTTTTAGTTAGGAAAAAAGTACTGAATTTGGCTTAAAAATGAGAAGAGTTCTGAAATATTTTTCAGAAATTTTAATGCTTTGTATTTAATAGAAGTTGTAGCAGGCATGACTTGGACCTTGAACGCCTTCCTGCAGCCAAACGGGCTTTATTGTGATTTGTAGCAATGCATTAGATGAAGAAATCTTCTGTAAATGAGAGAGAGAAGACCCTACTCTCTAACATGATCAGTGCAATTCTGATATTTTTGTAAGGCTGCAGTGTGTTTTTAGTGCAGTTTTGCAATATCTGCATATCAGAAGAGTGATCAGTCGGATCTGTTTAAGTGAAAAATGCTGAAAAATGCCTCTACCTTGGTGGAAGACACAGGTGCTTGTGCTTCCCCTCTGGGAGATGAGGAATGGAGCAAGAACAGTGGCCAGTGAACACCTGGAGCATTACCTTTGCTAGGTAGCATAGACTGTAAGGATAACACATATATAGACTGCTTTTGTCACCCAGACTCTGCAGTATGGGCACGTTTTCCTACCACTGGAGAATTCATGAGCTTCTGTAGCCTTTGATACAGATGCATACGGTAACTTGTTGCCAATTTTGTGCAATTAGGGCATACAAAATGGTTTCCCTGTTAGGAATGTTGCATGTGCTACGACACTAATTAGGGGTTTCTCTCCTTTACATGCATGCCTGTCTGCCATTAATATTAATGGCAGTTTTGCCCAAGCACAAGGGAAGACGAGACCTGTGTAACTGTGACTTAAACTTTTGTCTTGGAAATTTCCTGTATAGTTGTTCTTGGAACCTGCTGGCTTGCACTTTAGTAAACCGACCTGGTGAAAGTGGTAGTGTGTATACGATACAATTACCTTTTTAAGGGAGTATTTCTATTAGCTCTTTTGTGTTTTTTTTCTCTCTGGGTCTCTGGTTTGTCCCTGTAGTTACATTACAAGCTTTTCCAGCTATTAAAAAAAGCTACATTTTATGCATATTTAATCAGGCTTCTTTCCTATAATGAAACTTCTATTACACATTTAAAAAAACCTTCAGTGGCTTCAGTGATTATGCCAGAACATGGAGTAAATCTAGGGAGGTGCATTGTGCTATCTTCTAATAAATAAAATGAAAGAAATGGATCTGTTAGTATTTTCGGAAGAGAAGATACAGGCTATGGTATTTTAAAACTGCTGAAATTTGGGATTTAGTGCAGATTAAGATGAAACCACTGCAAGCACACAATGCTCTGTGAAGGCACCCTAGCAAGCTAACTCCAAGGAATGAAAACAAAGGAGGTCAAAACCATTCTTGGGAAGAGACAACTTCTCCAGAAAATGGGAAGGCACTTAGGCAGTAGTCACTTCTGTTCAAAAGTCACTTGAAATGGCCATTAAGACACTGATTAATAGAAGAAGTGATGTAGGCTGAGACAAGATCAGTCTCTGTCTCTTAGCAGAGACCACCAACAAAGATGTGGCATGTATGTCAAGGACAGCAGATAAGGATGATTTACACAGCTTGTGCTTTCAATCTCATGAACCTACAATAAAATATTTTTTTTTAACAATCCATGCTTCTAGTTGCACATATATTCCAATAGCTAGAGCAGATTGTACAGATTTACTTTTAGGCATAGGCCTGTGTCCTGGTTTGAGAGCACCAGGATAAAAATTTTCTGTGCAAACCTTGTTTGAACTTAGCTTTGGGGGTAATCAAGCAAACTTTTCAGTACTCTAAATATGTGGGGCTATGAGTGAATTATTTCAGCACCACAAGTCCTTTTCCCGCACAGCTGATCTAGAGAAGCTGAGAGGAGAACAACCATATAAGCTAAAAAGCAGGGCTGAAATGAAAATCCACAGGGCTGTGGATGTCAGTAGAGGACTGAAGACATGAGTGCCATCATGTCTTTGTTGAGGGAAAAGAGTCTGTGCCTTATATGCAACTTTATCTATGTGAATTACTTTCCTGACTGAGCAAATAATGGGCTGAAGCACCTAAAGGGTACATCTATTTTTATTTATATCAACAAAAACATTTCAAATTTTGAATAGTAAATCCCCCCAAATTTCTGGCATAAAGAACAAGCACAACTGTGCCAGCAGCTGGCTCCACGTGAAAGACAAGATCTACTGCAACAAAATAACAGTAGAAATAATTGCTCTTGCTCCTCAGAGGAAGGGTTTAAAATTATTAACATCAAGATATTCTCTGAAATTTCTCAGTGCTTCATTAATTCTTGAGGCTGTGAAGGCTGAAAAAGGAAAGAACATCTGCATTAAATGAGAGTTTGTATAAATTACCCTCTAAAATACACCTAAAAATGTACTTGAAGGCATAGATCCCAAGGCTAGTTTGCTTTCCTCTTACTTTCTCTTCAATTATCTTGTCACAGACTTGTATAAAATTTAATTGGACCAGTAAATATCTCTTATCAATATATTCAGAGGGAACAAGAACAACAAAAAAAAATCCAAGAAAAAGTGTGTGTGGATACATATATAGCTGAGAGAGACAGAGAAGAGTGTATGTGCTGTGGAGCCCAAAAAAGCAGAAGACAGGCTAGTGATAGTGTCCCAGAAATGTCATCAGAAATGGGCGTAGATATGAGATTCTGAGGGAGGAGGTTTATAATGAGATTAAATGGCTTGAATCTCATGACCACAAATCTTAATTGTGGATTGACATATTATTGTTACTTTGTTCTTGTAAATGATACATGGAAGTGAGTCAATTGTGGTCTTACACCTTTAGTGCAAAGACTCTGGTCAACTTGTGTCCCAGTGTCAAAGCAGAGATCAAAGTATTTACATTTGCTCATTTGCCCCAAAGAAATGGAGCCTTTCCTACAGTGATATTCCTCAGAAAACTCTTACTCAGCTGTGTATCACAACCAATGGTGAAGCTGCAGAAATGTTGAGTATCTTGCTTCAGCCATCCCCAGATTGAGTTCCACAAACAGGAACCTGTTTCCTGACACCACTGGTAGTAGTGCCAAGAGGGCAGGATAGATCCATGTCCTGTTCCAAACAGCAGTGGAAGCTTGTTGTCTGCTTCAGGCATTCATTTGAGAAAATAAAAGCTTGATTCTGCATGCCTTTACTCCTTGCACTTACACTGACATGAAATGGGCTACAAAACTGCATAGGAAGCTTTCTCCTAAGTTTTGCTGTATGAACTTAAAGAAGATTCAGGGCAGTCAGAACCAGGGACACTGTGTGTTCCTTCCACAAAAGCTGGCGTGTGTTCATTTTTGTGTCTGCACAGTTCATGGCAGTGCAGCGGGTCGTTAGCATGCCTAACAACTGCAATGAAGATGAGGTGCCACTGCACTTTGGTGTGAATTGGAAAAGCCTGTGAGGATCCTGGATTGCTCTTGGTTTGCTCATTGAGTCTTGCGCTACAATTGAAGTGCGGGGGTTTTTTCAGTTGGTGATAATCTTGGTCTTGTTTTGGGAGTGTTTTTGCTAGGAGTTACTCTTTCCAGACAGGGAGCAGAGCAGTTACTAGGAAGAGGAGACCCAGTGTTGGGGAAACAAGGGAGCAAGTCACTTAATCCTGGTGTAAGTTTCTGAACAAATGCTATAGAGAAGGTAAATTGAGCTCAACAAAACATTAGATTAAACTCATTAGTAATTAACAACAACAACAGCTGCAGTCTGAAGAAAAATGCTGGAGATCTGTAAAGCTTTGCCATTAAAAAGTATAGACACTGACCCTCTTTAAATTCATAGAGAATGCTCTTTACTTAGCTATAAAGGTTTAATGTAACGTAGCAGATCTGAGTTACTTCAGGAGAGCTTTAATGCTTGGCAGGTCTCTACATTTTATTTATGATATCAAAGCTGCAACTCAGATTTTTACTCAGTGGAAGACATAAAAGAGATTCAGAAGTCGTCCAAATCATCTTGTAATTAATGTTACCATGCACGCCCAAGACATTAAAATGTTAACAGTGTTAGAATCGTGTGCTTTGGAATACAGAGTGAGGGCTTTATTAGAGAGAAATACACTGCAGATGTCATCCACCCTAATTGAGGACATTGGGTTGCCTGCTGCTTGTTCATATCAGTGGTTCAGATTTTTTTTTAATTTATTCATTTTCCTTACTGCTAGAATCTGCTCTCATTATTAGTCTATCTTGTCACTCATTTGCATTTCAAGTGCTGGGACTGTGGGGTACCAGCTAGCTGCCTTAGAAGAACACTTCAAGGGGTTACTCTATCAAATAGCAGCACAGTATCACAGCGAATTTGACATCTGGGTTATCTTATTCCCAGATGCTCCATGGTGTCATTAGCAGGATTAATCTTAGCTTTAATTTCATAATGATTCTTATTCTAATATATGTGAATGAACACAAAGTCTCTTGACTCATTATCACCAATTTACCCAAGATATGTAATCAAGCTCTTACATTCACCAACATTTATTTTTGCTAATACATCTAAAATTGTAGATTAAGCAAATACAGTTAGTTCCAGCTGAGTGAATGCCTAGTGAGGTAGCAATGTAGTATTTATGTTTTAATTAAAAAGTGTATTAATGGTAGTGTCTTTTAAATGCATGCTGACCAAAATATTTCTGCTGAAAACAATACATTTATCATTCAAGTGATAGCAACTTGTAAATTTAATCACAGCACCTTTCTCTGACTATTTATTATTTGCAATCATTTAGAAGTTACTCAATTTCATTTTATTGTATAATTTTAAACTTTAAAGATCAAGGCAGAACATTTTATTCTTAGAAAAAATCCCTTGACTTCTCAAGGCAAACAATATTTAATTTTTTAAGTTAAATTAAAAATTAAACCCAAATACATTTTATACTAAAACTTTTGGTTTTAATTCCTGCTCTAGGTTGAACTGTGGAATGCAGTTTATTTTTACAGCTAAGCAGACACACCAAATTAGCCTCCACATCATACAGAGTTTCAAACACTATTGCATTTTTAAATTGCAAGGAGAAAGCAAAATGTGAAATACCTATGCACCTTTTTTACAGTGTTGGACTAAGTTTTTCATTTACCAGCTGTTGTAGCACAGCAGTAAGTAGTGGTTCATTATTGATGGATAAAATGTTCAAACATTTAAAGAAATGAAAATCAGCTTTGAGTTTTTAATTAATTAATTAAAAGTACTGCAAATGCCATCTTGTTAATTGCTTTGCACCTGCAAGCCAACACAGGTTTTCTGCACTCTTTCTTTGAATATTAATTTTTTTTGCATGTCTTCATAATGCTTGGAAAGTCTCCCCTGCAAACATATTAGTAAAGAGTAAATATTGAATCTAAGACAAAACTCACGACTTCATCTTTCACTGTACACAGAATAGGATTTAAAGGAGGATTTAGATTTCCAAGGCTTCTAATTAAGTAGTGATAATCAGGCTTTCTGCTGAGGGTCACTTCCTGGGAGTAATTTGAGTTATTAAAATGCATGTTTTTATTTGTTCTGCTTTGCGAGCTAAAACTGATCCCTTTTAATATAGCAGCAAATATGCAAATTGGTGTTTCATTATATTATGCAATTTATGGCAATCTTCTCTAATTTACTGAAAGGGCAAGAGCCTGACCTTGTCATTCAACTTTTTTTTCCCTGGTAAGCTAAACTAATTATGTGGACCTTTTTCTGAAACTCTGAAAGTATGCAGCATGGTAAAAAATGTGACAAATTTACCTTGATTATTCATCAAGATGGCCTTCGATTTTGCTTGAATCCTCCTGCAGGGTGATGGATAATTTAAACTTACATATGGGAGCCAATTTGTTTCAAGGTTTGAAAATGGCTTCCTTTTTTTCACAGGAATCCTGGAAAGAGCATCTGAAATCATTGTAATAATAAATGTCAGGATTTGAGCTGTGGACTAAAAAAAAGTTCATTAAAAATACTTGCAAGATGTATTATGAATTGATATCATGATTTTTCTTTGTACTATCTTTCAATACAACTTTTCAGCCAGGTTTTTATTAGTGATATGGTGTTCTGCATTTTCACTTTTAATAACTTTTCTTTTTACATTTAACAAACTCACCATTCTTTAAGCTTCTTTTTGCCTCCTCTACCAAGAAGCGTAGAGGAAGTTCTCTGTCAAAGCCAGGAAAGCATGGCTTAGTCTTCAGAAACTCTCAGGGAGGTTAGACAATTGCGTCTTTGGTAAATACACCTTCCTTGCCACCCTGCAGGCTGATCAGCCTTCTGAGTCCCAACAGTATTCTTTCAACTCTTTCTTCTGCTCCATAACAACCTAGAGTCATGGGATCATTTTGCTATTTTTTTATACTTTGGCTGAGAAGACAGATTTGAGTGATGTGACTGGACCAGGAGGGATGCAGGAACAACACTGTAAATATTAAAATCCCAGAAGTATCTGGAGTTGGAGCAGTCTCGAGAGAACAGCTGGTCAGTAACCCTGAACTGAGGCAGGAGTTGGAATACCTGGCTTGTTCCCAACAGATGTTTGTACTATTTGTTCTTAAAAAAATCTTTGGTGAAGGAGATTTCACATCTCTAATGCACACTCTTTATTCCCTAAACTTTCTGGATTTTTTTCTTTTCTACACTGCAAATCTGGCTGATTCCTTTCTTCAGACCAACTGGCAGGCTTCCTTACACTGGAAGAAAATAGCTAGAGCACAGAAGTAGCAAATTTTTCTCTACTAGGGTTTAGTCCATGAAGTTGAACACAATGACTACTATAACACTGCAGTCATCAGTTCCACTAATGTAAGCTTTTCTGCTCATATTTAAACACAACATGTATTTGTAATGCAGATGAGTCCTTAATACTGTGTATCAGCTAGAAAGTGCTGGTTGTAATATTGTGTTTGAGCACTAACCTCTTGGCTATGACTTGGACTGTAAGCTTAAGCAGCAGTGTTTATTGCCATCAGTAGTTAAAGCTCAATCTTTCTTTGTAGCAATGATCTGGCTTCTGTAGGTAAAATGTTCTAGGCTATGCCGTGCAGTCTGCGTGATGGTCAATGAAATTAGTCATCTGATTAAAACCAGATTCATCCTTTACTTTGCATAATGAGGAGCATCAATGTATCCACAGCCTACTTTCATTATAGCTTTGGTTTCTCTGGGTCTTGTGAATTTAGGTCTGCTTCTGTTTAAGGATGATCCAGAAGATCAGGCTTGTGTGTTTGCATTGGAGAGCAGTACTCAAAGTGTGACAGTGATATTTTTCAAAGCAAATGAACTATGAAGCAAAGTTTTCATGGATTTCTTTGTCTTTTGGAAATGAGGACAAACAACTGTCATCTTCTGATGAGGTGGTGAATTTTGATGATGTCAAACCTGACTAGAGAGATGGAAATTCTTTATACTGAACAATAAATTAGTCTCTTAATTACTTAATTCCCAGGCATGTAAGAGTCCTGCAAGGGTTGGCAGAGCAACTGAATAACTCACAGGTTCAGTCTTTTTAGTACCATTATCTTATAATTGCTGATTGGCACAGGATCTGCTCACTGTTCCCAAGGGGAGTCAGCAGTATGTGTGTCTGAGTGGTGAGGACTCCTAGGCAGCGATTTATGCAGTGGTTTTGATATATAGAAAAAGNGGAGCATATGAATTCCCTTGCTGACAAATGAGAAGAATAAAACTGGAATAAGAAGAGTGGCAATTCAGAGTCTATAACTTAACTCTAGAAAGAAGGTGAAAATACTTGCTCATGTTTGGCAGGTTTCTCATTTTGCTCTGTTTTTTGCTAGTGACTGTCAGGAGAAAGACAAGTATCACTAGCTAGAGGAGAAAATTAGCAGTGTATTTAAATGTTTCATTGTAATGTCCCTTCCTAAGTGAAACTCCATTTAATGTTTAAAGGGCTAAAATTGCTAAGTACGCATCAATAAAACAACATAGTTTTAACTTCTAATTAAGTTTTAACTTTGAATACACACAGATGTCAAAGCTACTACTCTAATTAGTGTCCTTTTTTTGTTATTTAGCAATTAACTTATTTGTAATGAGTAATGAAGAGACTAGGAAAAAAAAAGCAACCTACTGCCAGTACAAATCTTCTTGCTTTGCCTCTGCCATACTTTTTTTAAAAAAAAGAATGTATGTGTTTATTTTAGTTTAATCTTGCTCCCCCAGTTCATTAGGATGCTTCTAGTGGTTATAGAGTACAATGTTCTGAATGCTCAGTACTCCCAGGAAGGCATGTAAAATCAGGTTAGTACAGTCTCCTGCTCTGAGTAACCTATATTGAGAAATTCAGGTTTATAGCAAAACTGAACTGTCTACTGCCAAGGTCTTTTATAATTGTGAAACAGTCTCTTTCTCTGTTTGTGTTACTCTTTTTCCCTCTGAACTTAATTATTTTAATAATATTTTGGAAGCTACAAAATTACTGGCAAAATTCGTATTAATATGTTGTTGTTAAAAAAGCCAGACCTTTAATTGCAGGCAGTTAACACAAAATCTGTTGGCAATGTCTTAAGTAGAATGTTAGCATTTAATCATTTTTATCATGATAGCGATGTTTGCAATGTTATTGCTAGGGAAATGTGTGTTTTTTATGATAAATTCTTAATTTAAGGGTTTATAACTTAACCGTAAAAATATGCTCCAGGCTGAAACATGACATACAAATTCTGAGTATGAAACTGAATGTTGTTTCTAGTTTTAAAACAAGTAAACAGTAAAACAAGCTCCATGTGAGCATTTAATAGGTATGAACTGAAACTCCTGCCAGAAGATTACCTTTTCTGCAGAGAATCTTTTGTCATTTTCCTTGCTTAACAACCCTGTCTCAAAATGCACACTCCAGAACAAAGGAAAAAGCTTAATTTAATGTTAAATTTTCTCAGTTCTTTTCCTCTGAAACGGTATTTTGAGACTTTGTGAAAACTTTACAAAAGTTGAAGGGGAGGGGGTGTTGCCAAGGAGGTCTCTCCTACTCTGAGCATTCCTTTGCAAGTCAAGGATTCTCCATAGTATTAAAAAATTTAATATAGACCCCTAAAATGTGGGACTATTTCGCAGAACTGTTGGAGGGAGGAAGGCGAAACAGTATTTCTTGCCTATAAATATAGTAGGCTTTCAGGAAAAATGAAAATCCCATGAATCCCATTAAATCTGTCAGACTACTCTGGTACAACAGAGAAAAGAAATTGGACGTAGCAAGAAAGAAATTGTGACCTTACAGCCAAGAGCCATGTATTCATCTGAGACCTTGACACTCTAATTTCAAAAGGCGAACTGGCTTCTTTGTTAAATGACACGTCTGCGTGGAGCCTTTTAAACCCACCAGTCAGTAAGGACTAGAGAGCACTGATGTATCTTCCAGGTAACTTCTGCTCTTTATCGGTTGACTTTGGTGAAAGCACCATTATGTACATAACACTAGGTGATTATAACTGGTACTATGCGGATGTGTGCTGTGAGTTCCCACTGTGTGGTCATGCAACACAGAATGCTGTTTTTCTGTTTGATTTTTGACAGTTTTCTCCACTTGTGAGCCAGCAGATGGGTGGACAGAATCTGGCTGTCCGCGTGATGTTAAAAGGTACAGGTGAAATACAAAGAGCCACTTCACTGGAAAGTTAGATGCATTGGAAACCAAACCAAAAGTATCTATTTGTTGCTGTGGGACAGTAGCATTGAGGAGTGTGGACTGATGTGGCTGCAGCTGGTTCCATACACGGCCTCAGAGGAGCTGCAGTTGTGCAAGGCCATGGGCCCAAGCGGCATGGTCTGCAGGGCCCAAGGGTCAGCCTCCTACAAGCATCCCTGAGAAATTAGCAGATTTCAATGGTGTAAGTGACACTTATTTTTGTGCAAGCTCTGGTCTGAATGTAGATGTGCACACACACATGGTGACGGTCATATCACATAATTGGAGCGTGGTGCTTCAGCAAGCTGATTGTTTCCCATATTACTTCCTCTCCCCTCTGGCAGATAGGCATTTGGTCAATACTTAGGTCCACTTGGCAGAGAGAGTATTAGCTATGGCTGGTTATTAAAGTAAAAAAGCAGTGTTTTTTCATCTTGTTTAAACTACTTTGATTTTTCTGGCATGTATACCTTCAAGATTAAGTCATAGCCTTTCCTTGTTCCTAGGTATATGTGAGCTGATGCAGTTCTTCCCTCTTGCAACCAGTTAGTAAGAAGGGTACAGAAACATGCTGGGATCAGAGACAGAGAATTACAAGAAGCTGGCAGACACTATGCTGTACTATGAAATGTGATCTTCTGTATTTTTCCATCATGCTGAAGAAGTTTGGAAAAGCTGAATGCTGTAAAGTCACCATGTGTACTTTAAGCACATGCATCCTGAAAGAGGAAACTGATAAACTATTCCGGAGTCGAAGTTTATCACTCATGGAATCATAGCAAGTTGAAATTGATAAATTTGAACTTTTTCATCCAGAAGTGAGTTCACCCAGAAAAGCTGATTTTCCTTCAGTTGTTGACACTTGCCACAGTGTTCTTTGTTACTACTTATTGACTGTTTGCTCTCTGTGGCTGGGACCATGAGCTTCTGTGTATTTTATTAGTCCAGACTGGGAAATTATGGCACTTAGAAGGAGAAAAATCAAGGAAAAAAATGTATTCTTCAGGTTGTGGGAACGATAGAGAGGACTGAGATCCAACTCTGAGAACATAGTCCTCATAGTTTATGGAAATTGGTTTAATTCCTTCCCTGACATTAACAGTGCTTGGTAGACTTCTCTGAGGTTCTGCTGGTTAAGGACTCGGATGTATAGGTTCTTAGGAAATCACTTTCACATTTGAACTAGCGACATGTCCTGGCCTGGTATGTACTTTGAGCGTCTGTCTTAAAAAGAATTAAAAATACAGAACATAAACTTTGCCACATGCATACTTGTATTCATAACTCTGGACTATTTTCTCACCAAGCAACGAAGACAGGAAGCTTATGTTTCTGGGGAAGAGGGGGGAAAATGATGAAAAAAAAAATGGTTTGCTCTTTCCTCCTGGACCAGCCAGTACTCTTTTCCTCTGAACATACTCCATACCTGCAGCCATTGCTGAGGTCTATGTCCATGCTGCTTGCTGGGGGGCTGCGCTGCCCTTCTGTCACCTGAAGAAGTGGTGTCGAGCTAATCTCGCCCGCTGGGATCCTTCCTGCTCTGCAGGGTGCCGTGGAAGGGTGATTTCAGGCTGGTTTTCCAGCTCTGTGGATGTGATGGCAGCATTCAGTAATAGTGTGACCCTGCTCCTGCCTGGGATTTCCCAGGTACAAATATGTTGCCAAGGCTTCTAGAAGGTGTGGAGCCTGTTGCAAATGCTCTGCCTGGGTGCGATGGACTAAATCCAGTCCTCTGGGGATGTATTTCAGCTGTATGATCTTGAACCCTGGACAAGTTTTATGAATTCTTTGAATTTTACTGGTGGAAACCTGAGTCAAACACCCCTAAAGAAACCCAGAGGTAGGAGACTTTCATCAGATCCCTCTCAGAAATGTGCAGTTGGACAGACTTTCCCCCCTTCTAATCTAAAGCTTTTCCTCTTCCCTTTCCTCCCTGTGGCTTTCCCAACCCATCTTTTGTCTAGGTTGCTAAATGCAGTAGAAAGTAGAGTGTTTCTCTGTTGAGGTGAATACTCTGTTAGTCCAGGGTCCAACATTTTAATTCTTGTTTCCCTGCTTTTATTTAGGTAATGAAAAAAGAGATGGGAGTCTGTTGTGAAGTGACAAAGGATTGAAGACACAAAGTACCTCAAATTTAAATACACCTGGGAAGACTTTTTAAAAAACAAAAGAGTAAAAAATCAAGAAGGAAAAAATGTAAGAAAGTGCACATCCCAATCAAACTTAAGGTTCATACTCTTTTATTTTTCCTACATTATGCCTTGCTCTTTTGGGAGTGGGGATGGGGGGGAAGGTTTATTACATCTAGCATGCAGAGTGACAGTCCTGTAGCAAAGCGATTCGATGCTGGAGAGTTTGCAGGCAGAATTCAATAGCACAAAGGTTTTCAGAAGCTATTTTTCCTTCTCTTTTTTTTTTTTTCTACAGCAACGATTCCTAGCCATTCATCATAAAGCACTAAAAATCAAAGAGCAATATTCACGAGCCTCCTAGTACAGTATGTTAAACCCTGATAACTGTCAGGAAGAGGCTGTCTGAAAAGGAAGAGCCAGGTAACAGCACAGAAAACAAAAAAACATGTTAGGAGAAGAAGTACTGAAGAATAAAAGGAGAGAAAATGTACTAAGCAAAGGGGGCCAACCAGTACTCCTGCATTATGTTTGTCATGCTGCCATTTTGTTAACAAGAGAGATATATTACACCAGTGTAAAATGCTTTGAGTTTTGGAGTTCTCTCTTTTCACAGAACCCCGAAGTGACCATGTATGCCAGTGGTAGAAACTGTTCTTACAAATTGCTCTACTGGATCCAGAAATATGTTAGTTTGAATTTATTCAACTAATGTTTTATGCGAACATCTTTCAGCCTAGGGCTTGCCTATGAACAGTTTGCTGTGAAGATTTGATATTCAAAATATGAACTGTTTTCAGTAGATGCATAGGAAGTTCGGAAAGCGTCTCTGTTCTCTGTCTGGAATATTCTAAGTCTTGGCATCGGATTTTGAGACACTCTCATAGTTGTAAAATCAAAACTCCTGTTCAATGGACATTCTGTTGTATTCTTTTAATACTGCCCTTTGGTAAGAAGCTGTCATAGTACAGATCTAGACTATTTTTCAATAGTAAGCAGGAAGCATGTGATTATTTTTTGTTTACTTGTTTTTGAATATTCATAAATTCTTTGGCAGAATACTCCTGACTCCAACCTTGGCACTCTTGAGGCTAGGTAGCTGGTGGCATGTTAAAGAGAACAGAGCCTCCTCATAGACCTTCCAGAAGAGCACATCTAAATCTCTGATGTGCTTGTTGGAATTCCATGATGTCTCGGTATAGAGGTAGATCTTCATATGCTTTTTATTTTTTCTGTCCAATCCAATCTGGAGCTATTTCCAGCCATTTTTTCTATTTCAAAGGAATGTTGTGAACAAATACAATGTATGAATACAAGAATAATGACGCTATCTTGACAAGTGCAAAGTAAAAAATGACCATACCACAGTGCTTTGTTAGCAAGCAGAGATTTCTGCAATAAATAAAAATTGAACTCATTGTTATAGATAATAAATTCTGCTAGGATTTTTTAGATGTTCTGTAGTCACCAAAAATAGAGAACAATGAAACATTTGGTCTCTAGGAATGCTTTCAGCTTTGTGTCTCTCTCTGTAATTAAAAATGCTTTAGGATATCCTCAGCATACCAGTATTAATCATGGGCGTTGTGTAATGAAGTGTTGTAGCCATTCCAAAAATCTTGCTTGCCCCTTCATGGATGATACTCAGAGAATTTGCAAGAATAAGCCAGTTCTGATACCACCTTGTCCATCTAGATTCTTTCTATTTTCTAAGAGTCTTAAGAATGCTATTACTTAGTGGGAATGTTTCTGATTGATGCCTGTTTTGATGCTTAGCTTCTCCCATGTCTCAGTCATTGCATGTTTCAGTGTCTAACAAGTTAAGAGAACATGTGAAAAGTTTATTCCAACCTAGGATAATTTTATTTCTTAAACCAGCTAGTAGGAATTATCCTCTGCTTTTCTGGGAGATAATATTGCTTTTAAAACAAGCTCATCATCCATTAATCCATTTTCAAACCCTGTTAGGCAATCTGGGTTAAGTAGAGTATAACAAAATTATCGTGCTGGATTGATTGTGCAGAGTTAGATCTTTTAGGTGTGGGGAGCCCAAGACCCCAAGGTCTAATTGTAATATTGCCTTCTCCATGGATAATTTATTCAGTCTGGAAAGACTGTGTTCTATTACAAAATGTAGATTGGAGGGGGAGGGCTGTATTTATTTTTTTTTTAAAGTTCTGCAAAACTTTCACAACCAAACCTGAAACATGACCAAAGAGATGTTGGGAATGAAACTTTTGAAGTTTGTTTAAATCTGGAGTAAACTGAGCTTAGCTTTTCCATGGTTATTGTTCTTCAGCAGCCTCATGTAATGAGCATTAATTCAGAAGCAACCAAGTTCCTGTTCTTTGCAAAGTTATCCATTGCTCACTGAGATTTTGCTGGTACCAAGCCCAGTTCTGGTTTGGTGTCATCTCATACACAAACCTTGCCTACCCATTGTCCTCAGGGCTTCCTGCACATACAGCTACTTGTACTTGTGTGTGCCTATTGTAGCTCTTGAAGAATACCTAGCGTTCTTGTTTCTAAGTAAGAAAAAAATCAGTGTATGTAGGTACTGAAGGTATTTGAAAAACAGTTCTGTAAAACTATAGTATTTTTCTATTGTGATAAAAAGTATGAGAAATAGAGCAAACAAAATAGAATGAATGTTACATATAAACACTGAAGGTATATGTTTCACTCAAGTGTTCAGAAAGTCAATACATGCAAGCCTCAAGCAAGCCTCTCTGTTCTCCAAAGAAGCAAATGTTGTTCTGCTCTCAGTAATTCTGAGTGTAACAGGATTGTAAGTCAATGTATGAAACAGCTTTGCCTTTATCAGAGACAGAAATTGCAATAACTCCTGAAGAAAAAAAGAATTTCAGGATAGCAGTAGAGTTATCATATTCTCAAATCTCAACATCTTTCTCCTCCTTTAATGACAAATTTCCTTGTTTAAGAATTTCTTTTAAAGTTTAATTGTGGATTTTCCACATTATAGTATGTGTAAGTATTCCATCCGTGAGTAGTGTTATAGCCACTTTAGCTGTAGCTTACCTTCATTTACACTTAGTTTTCTGTCTTTTTCTGGTAACATTTCTTAGTCATCTTATCCCTTCTCATTTTTGTTCTCAGAAGATGCAAGTGGATTTTACTTAGGCTTTGCAATATGCATGAAATGATAAACACTCAGCATTATTTCTAGGACTGTGTAGATGAAAAACTGTGGTTTCAGGTTCTGGGTTCTTCTCCTTTGAACAAGCAGAAGGGGTTATTTTCTCCTTAATTCAACAATAACTTAAAGGTATTTTCTTAAACTTCCCAAAACAAGGAGATAAAGAAATTTAAATAATCATGCTTGGGCAAAGGCATAAAAACAGAGCACTCAATGTGAATTATTTTACTAACATAACAATGGCTGAGAATCCAGGAAACAAGTTTAATGTACCTGTCGCTTACCCAGGAGATTCCTAGCACAGAATATCTTTGACCCAGTTAACTGGTAAATTCTTAGCATCAGGATTGAAGACTTGGACAGTGCAAATATTGGCATATTAAAATGCTGAAATTAAAAGATGTTATAATCATGACTAGGGTGAGAGGTATTTCTGCATCCAGGGCAGGATGTCAAGAGAATGCAGGAGCTGTCTCATGAGTGCAAGATGTAGCTGAGTGTCATTTGAAGGAAGTTTAGCTCCGGGTGCAGGTGCAAGGCACAGTTGATGAGTTGACTTTGTGTCTTGCCTCTGGAGAAGACAGATTGCCCCAGATCCATCTACAGTTGTCCTACAGTGAAGACGTGGGCATTAAGTCCTAAGCTCAACAGGAGCTAGGAGCCAATCTCTCCCAAATATTTGACTTGGGGAAAAATAAGCTTAATTTATTGCCAGTTAAAATAAATATTTAATTATTAACTTGAAACAGAAAGACAAACATTAAAACACCTTTCCTCCCCCCTTTCTCAGACTCAGCTTCACTTCAGATTCCTCTGCACCCACTCTGAATGGTGCAGCAGGAATGGGAGTTGTGATCAGTCCATCACAGTTCTTCTCTGCTTTTCCTTCCTCCTCTCACTTTTCTTCTGCTCCAGAGTGGACTCTCTAGGGGCTGCAGTCCTGTCAGGAGAACCTGCTCTGGAGTGAGCTCTCTGGGGGCTGCAGTCCTGTCAGGAGTGTCTGTCTGCTCCAGCATGGGGTCTTCCATAGGCTGCAGTAGGTATCTGCTCTGCCATGGAGCACCTCTTCCCCCAACCTTGGTGTTCCCCCTGTTGTTTCTCTTTCCGTTCCCTCCTCTTGTCTCCACCTGGCATTTTCTGTCCTTTCTTTAAATATGTTTTCCCAGAGGTGCCCCCCGCGTGGCTGCAGTGGGTCGGTTGGAGCTGGCTGGAACCGGCTGTGCCCGGCACAGGCGGCCTCGGCCTCTCCTCACAGAGGCCGCCCCGCAGCCCCGCCAGCACAGTGACACCAATATGTGGGCCTGGGCTGGTGATAGGGGCTTTTTCACACTTCATTTTTGAATAGCGAGCTTCTATTTCTTTAAAAGAGCCCCCAGCAAGCCAAATGTAAACTCCTAATATCTTTTTATTTTCCAAAGGAGGACTGAGTTTCCTGCTGTAAGAATTGTTTCAGCGAAGGCAGGGAGCTCATGATAAATTTAACTGTAATCTGCTAAATATATGCTAATGCTTTAGTTTCGATGTATGAGCATTCATGCTTCTTACCCATTGGTGCTAATTATCTAACATACATTACCATAAAGCTGGAAATGCGTGAGGTATGTTAGTGCTTCCTAAACTTTATTTCAGACAACTTTCCAGCTTATTCATCAGTAGGTAATTTTATAGCTCCTGGACACAGCTCTCAGAGCATAATGTGCCTCCTTCAGTTTTCTCTGCAAAAAACGAGGAGACGCAGGCCAGCTGGTCCCCCACTGCTCACTCTGGTGAAATGGTATTCCCATCACAACTCCCGCTGTAATCACTTCTACTAATCTTGCTCTCTCTCCTTCCCACGTAGATTCTCCAGATCATTACACAGGTTAGCTCTCCCCCGCCTGCCCACCAGTCACAGGATTCAAACAATGAGCCTGAAATTATGCTGAGAATAAATGGAGATAAACAGCAAACCCAAGGAGACAAATAAGACGAACACCTTGAAGAGGAACCAGTAAGTGAAATAGGATGTGACAGGCTCAGGAAGATGAGAGGGAATGATTTCCTAGAATGCAGCAGCAATTTCGTGCCAGCAGCAATGCGCTGGCTGTACTTGACCTTCAGTAACCTTTATCCCCATCTCCTCCTGCTGCTCCTATAGCTTCTCAGCCCAGTTCTCCTCCTTCACCGCTGCTCTTGTGGTTTTCCTGGTCAGATACCTTATCTAACTGGTACAGACACTGCATTTTCTGAAATTGGGCTCTTCCTGTGAAGTTGCTGCAATCTGTGCATTTCCCCACACCTTCCTGGAATTGGATAGAGCCTGGGGACTCTGCAGAGGTCTATGGAGGGAAGTCCTCTGTGTATCTTCTCAACAACTTTGACCTGCCATTGTCACACACGGAAGTTAGTGTCCAACATTAACAGAACAACCCCTCAGGGAAAACCACTCAGAACTTTTTCTTGAGACCTCCCAGAGGGGTGCTATTTGTTGGGTTTGGCCAGGAATTTTCTGGCAAAATTTGTTTTTCCCTGGGAGGTGTCAGTTCCTTGAAATTAAAGCAATTAATAGGCATGAATAAATGCCAATAGCCTCTTGGAAGATCTTGCTGGGGTTTAAGCATTCTGGTTTGACAAGTCTGAAATATGACAGAAATCTCTTGTCTAGTTTGAAATATTTGGTGAATAGAATTACAAAGCATCTTGTAAAAACTGAAATTAAAATGAAATACTTTGGAATTATCAAAGTGGACAGTTTATACTGACATGATTTGTTTTGGTGTGCATGACTTGTGCTCTTTTTTTTAAATTTTGCCTTTTTGTCTCAGATCAGGTGGGGGGAAATCTTGAAAGTATTGACAGGACATGGCTTTGGGTAACCACCCCCACCATGATCTCATTCTTCCTTGTTTGAAGGGAAATAGTCAAAACCAAAGGATTTGCCATGTTTTATGAAGCTATTGTCAAGCAAAACTTGTTATCAGAGACTACTAGCAGCTCTGGAAGGAAGCGAGTATCCCCAGTCCAATGATGCTCAAAATATTTTAAGAAAGAAGTTTACTTTTGTGTTTAAGCTGTGTATCAGGATATCGATTCCTTTTGGCAATGCATAGAAGCCAACGACAGTAGCATCAAGTAGCTGTGTGAGTACTTCATTACATACTTGATTCAGTATAGTACATCTTCTAATCCTTTTCCTGAAATATCACTGTAACTGTGCTGTTTGGTCTCAGTATGCTCTTGTGTGCCCTCACGCAGTGTAATATCAAAACACTTTTTGTTACTAAGAGCATTGTGTGTTAATGCATCTTCGTGTATGAAGCACTCCCCTCTGTCTCTTCTCAGCCTGTCAGGAAAGGACTTTGATTATTTTATAGAATTTTTGCTTTGTTTGAAGAAATTATTGAGGGATGTTCAGCTGGAAAGATTAAGTTTGCACTGAAGTTTGCAAGTGAGTTTATTTTTCTCTCCTCAGGGAAGAAGATTCATAGTCCACATCCAGCTCCTCCAAAAGTCGTCGTCATCTCTCAGGAGCATCTTGCCTGTTTGCTGGCAGATTCACTGTTTGGAGGAATGCAGCTGTCCTGGGAGGTCGCGATCAGAGGAGGAGGTCTCACAAGTATGTGGTGCCAGTCCTCCAGCGTACTTCGAATTTTAGGGTAGTGACCTTGAACTCGTCTCTGCTCTGCGGGAACCCTGCATGGTAAGCCAGAGCACTGGGGTGAAATGTTAGCTATAACCTGCCTCACTGATCAGATGAACTGTTAGGTATAGCAACACTTGGTATTCTTTTCAGGATATATAGTTTCACTCCTAGATCTGAGTTGAAGTGATGTAAATGCCATTAATGACTTCATCAGGCCTATTAATTTACTGAAGGGATTTTGTGGCTTTATTTCCCCATTATTTCTTTTATCTTCACTTAAGTACAAGAATTTTTGTATGCCCTGTAATGGATTAATTTCTTACAACTAGTAGAAAATTGTTCATTTATACAGGATAAGTCCAAAGTGCTCTTTTTAATTGTCTTAGAGTAATATAATTCAGTAAACCTATATGCTAGGGAGATGTAATATTAGGAGTATATCAATGACTGTCTCTTAAGGTGAAATTAATTTAGAAATATGGTGTGAGACTTTTTTAGTTTTCTTGTGAAGCTCCAGTTCACTCTCTTTATCCATAAAAATATCCATAAAAATATCCATAAATTGAAGCTGTGCTTCAGTGATATATTTAGCTTTATGGTTTCCACTAAAGGTCCCCAAAAACCTGCAGCCTCATGATGCCAAGTGCTGATCTGATACAAGGTCATTCTGCTGGTTCCACTTTGTTCAAGCATCATTGGTGGGTTAACTTTACGTTGACAAGTTTTAGGCTAGTACAGATATAATCTTTTCTATCCCAGCTGATGTCAGCTCAAAAATGTGTCACCAACTCTGTATTGCAGGCTTTAGTGAGGTGCACAAGAAGTTATTTACCTGCCCTGGTCTGGCTTGAACTTTTTCTGCTGGGGAGTGTAGTAGAGCATGACGTGACATTAATGATCAAGGATGGAACCACAGCCCAGGTACTTGTAAGAGACTTACCAGTTGGGGTTTTGTAGCTTGCCTTACAATATCAGCGTTTTCCTTAAGGCTTCAGCTGCAGCATTCATAGGAGTAAGTTCAAATTCGGTTTGTGCTTAAAAATTAGAAAATAGTGTGTTTACTCCATGGAGCTATGGTCTTAGATTGAGAAGAAATATTCCTAATCCTCAGAAGGAGGATAAAAATCCAAAGATCACCTGCATAGTATCTTGCGATGTCTTAACTTACCACCTCCTGGATTTTGGATGCCTGGCTTGTGATTTTTGAACTCCTGAGCTTAGAAGCAGTGGGCTTAGACAGTGAACAGGAATCAACACTAACTTGTGAAATCCCTCAAAAACCTACCACAGTCACACTTTCACTGATGCCAAATAAATAGTATGAAACATTTTCATAGGGAGTCATCAACTAATTATTTCGCGTTCACGTATGTTGGTGTAGAATACCAGACCTCAATTTTACAATTAAATATTAAAAAAATAACTATTGCAGAGAGCTCATCAACAGCAGAGAAGTTATTTGCGGCATTCTTTGCATAGAATATATGTATATTATCTTCACCTACTGTGGCATATCTTCTGCCACGCTTGTTACTTGGCTCTAGACTCCCATTAACTGAATCCCTAGTGGAAAGCCGTTTCCCTACATTATATTGTAATGCTCTTGTTAATGATAAATTGATGAAGAGCTGCTTTTTTAGATTAGGTGAGTGGTCCTTTGATAATGGGGTTGGAATCAGGCCAGAGGTTTTATACTACTTTGCCTGGAGGGTGAGAACCAACTAAAATATTCCTTTCTTGTGTTCTGCTAGAAAATGAGACAGTCAAAGAATTTCAGCTTTTAATTTTAAGAGAGCAGTTCAACACTAGTTTGCATGGTGAGTATTTTTAGACTTTGTCTTTATCTTGCCCCATATTTCTAATAAATTATTAAAGAAAGGTACTTCTCATGTAATTAGAGAGCCAAGCACCTTTTAAACAAGATCAACTTCTGTACGTTTGAATTGACTGGTTTCATTTTCTATGGCAAAAGATCATAAGGAAAATATTTTTGCATGTTTCAAAGTTAAGATCAATTGTTATCCTTTTCCAGTTTCAAATGCACTAGATTAGTACTTTTGCTGTAGCAGAAAACTGTTAGAATATTTATGGTTTTCATTTTTACATAAAAACAGACTTGTCCAAAGAAATAAGTAATAGGAAAAGAAACGTGCAATGCATTCTTACATCCATTGATATTTTTTGCTGTTAGCACTAATATAATTGAAATTAACTTATAGTAACGCGTGTTTTTAAAGCGACACACATTTTCAAAGTTTCCAATCTTGGCTCTGGTGGTCTTTCTCAACTCTGTACCATGCCCTTTGGGAAACGTCATGGAGTGTGCATGCTCATCTCTTCTGATCATGATTTGACAAGGTCATGCCTTGGTAGGATTGGGCTTCCTGTTATTATCTTGATGCTGCTTTAAAATGTAGTTGTATATGGAAGAAAAGAGAAGGGACAGTGGAATTTTAATATACCCAGTAGATGTTGGAATCTCTTTGCTTATTGTTGACTGGAGGTGACTTAATAAGGTGTTGCTTAATAAAGGGCAATGTCTAATGGAGATACAGAGCATTTAAGTGTGAACTTTATTAATGGAGAAGAGGATCTTAAAATGTAATTACAGTAAAACTGTTTTAGGTTAAGGTGACAAAATTGAAGTCTAGATCTTGATTCTGTCATGTTCAAATTTAGGTGTTTGGTTTAGTCCTCTGTGAAAAACAAAGATACAAAGCAACAACAACAAAAAAACTAAAAAAAACAAACTAAGGAAAAAAAAATATGTAGCTTATTTAAGACTTAAGAGTTTGACATTTCTATTACCCAGAGTTTTGATCTCAAGAAAATGAGAATTCTTTCCTGTTGAAGAATTTCTTCAGCCTTTTAGATGAGAGCAGACCTAATCTCACTGTAGGAGAGCAGACTTAATCTCACTATAGGAGAGATTCACAAATCCCTTTTTTGCCTTCTGCTTTCCAACAAGCGTTTGTTGTGGTCATCAGAAGGACAATTCTGTTCTACATTAAAATTTCTGTCCCTCAGCTAAGTCCGTGTTCTGCCTTCAGTTCATATCCTCGCTAACTCATTGACATTTAATGTCAATTCTTCTGTAGAGACTTTTGTTTCCAGATCAGAGGGAGCTGCCTGGGACCTCAGCAGAGCCTGGTAAATCCCAGCACCACCTGGTATACAGAAGTCATTGTGCTCAGGTGTCCCCATGCAAAGACAAAGAGCGTATCAGGCACCAACCTTAATTAGGAGACAGTCAGTGACAATGGAATTTTGTGGTGGCAGCTCTGTGGAAGTAGGAAGGTTCTGAGTCTGTTGTACTCTTTTTCCAGGGATTCAGAAAATATGCTGTGGTGTCACTAGTGTGGAAGGCTGCCTCTTGAGGCCATTGTATCCCATGGCAAATAGGAGATGTGTTGGTAAAAGAGGGATCTGCATGTTTTAACTGTGCTACCTTTGCTCAGTTTACCTCTTTTAGGCAGGCTTTGGGTACAGCTTTCACCAAATTGTTTTGTCGAGGACATGATCTCTGTTTTAAACTGGGGCAGTAAAAGACAAAAGATGTGTCTTTAGGTTTTTTGGTTTTTTTTAAAAATCCTCTTTGGAATTCATGAGTGTGTAGTGTCTGAATATATAAAGGCTTTCTTCACCTGAGAGTTTGCCTTATGGGACAAACATTATCCTCAGTGCCCCCGCCCCTGCAGGGGAAAGGGTGCAGAAATCTAAATATTATGTTTAAAGTGATCCTGGTAGTAAAGAGCTAGAGCCAAAATACCTAAAAGACAGCTTTCATAAGTTGATATTTGTTTCAACCTGTGAAGAGAACAGTGGCTGAGTGCTTGTTAAAGGTATATTTTCTTTTAAGTTATATGGAGGGAGATGTCAACTATTTACCATAAATATATTTATACATTTGAATATATAAATGATACTGTTACTTACCTTTAGTAGGTTTCCCACTGACAGGTATGCTCAGAAAACATCTTTCACTAAACCTGAAATGTTGATATAAATATCTGAAGAAAAATACTAATCACAGAATACATTGAACAGACTTACTGATCTTGTATACCTGGAAAAAGATTTTCAAACAGACTTTGTCAGCTCAGCCTTGGCATTCCTTGTCAAACAAAAGCATGCCTAAAGACACATTTCAAAAGCAGACAATGCAGCACTTGCTAACCTGCAGAAAATCGAAAAGGATCAGGGAGGCAGAGAACAAACAGAATAGGTAAGCAATAAGAAATGGAACACAGTTCTAAAGAGCTGTTTCAGAGAGCCAAATATGTTTAAAGAAGCCTACATCAATAATTAAACATCAGTAAGTAAAATTCCAGTATACTTTTTTGCCAGTATTGTTTTAAGGTTTGTAATATAGAAATGAAATTATTGATCCTGTATCAGTAAGAAAACATAACTAGTGTTAGGGGAGGAAGAAGCAGGTGGGGGAAGAGAATGAGACGGGACTATTTTTAGCACAGAGATAGTAGTCTGAAATGTTAACTTTTCAGAATAGAAAGTCCATACTTGAGTATTCGTCCACTTCAGTCAGCTGAAAATTTGGGTCAGGCAGCTGTTATCTAAATTGACAGCAGCTATCTGATTAAAAGTAAAATGCTCTTAAAAAAAAAAAAAAAGAGAGAGAAGGAGAGAGGAAAAAAGGCTGTAGTGTGTCACATTCACGCCACTCATGTTGCTTATGTTGTGTCACACTGTACAGTGATTTGATGCTACATAACACAACATGACATGAGTCACAGTTCACTGCTATCTACATTACACTCAGGTAGTTTAGAATAGCTTTAACTTTTGCTTTACTCTCATTTCCTATTCAGTGCACTCCACTTAGACTGGTTGGTTAATGCAGACAATTGCTATACACTCAAAACTAGAGTTCCCTACCCAAATACATTTTTCATTGGATATTAAAGTGGTAACTTCAGTGGATATCTTCTGCACATCCATATGCAGCTCCTTTGCTAAACATAGGAAGGGTATTAATGGCAACTTATATCTGAAAGGGAGGAGTTAAGGGGAATTTCCCATAGAAAATACAGCTGGTGTCTGTGTCAATGACTTTCTGAGTTGGAGAAATACTCCCTAAATGGAAAATAATTTGACTTTTTTCTGCCACCAGAGACGTTCCTAAACCAAGACCCCATATTAACCTTCCAGTCTCCCCTTCAATTTCAATTTGAATCGAATACCTTTCTGTTTAAGAAGGATGTGAAATTTAATTCCAGATCTGAATTTATAAGCAGGCTGTAGGAGTCTGAACCAAAACTCCCCATTTCTGAATGTTTACAACATGGGCAATTCAACATCTTTTCAGAGCTTTGCACTTTGGGTCTGGCTGTCTTTATTGAATGTTTCCCAAAAATAGTAGTCTGTTGTCTTTGTGCTCACCCACGTCACACAACAAGCATCAGCCCTGGAGCACAGTTAAACTGCACTATTGCTTCCATAACAAACTCTTGCCTGCCTGTCATAGCATCTTGTACATCTTACCTTTGTTCTAAACAGAATTAGAGAGGAGCACAAATTCCTAGGCAGCTTTGATGAGTTTCTTTCATTTTTATTGACAGCATCCTGAAGTTCTAGATTCATTTAGCACCTCCAAAGAAGCGATAAATGATTTAGCTTTTTGGGGACAAATTGGTTCTATTAACTCTGAGTGCCAAATTTACCAAAAATAACTCATTAGCTGCACATTATGATTCACTAGGGTGCTCTGCCCTTGGCTAGATCCCAAAAAATACATTTGTGTACAAATGTTCCTATTATGGGGTGTGAGACTCATTAATGGTATACCATATGCATCAGTGCATTCTGCTCTTTCTTTTTCTAACAAAGCAGTTTCCCTACCGCAGATGAGGAGTGACCAGATTTTGAAGGGTTAAACCTATTCTAATGTGATAAAACCTGAGAGACCACAGCAATCAAGCTATCATTCAGTCTCAGCTACTCACTTTCTCCTTTCCCGTGGCTACTACTTGAACCTAATATTCCTTTCTCTGCGTATAAAGTAGTAAACAGGGAGCCAACAGAAAAAAATATGTATGGACTTGGCTTCTGCTGCTAAATTTAAGTTTGCTGGAGAACAAATGTGTTCACTCCCTCAGTTCCCTTTTGAAAAACCTGTAATTCACAAACTGCTTCTGCCCCACAACTTGCTTCTCACACTGTGATGGGTTGGATTCTTCATGATGGAGGAAAAGTGATGTCTGATACTGGGATAAATGTGACTTATTTTCCTGTGTATTTGGGAGGTATTTGAGTAGGTACACACAGATACAAAAGAAAAGCAAAGGATGATGTGAAAAAGGCTGGAGATTTTTTCTCTTCTCATTTCATGGTGATAAAGGCAAGTCTGTGATTTCCTTTTTATATCGCTGTTCTGAATACTGTTGGTACCTTCTGCCTAGAGAGCAGATACAGAGCAACCCCTACGAAGCATGCCTAGTCACGAAGGGTCCTTATGCTGATGGCACTGAGCAATCGGGAAAGTGCACCTGCAAGCCAAGATTCTTTCCATAATCCAAGGAGCAGGCAGGCAAACCCCTTCTTTCTGATCTATCTAGGGAAGCAGTGAGAGTGATGACTGTGCCACAGGGGCAGCTTGGGTGCTGACAGTTTTGTCCCTGCTCCACTACAGGCTTCCTGTGTAGCCTTTGCTCACCTGCAATGGCACAGTATGGTACAAGTAATTCCTGAGTCCTGCACCTGGATCTATTATCCCTTATGATTCACTGTTGCTCCTGTGCAAGCATTCTTCTTACCATGGACTGAGGGGGAACTCTTCCCATTTCCTCTTCAATATTTCTAATGCTCTGTGTCAAAAGGCTTTTACTTCTGCTTCTTAACTCAGTAACTGGAGCTTTACCTTTATGCTCTTCTTCCCTATTCTCTAAGCACTTTGGCTATTAATTGAGTTTTCTAGTGTAGTAAGCTGAAGTTTTTCACCACATAAATGATTCATTCAAATAAAGTGAAGTTATTGAGCAAAAGTTAAATTGGGCTTTAATTTGCCTCGGGTCTCTTTTGAGCCATCTCCTTGGTTGCTCCTCATGGTGGAAATGTTTTCCTCTTTGAACGTGGTTTTCTTTAAAACACTATCTGCAAGAAAATTAGCAAGAACAAATTTTGTTGTTTGGGTACCCTGACAGCTGGTGCCAGGCCCAGGAGATGTCTGTCTTCTGAGGAAGTTAGGTGCTCCATGAATGTCCCTTCTATCTTTATTCAGGTCTGATGGCTGAAGGGAGACCTGGGAAGAGTCTGGGTGAATCCTGCTTCTTTCACTTTCTCCAGTATCCCTACTTCAGTCCGGTGGCCAAAGGGATGGACAGTTTCTCTTCCATTTTGCAGATAATTGTGCAAATAATTAATGCTTTTGTTATCGACCTTCCAAAAAGACAGATGTCCTTTAGCCTGTCCTTATATCCTAACTAAACCTGCAAGTGGAGACCCTCTAGGTGCAAGTATGAAATGTGCTGTAGAATGAGATGCAATAGCAACAGGAAAATAGTTACAGGGATATGGATCAGCCACATTCTAGTTTTGACAGGCTTGTGTGAGCAAAGGCTGTTTCAATATCATGAGGCAGCTGCTTCTCATGGTGTGGTGTGTCATTACAGAGATTCACACACAGACTGATGATTCAATACCCTGTCACCTTTGCTTCAAAAATAAGGTAAGATTATATGCAAGACAATCCGGTGTCCATCACTTAATATTTTATACAATTAAAATATTTAGCTAAGTAACTGTGTGTTGGGTGGGTATGTTTGTATATGTGTGGGTATAAATAAGTATAAATAAACAAGTATTAGTGGTGCGATAGCACTGAATAATTTATCCAGACCAAATGAATTATTTTCAGCTTCTTAGTCTTGAAAATTTCAAACTGAATTCCTCAACTTCATTTACAATGTTCTTTGTTAATAGGCACATCACAGTAGTATGAGCTGTGGCATCTCATAGCTAGCTTAAGGATACGATGGTGGGAGAGCTTGCCCGTTTTCCCCACTTAGATCAGCTAGTCTCATGAAAGATCATACTTCTGTCTGCAAAACATGCTTCTTTTCTAATCAATAAATTTAGTTTGTATAGGTCCTAATTTCTGACGGAGGTAGTACAAATGTTTAAGAGCAAATTAATGCAAAGCCTGAAGGATCAATGAATACTAATAAACCCTCCAAGACTCAAAGTGAGATGAAGTGGAAAAGGGAGGATGGCCTGATCAAATTGACATGAGTAGAAATAATAGTAGCAGTATAAAATGACTTAGAATGTCACTGCATAACAAGATTTGCCCAAGACACTGCAGTAGCACCAGAGCACAGATAAGAGCTTGCAGTATATGTGGTTTGCCTATGCAGTGTCAGTATAATCAGAAATTCCCATCAGGGTATAGTAACCCTTTGATTTTGATTCACCCCTTTGCTTCAGCGCTTGCCTTGGGCTGCACCAGACCCATCTGGCTACCTGTCTTGCTTTTGCCACCCCTGTCACAAGGACTCCTGCCAACTGCTTGTCTCTCAACATGCTGCATTTACTACCCCTGAAAGCAGTGCCTTCTGCTAGTCAGGGAAGGCGAGCACTAAGGAGTAGTGAACTGGCAGATTGACAAATAAGCTGAGACTGACCTAGGGCTGGCACCCTCCAGAACTCACTTATATTTTTGTGTTGGGCATGATCATCTCTAAGTGTGGCCCTGATTCCAGCTGTCATTTTAGGTCAGATGCATAATATCAGTTTACAGAACAAGTGTAGTTAAAGGACCCTCATCCATCATAGCCAGATGGAGGAAAAAAAACTACAAACAAACAAAGTAGGTATCAACAATGCTTGGGACATACTGTGACTCCTTGGCAGTCTTTCAACATGGGAAGATGGGCAGTGGCACGAATTAAGATGGTAATCTACACTACAAGTCATCTGTGAAACCACTGTGTGCTGAAGAAATTAATCTGAATACCTGATAGTGAAGTTATCTTCACTGATACAACTTGTGAGATATTTGCAAGAACTCAAAGCAACTGTACCAAAAGGCAAAACTTAACTGTGAGCAAACCTTCCACACAGGCTGTTGGCGAGCCTTCTCTCTATCAGGAATTAGCACTGATCTTGTAAACAAGATGCCCTTTCTGTGAGGAAACTGTTGTTAGACAAGACAAGCAACTAAATAATTTATTCCTTGTTGACATCACCTTAAAACAGGTTGAAATTACTGTTTTTACAAAGGAAGCAGAAATTCTTGTTTTTCCTCCTCCGTGTATCTTTCATCCAGTTTTTGGTTTTGTAGAACTTCCACAGAACAGTGGACTCACACTGGACAGGTCTGAGCTTCCTTGGCAAGAGGAAATGGATGTTACACCTTCTCTTCTTGGACCAGTGCCTTGTTTCCCCAGCTTTCTGACTGTAACTGATCACAAGTTCCGAAAGTACTCTTCAAATACATCCTGCCCCACTCATCTGTGTTTACCCTGAGATAGCTTCTGCTGGACCTTTCACAAATGAGGACACAGGCAGGACAGATAACTCATGTCAGCTCTCCAGTGCAACATCGATTCTCATTAGGTAACTGGGTGGAAGCTTTGGTCTGTGGCTGCACGGTTCCTTCATACAGGCTTGTCTTCTGCAGTCAGCTGTGTATCTGGGTGTCTCAGGCTAGAATTGGGTGGTGGTTACTTATCTCTCTCCTTATGACTATACTTCTTGTCATATTATGTCAATAGTGAATAGCTAGATCCTGAGGAAATAAGACAATTTTGAAACACAGTAATTACATATTTGTTCTAAGGCTCATAAGGATTGGTTCCTGCCCTTGGGTTTCGCACAAGAGGTTTTAGACCATTCTCCTGCTGTCTTTTCTCTTTTCCCCAGAAAGCTATTTCAATGCCTGCAGCTCTGCTACAGTCTGGAAGTGATTAGAATATATTGTCAAATCTTAGCTTTTTTTTTTATTGTTGTGTCACACAGCTCACCTGCCAACTTGTTTCTTGTTAATTCAACTCTTCTCATCTGCTTCTATTTCTACACTTACTTGTGGGGAGATGAGGTGACTGGGATTGAATAGGAGATAGCAGCGGTAGTTGAAGCAAGATGAAAATGAATGATATTTTCAAATCCTAAGCAGGGCTGCAGAGGCTAATAATTACATTAAAAAGGCCCTCTGCAGGTAGGTGCAAATAGGCTAGTCTAAACAAGTGCCACTATTTTAATGTGTGCTGTTCAAGACGATGTCATTACCTGACTGGACTGCCACCTTTCACCTCCAGCCATTGTGCTCTGTTAGATCTCACTAACAGGGAGAGTGAGGAACTTGTTTGCAGGGGATTTGTTGTCTCACGCTCAGAGGCAGCTGAGAGACTTGCCAAATGACAGGAAGACGCTTACATTCACAAGGTGTGATTGCCTAAGTGTTTGACTGTGTCTAATTAGTTTGCCTTTGCTGGTTGGTAGCTCCACAGTCAGAAGCAGATTGACTCTGCAGGCTTTAAGCAAAGAGGTCTGATTGGTGTTATTATCATTTGTTTATTTAACCCTCCCACTACCCATGAAGTATTCCCTACAGTATGGCCTTCTCCTCTGTCTTTAAAAAAGGCATTTTTATGGCACATATTATTATGAATAATATTTTTTCCCATCATCTCTCCACAACTTCTAGTTATATTGAAACTAGATTTCTTTTAAACATGTTCAGAACAGGCATTAGTATTAACTTTTTGAGCTTTGAAATATGAGCAATATCTAATTACCTTCAGAAGCACGTGACGTTAGCTTATTTTTGTCATAAATAACAGATATTCTGTCTGTCTCTATGTGCGACTACCTGTTTGGCCAAGTTTCTCTGGCTATAAGGAATCAAAATGCTGATCTTTTTCCTTAGCAAGTGATTCCTATAATGAGAAGAGAGAAAAAAATTAAAAATAGGCCTTGAAAATCCTTGTAAAATAATAGGTAGCCCACATTTAAAATCAGTAAGGGTTCTCTGAGTATGAGTGAATACAAAAGCACCTTTCTTTCTCAATGCTATTCTGCTTGGCTGTACCTCAGGGCTGCAATTCCACTGTGCAGGTTCTAGGAAATTACTCATCCTATGATTTTCGGATTTATGGGACACGAGACCCAGTTCTCAGCAAGAAAAAAAAGTTCCAGAAGGGCGATTCCAAGAGAAGAAATGAGTTTTCTCTGTAGGGGAATTCCTTTGCCTTCTCGGAGTGTACTTACAGGCAACTTTTTAACTGTGCTCAAAAAACTCTCTGGGTTTGGGGTTCTTGTATGTTCCTCCCAAAGATA
This sequence comes from Aegotheles bennettii, assembly GCA_013398125.1. NCBI lineage: Eukaryota > Metazoa > Chordata > Aves > Caprimulgiformes > Aegothelidae > Aegotheles > Aegotheles bennettii. Next base: position 801,640 of record VZRW01013440.1, on the reverse strand, counting down.
CCACATCCTGATCTGAAAAGGAAAGACAAGGTCAATATCCAGAGTCTCTGGGGGTTGCCTTGGTTGACTTTGGCTAATGTCTATTCTGTTTCAGTTCTTTGGATGTTACCACTCTGAGATGTGCAAAAGTCTAAGATACCAATGTCTCCTCATTTGAAGGGCAGCTTACATTTCTGGCTATTCTGCTTGTTCCTTTCTGAATTCTGTTCAGTCTTCAGAGTGAGGATTTCCACACTGCCTGGGAACTTTGGTTTTAAGAACCATTTTTTTCCTTCTGGCTGTTGAATGGACTGGCTTCTTCAGCATATCTCAAAGATAACTTAAATTATCCTCAGCACTGTGGCAAATTATAGGAGCAATCCAAAGCATGTAGCTGATAGAAAAGGTCATTATCCTATCAGTCAATGGATAATTAGATTAAATATCCCTATCTATATATATCTTTCACTCCTTCGTTATTCTTAAAAGTTCCAAATAATAAACCCCATCTTAACATCTCATTATATGATGCAAATTTTATAAACAACTGGCACTGTTATATCCACAGACATTTTTCTGAATCAGTTAAAACACAAAGGAGCACAGAATAAGAATTCTGTCTCGGATCTGTAGATGGCATTTCAGGGCAGCCCCTCTTTGGCCTACACAGCCCTTTTCCCTTGAGGAGTGTGAGATGGAAAATGAAACTGTATCTCTGGGGGATGGTGTGTGGGTTTGTAATTCAGCTGAGAGAGATGTCATCACATCTCTAGCCGGATGCTCTCTATTAGATGATGATCTCAGCAGGTCCAAATGAACACTGAGTTGCATCAAAGGTCGGGTAACTTGTTTACCCTAATATTAGGGGTAAATGATTTGGAAAAACTAAAAACAGTCTTAAATCTTCATTTTAATCAGGAAGTTAAAGATTTTATTTCCCTGTAAACTGGACAAGTCCTCTTTCTTAACCAGGTTTTCCCTAAGAGCTCTGCCTCCTTAAAATCTTCTGAGTTTCAGGTCTACTTTGTGGCAATAGGAACCAGTTTTCATTTCTGGTTCAGGACTCGTCCTGAGCTTGCATGACCTGGAGCGGGAAGGCGCAGAAAAGAAGCCAACCACTGTCATCAGTTTTGCAGACACCACGGAATGTCTTTCAGCTGGCTCATTCTGTGAAACAGAAATCACGAAGTTGCGCCTTGAATTCCCATGTGACAACACAGCATGTTGCTGTGTACTGCCGGGCTAGACTTGACTAAACTTGTATAATTGTAGTCCCATGTAGCTCATCCCAAGCCTTGAAAGATTTCTCAAAAGTGGAGAGGCTAAGATCTGTAAACCACTATTATAAGATAGCAGCAGAAGAAAATATAACCTATCAAGTTACCAGATTAAAAGTAAAACAAACTGATATTTTCTAGAGCTTTTATTAATTGTCACTTCTCTGCAGTGTTACACAACTCCTGTGTGCAAATGGACTTACTGGCAAGTTTCTGTGTACATACCAGCACCCTGGTTCTACTAAACCCCCTTATCTTAACTTCACTAATTTGCCATGTCAAATTAGTGTGATGAAACAAATTGTAATTACACTGAAAGATCACTTAGAGCATTAGCACTGCTGCTGTGGTCTGTTCTTGTGCTGCCTTATTTGAATACTAATCCAATCTGCCTAGGTAGGTGACGAAATCTCTTCTAACATGTTTATGAGTTTTTCCTGGGAAGGTAAAACTGATGCCTTGACAGATGCTCCATAGACAGAAAGCTAGAAGGAGGAAATATGAATCACATTGCTTAACCTAAGGGAGGGTGTTATTTTTCTCCTTTGACTTCCCATTTTGTTCATTTGATCCATTGGGAAAACACATATTTTTTTCATTTTAAAGAGGAGCAAAATAATGACACCAAGAATCAAAAAATATAATCATGACCCCTGTTTGATATCTAAGTTTATAGCATCAAAACACTAAAAGCATAGAAAAAAGTACACTTTGAAAGGTAGAATTAAAAAATTTCTTTAAATATGTCCTGGAAAAGAACAGTTGAGCAGAATTCCTAATGGTAGGAGTTACAGAATAAGAGCATGGCTTAATGGATTTTTAACTTCTTTCTTCTGTCTCGGTGTGTTTGATGAGTTTGTGCTTATAAATTAATAACTTATTGTTGGTTGTTTTCTTCCTGACCAAAAATACTGATTTGTAAGTATGTGTGGCTACAGAATTAATCTGTATCTAGCTGCTCTAAATGTGTGTTCTTTACTCACTGAGGAAGAAGAAAAGAAAAACAATTGCAAAATTTAGGCTCAGAATATGGTACAACCCAAAAAACATGACTCTTGGAATTTGATTTCCCATTGATGTTACAATTTCTGTTCCATTGGAAACACAAAGCCCATGTTAATAGGTTTTGCTTCACATTTTAAAGCTATGGTATTGAGATACAGAATCCTGAAAAGAAGGGAAAGACAATGTCTTACCATTTGTGGGTGGGCCTGCTAAAATAATTTTCCCACTTGTCTTCACATGTGAATGATTTCTTGCCCTTTTTTATCACACCATCATGCACAGGCCTTGTCTGGAGATTTTCATGGGAGTTAGCAGGGCTATTCCTTGCTCTGTTCATAATCGTAGTGGCAAAGTCATAGAGAATTCTTGGCCTAGGTGAGATCTTCAGCATCTTGTTACAGAAGAAACAAGCTGCAATCCTCATTCCACCAAGGTTCATGGCAGAACTCTGAGTGATTCCAATGCAGCCAGGCTTAGTGTGGAGTACAGCTAAAATGAGTGGAGATTGCTGTATATCTTGGTCACCCTGGAAAGCATCGGGGTTGAAATAAGCTGGCTAGGAAGTAAAAATATTTGATGTCATGAATAGGTGTATATTTACTTAGTGTACTGTACATAGTCTGCAGTGTGCATGCTTAATAACCTAGGCTTATAGCTTTTTCCAGATGAATGTTTATTGGAATAGAACAGGCAAGAGTTGCTTGTATTTGTACCTGCAGAGAAACCATTATTTATTTGTGTGTAAGTATGTCACGTAACATACACAGAAAGAGAAACACTTCACACTAGAAAAGTCATGGCATTTATTACAATTCAATAAAAAAATATCACAGAAATATTCATACACCAGAAAATTAACCCAGTGCCACAGTGCTCTGGTAGAAGAAGGGCACTTTTGCTATCATAATGCCACAGTGGATGTTGGTCATAGGTGAGTAGTTGAATCTGCAGATAACTGAGAGAATTTTTGATGTGATTATGTAGTAGATGTGTAGGAGATGACCTGTGTGTTGGATCACACGATGCACTGGCGAACTGGGACACATAAAATAGAAATTGTATTATATTTTATTCTAGTTTTCAGATTTTTCATGAAATGCTAATTTTGCTACAGATCCATTATTTATGAAACTGAAAGGCTTTTTTTCCCCCTCAATGCCAGAGGGATTTTACATGTGTAAGCCCCATTTAGTGTTAATGGCAGATACTAGTATACAAGCTCCATACACTGGGAATAAAATAGTCTAGTGCACCTAATTAACCAGTACTGAATCACTTGCTTAGATAATATTTCCTGTATACTGGGGTTTGGTATTCTGGTTAAAAGTCCAGTCCAGCAAATAGATTCCAGGATTGTATATCTAGCTGAAATATTCCATAGGAAAACTGTCTGTATTTTATTGTTTAAATGTAGATTGTTCATTTCCTTTATTCAAGGACAGGATAGCTTGTATGGTTCAATAGCTTAGACCTATTTTTCTGTTACATTTTCACAGCAAAGCTGCAGCTCAGACATGGCGCCCTGTTGCTTTACAGGCAAGGTCCAGGGTCCAACAGCAATGTTGTACTTTAATATAAAATCCTATAAGATTTTCTCTCAGGGATTAAGGTACAGCCTTGGTTCCTTTTCTTTAAAAAGAAAATCTCATATCTACTTTTTCCTCTTTCTGAGGGCTAGATACTATCCTAGTCAAAATCGGACTAGCTGAAGAGCTGTCACTGTAGCTACAGCAGTATAGGTCAGCTAGAGAAAGAGCTGGCTTCAAACACAGCAACAGAAGACAGTTCAGTTGTGGAACCAGTACAACATTCAACTTCCCTTTTCCCAGACTGTGCTTTTTGCAGAACACTGTAAAAGGAGATGCATACTTTCTGTATTGGGATAAAGAAAATTATGCAATAGCTACTAAGATGTGAAAGTGGGTAGATGAAGATCTCATTTTCACCCATAAAGTGGATGAGAAAGAAGAAAAAAAACCAAACCCAAAACAAGTACAAGGTATTTAAGTTTGTTACATTACAAACATAATGTGCTTATTTCCAAGGCACTAAATGTCCCAGGATGGTAAATATGGGCTTGTATAAGAAGAGCAAATTGAAATATTTTTGAACTTTACTTGAAGTTTGGGCTACTACAAAACTTCTTGGCTCAGTCCTCTCAATAGATTCATAGTATCAGATTTATGCTGTACTTGGTACCACACTGACACATAATGTAAAGTGTTACACCTACATTTAAAACTTGAAAATAGTATTTGAATTCCATATTCACAGGTAATAAGAGTTCATCTTCATGCTGGGGAAAATGAGTTTCAGAATGACAGCTCCTAACCTGGATTTTTTTTTTTCTTTCTAGTTCGATTCATACAGTTTTCTCGGTACGGGTATTATTCTGCAGTCCTGATTCAGGCAAAACCCTCCCTGAAGTTGTATCAACACAATGATAGCCATTGAGAAAGGCTTATTGTTATAAATATATGTTTTTATTTTAGTGTCCACATTTCCAGTGCAATCTTTATCAAAAATGCTACAATAGCTCACACTAATACCAGCAGCATTATAATAAATCTGTAGTTCCATATAAAACATTTATTGATATTTTGACCTTCTCTTTCCCAAGGATTTCAGACCTTCCAAAAGTTAGTTTATTAATTCTCACAATAGCAGATATCTATCAAGGCAAGTATTTTTGGACTAGATACAAAGTCCCTTTGGAGAACTCTGTCATAGTACCATTGTGCTTTTGCCCAAGAAAAAAACCTACACCCTCCAATTTCTTTGGCGAATTTACAACAAAATGCTCTACAACCGCCTGAAAAACAGGCGTGTTTTTCAGCCAGCTCTTCTCTTTACCCTTAGGTCATATTATCTCTGAGCAACATGGTAAATCACAGGAATTTGCTTTTGCAGTGTCTTGATTTGACATTTAAATTATTCTCCTGATTCAGGTCTTCTGACAATCTGGCAATAAGGTTGACAGTTGAGTCCAAATTTGCTTATTCTGTGGCATTTGTGACAATCCCTGTGTGAGTTCTGCTCTTGTAAAAACCAGATTTCCTCATGATCCTAGCCTGGCAGTCTCTATGGTGGGGATCTGTTTAAAGCTGGAGAAAGCTCCCAGCAGAGTAGTGGGCAATCTTTCCACAGTGCCTGCAGTGAAGCTTAGAAAGATAACCACATGTATTCCCTCATGCTTATATTCTTTCCTTAGAAACAAGCATCTAAGATGATGGACCACAATCTGATGTCTGTGGACAGAGAGGGAAGGGGGAGACATAGCTCTGATCATCCTTGTGCTAGAGAGGTGGGAAAGTATCAGCTTAGTCTGCATCCTCACAGCTTACATGGCTTCAGAAGATGTGAAAAGGTGGCTGTTGGGGGACAGCAGAGATGAGAACTTTTTTTCTTTCCCCTTGAGAGTTGCCATTCTGGGCAGCTGGCAAGCAGCTGAGCTGTGTCCCTTCACAATTAGTCCATCAGGCATGGTAAGTATCTGACAATCTCACCTTCTTCTTCATTGCCTGAGTGAGTGATTAATGAACAAATGGGTTTTTTGCAGAGTAATTCAAAGCTGCAGTATAATCACTTAGATAAGATTAAGATCCTGTTTGACATTTTAATAAGAATAAAACAAGCATTTGCTTGCTAGTACATGATCAGGAAATACTGTGTTGCAGATAAATCAATACATAATATAAATTGCTCTTTAGAAACTTTACACAATGTTGATTATATTTGAAATAACACGTTTTATGTCTGTGATCTGTCTTTGGCAGTTATATTGCAAGGTTTTCTCTATGTTTCCATGGGTTAAAGCAAGACTAGAGAAGGTAAAAAGCCATGCACAGGGCTAAGATTCAGAGAAAACCCTTCAGGAGAACCCCCACTAAAGCCACTGGCTGCATATGTTATTGCTGTGGCAGCATTGTGTCTTTCATGTGTTAAACACCAAATGAAACATCATCAGCTAACCAGGAAAAGGTACACTATTCCTCTTGAGTGATGCACTTTAGACTGTTGTTGTATAGCGAATGGTTACATATTTTCCACAAACTGTACTGGTGCCAAAATTGAGTTAGACATCATTGGGAAAGAATACTTGAATTAAATTCACATTAACTAAAGCTTTGACATTTGGCATAAAAATTGGCATTTTAAAAAATTGCATGGAGTTGTTTTTATGATTGTTCAACTTCCATCATTCTCAGATTCTACACTTACCTCTCTCCTACTGGTGAACACTGACTGACAAGGAAGGGTCTGGGCTGCAAATTCATAAAGAGTTTGGCTTCAAAATGCTTGTTTCTGTAAAAAAGTATTGCATATGTGAGGCTGAGGAGGTTGTGGATGTGCCATCACATATTTGTTGCTTATTCTTATGTGCATATCATTTTCTAGGAGTACTAATAATGTGAGCCTTTGGACTTTCCTTGCTAATTATAGATGGCAAAGTGACTTGATGGCTGCCAAAAAGCGCTGAAAGGCCTGTGTTCATGTCTGCTATCAAGCCAGGTGATTTCATCAATCTAAATGCCTGAACTTTCACAAAAAATGTCACCTCCCTATCTTGAGATAATTGTTAAAGTAAGGAGGACTCGGGTATACTGCAATGACTGATTTTTAACTAGGTCTCCATTCCTCCGTCCATGAATGTCCATATATGAAAGGGCAATTGGTTTCAAAGCACTGCTGCATATTTATTAGTATTAAATGAAATATTATTTACAAAAACCATGGGGAAAGTATTTGCATAGACTGTCACAGCACCCTGAATGACACTTGTGTCTGTGGGAACAGAAGTGAGAGTAAAGATGAGTAATCATTTGATCTAAATAGGGACACAGCTGTGTTTCTAATGGGATTCAGGCTTTCGAATGGCTAACTTTTTTCAGCCTGCCTTAGAGGAGCTGTGAACTTATCATTTGGGCATGTGCATATAAACAGAGCAGCTGCCGTGGCTGATGGCTTTGAAACATTTTGCAGTCAACTGCTGGAGCTGGTGGCTTCATGCCAAATCATGATGTGATTCTGATCATGAGAGATTTTCATGCAAGACTGAGGACGGAGGTCATGGATCAAATGTAATGGGCTGACATGTATTAAGAAAGATTAATGAGTCTGGGCACAAATTAATTGTGTTCTTATCAGATAATCAGCAAGTCTCACTAACACTTACTTTCAGTGTTACAAAAGAAGAATATGTGCTGGGGTCTCTCCTGGTCATCTATAAGGAAACTGAGTTTTTATCATTATCTAAATTGAACAAAATACCAGTTTTTGTCTGGTATAAAATCTTATCAAAATCTTATCTTATTGCAGCTCAGGTCAAAGCTATTTTTCCAAGTTCCACATTAAGAGGGAAAGGAACTGCAACAATTGTCTAGATTTATTATATTGTCAGGAAGAAAACCAAGGTAGAACAGAAATAAGCCAAAGATTGTTTGCAACTGTGATCTGAGAAAGTGAACCAGCATAAGCGTAGTGATGGGGTACAAAAGATGCTGCCAAGAAAAATCATGTTATGACCCACTAACTAGAATAGATTTTATATTGTAATTCAGTTAAATGCTACTAAAATCTGAATCCAAAGAAGGATTCTGTTCTGTAGGATAGTTTCCTTGTAACAATCAGAACTTCTTGGATGCTCACTTCTTCCCCCCAAAACAAGAATTGGAAGTCCAAAGGCAGCACAGAGGTTTACACCTGATTCTAAGTCACTTGTCAAGGAAAAGCTGTTTTTCTTACTCCCTTAGGTTTCTCAGAGAATGCTTTACATGTAGAGGAAAGGCAGTCAGTCCTTACTGAAGTAAATCCTATATATTTGAGCTTGAGCATCACTTGGTTGAAGACTGAGAAGTAAATTATATCTCTGCAGTTTCTTAACCCAGTGAGTGGGATTTGGAGGGACCAGTCTGGGTGTTATTGTTTAGCACAGTTATTCTGGAGTCTTAGCTAAAAGGTGTGATAAAATGACAAGTCCTAGGGTGATTCCTTCCCTCTCATAGTCTGGCATAATGAACAGCTCATATAGTTATCTGGCAGATACAAGTTTTTGGAGGAACACAGGAAATTGCAGAAAAATGAGTGAATAAAATAGCAACAGAGTAAACGAAGTATTACTTGACCAGTGAAACATCTGTGACACTGACTGTGATTTTTGTTTTTCATAATTATTCTCATTTTTCTTTTCTACCAGCAGAAATTCACTAACTAGAATGAGAACACAAAGCCTGTATGGCAAATATAAATTGACACAGTGCCACTGAAGCCTGGCTACTTTACACTGATTGAGGATCTAGCTTATTTTATTTCAGTTCTCATTGTATACAGAAGTGAGCCATGATTTAAATATAAAGGGGATTTCCTCAGTTGTAATGATCCCTTGTTTTTATAATACATGTTGTACAGTGCATGGAAGTATTTTACTAGCCTGTCTTCCCTTTAAAAGAATGGTACTGTGTGGCTTTGATACAGTCAATAAGTTTGGGGTTTTTGTTTTGTAGCCTTGCCTGCTTCGAGGCTTCATCACATTCACAGCAATGTTTTGAATTTTTATTCATAACCGTGTGTAAGACCTCTGCTTTTCACTGCTGCTTGTTAGTGTACATTTTGGACAATGTTAACATCATCTCAGATATTCAGGACAAGTGAGGAACTTGGTTTAAGTCCTTAGGAGAAGCTAAAAAGACTATTAACAAGCTGAGTCCATAAAAAACATCTGTTCCAGTCATGCTGCTGATTTTTTATTAGTCCTTCAAATCCATAGCAAAGATCTCTAGAGCAAGAAAAATGCTCTAGTGTGGAGTGCAATTTCCAATTTCTTAGCTAACCTGATTTTGTTGATTCATACATATGCATGATTCAGTGCTGTTCTTGAATACAAACAAAACAAACCCCTTTTGGATTGTACTTTATTTATTTTCCTTGAAATGCCCTTGAAATTTCATTTGCTCAGTGAAACCAAACAAATAATTGCATACTAAAAGGAAAATGAAGAGTAGCAAGCTAAATAATTTGTAACATCAAATATTCCTCTGCTGTGGTTAACATTCTCAGTGAGGGGAAACAGTCAGCAATAAACAGCCCAATGTATCTTAAATGCAATAACTAATATCAATGTCAAATGTATGAAGTGAAAATACCTTAGGATATGCTTTCACAGTTCTGCTATATCGCTGCTAAATGGAATATGCTATATAACTATAATAGCAGTCATACTTGTCATATTTCTCCTGATCTCTAAGGAAAAATGCTCATGTAGCCATTATGCAGCTTACATCTTTTTCTAGTCAAAGTCGTATTTTTATGGGGGTCTTTATGGTGGTTTTTAAAAGTTTACACTCTGAAAGCAAACTTGTCACAATATGTATATCATACAGACTAAACCAAGTCACATTCCTGATAATTAGGGACATGCCAGTACTCTCTTGTGCACATCACTGCTAGCTAGTTGTGCGGTAAATAACAAAAGATTGCTTCTGATTATGGGCTGTGTAATGCTCATCTGTATGAAGAAAACCCAAGTTTTTTAAAGCAGAATTTTTAACAATGACCCTATTAACCACACTGGACAAAATCTGTCACTGGTGTAACTCAAACAATGCCCGTGGAGTAATAGCAGGGATGAATTTGACCCATTTTAGCTAAAATTGCACTCATTTCCCTCAACACCCCAGGCAGAGCCTTCAGATGGTGATGAGCACTTTTCACCATGTTCCAAGTGTGAAATGTTGCTGAATACAAAGTTTGTAAATTAGAATTGGCATTTTTGAGTCAGTAGTTGTCAGTGAATGTCTTGCTGAGAAAATGGTGTCATTTGTGATTCCAGCACTTGTGTGGAAACCCCCTGCCAAAGGAGGCTGTAAATCAGATCCTTTTCTGCCAGAAACATCATCTTTTGGGAGAAGACTGAGTCTTTGGGTGCTGTTGCTGCAGACTCTGCAGTGCCATACTCTGGTCCCAAGGAAGATCCCTAGCAGGAGACAGGATGCCAATTTCATCACAGCCTGTCCTTTTCTTGGCCTCTGCTTTGGTCTCAATGCTAAAATAGCAGCTCCTGCCCTTTTTATTTTTACCCTTTTGTACACTGTGGTGGTGATATCTGATCTGTTACAAGATGCAGAATTGCCTTAGTGGACAATGTGTTTTAATGGAGTTCTGCAAGAGGATGGGTCCTGATAGGTAGCAAACACCTTGACTTCATAATTTTCCTTCCACCTTTCAAAAAAGCTGTAGCAGATGTGGGTCAGAATGTGACTCTCTCATATTCAGTGATGTAAATGGTTCTCCCTGTGCTTGCTATACTCGTTTCTAGTTCTTTTTTCTTATAGAGAGTCTCCTCTAACACTCTTTCAAGAGTGTTTCTGTACAGAGAAGTGGAAGCAAACACTTGTAAATTATTTTCTCTGATGGATACTGAGAGGGCCAAGAAGTTGTAGAGTAGCTGTACACACAGGTGCAGACAGCGTGTTTGGTTTTCCCCTTAAGTATGTTTAAAAATTCCAGTCTGTTAATTTGTGCACTGTATGATTCAGCTAATAATGAGAAGAATAGTATTTAGAAATGTCTCCTAAACAGTATAAGCAAGTTAAGAACAGAAGCAGGTATGAGAAAGACGAAGGATGATGACTTGTGGCTCTAAATGTCTGTAAAACATAGGGGATTGACTCAATTAGTGGAATATTCAAAATAATGGTGGAGGATAAATTGGCATTTATGTGTCATTAGACATGAAAGTTGGTGAAATATACTTCCAGGAAAAAATGCTGCATGTTCTGCCTTGTTGGAACTGACTAAAGCATGCTCTGATGAACATTTCTATTGACTGCTTCTGTTGTGGGGATGGTTTGGAAGGTAGCTGCAAAAGGAGGTCACCAAGGACTAAGTCAGAAGTTATATTTAGGCTAAGGAAATGTTTGAGAGGTAACTAAGGCCTTTGGTTAGCTTTCTTTGTCTTCCTGGAAAGGTAAGGTTGGAAAGGCACATGGGAAACCATTCTAGTCAACTTTGCAATTGAGCGTTTCTATGACCTTCTGCTCCCGCCCAAAGCCCTTCGGTCCCGCCATGTAAGCCACCTGTGCACCATGACGGTATAGACGGGTGTATAAAGAGGACTCTGGTGAACTATATAATAGTATATACTGGTAACCTCACTTTTTCAGCTAAGGCTACCTATTTATGCCTCACTGAGGGATATGCTCCATTTTCTCCCAAGAACTATTGTTCATGTAAGCCTTCTTGAGCTTGTTCTATATAACGTTTGTTACATCTGGCTAAAATGTACACAATAGACATAACTGTTTCTCCTGCTGGAGATCTCTGGCAGTGGTGTCAGAAATGGAGTCCTTGCACAGGGCATGGAAGCATCTGGAGAAATCACATTTTCGTAATGTAGCAGCAATAAGTCATCATTTGTTCCACTTATATCAGATCCACTCTGCAAATCTGATAGGAAAATTTCTCCCTAGGGATCTCATCTTGCTTCCTTTATTTATTCGCTGAAGACCATGAGAACGGCACAAGTGGGGTGAGTACTGTTTGACCCTTGGTAATTAAGATCACTTACCTCAATATGTTTGCTAGTTTGAACAGAAGAGCGAAGCACAATAAGTTAGGACATTTACAGGGCTGATTTACTTCATGCATGAAATATTGGAAGACAATACGAAACAACCTTTTAACGATGATTCTGCTCTTGAGCCCATCCATTTCTTTATTAACAAATGGCTGTTTCTCTTTTCTCTGAGGTGCTTTTTGGGAAGCAGGCATAGCAGGCAGGGAGAGATGAATTGATAAACTAGTATCTGCTTGGAAAACTTCTATAAAGAGGCCACGATGCATCAACACCATTATGCTTGGGTTCTACGTAAATGAAATAAGTTGTATCCGAAACAGTAGCCCATCTTTAGTTCCTAAAAATAAAAAAGTTCAGGAAAAACTAATATATATATATGTCAATCTGAACTTTAAATCCTTGTGAAAAAAACTTGGCCTCAGAGCTTCAAAAAATAAATATTTTTGCCACGTGGCATTGGTTGTGAAGTAAATATGTCCCGCTGCTCTGATCTTACATCCTGTCACATTAATGTTTCAGAGCACTCAATATAAATATTAAAACTAATAGCTTCGCTCTTCAGCTATTACTCCATCATTCCCTGAAATCATCATAAAACATTCAAAACCTTTTAGAACATTTACACACTTGAATCTGATGGTGGGGAAAGGAGACTAACAGAGCACAGCTCGCAAGCTTAAATAATAGTGGAAAGCTGTTTATGGAGTATGCTTTATTTATTCATCATTTCAAGTAAAGTTTCAGTTTTGATGGAGAGGAAAAAAAAATCAAAGTATAGCTGTCAAGGGAGAAGGATGAAGTATTGCTTTTCTATACTGTGGACTTGTGTAAAAAAATATGGAAAAAAAAGTTTTTTTTTAAAAAAGGCAGAGTCCATGAGAATCTCAGTCCAAGGTCAATCAATCTTAGGACTGTGGGTACGTAAACAGCTAATGGATTGTAAAGACACATACCAGTGTTATGAATTTTTAACGAGCAACTCTTCAGCACAGACCCCTATAAATCAATGATGACTTATTGGCTGGATCAATTATGCAAACTTTAAAACATTTAATGACAGGTAATGAACAAGTCTCTGGAGTCCACCAGTCAACAGTGTTTTGCAGTTGTAGTTACAACTACTTAAGAGAAAAGTCTGCAGGAAGCCTTTCCTCAGAAATGATTTAAAGCTAAACTCTAAGGCTGCAGTATAGTGAAAGAGCATGGCTGCATTTCTCTTTGTATATAATCTTAAACAGATTGGCTAGTGGACACAGTTGTTAATGTACTCATAGGCATGTGTATGATTTTTTTTTTTTAACCAGGGTATGTTGTGACCTTGGGAAATCTGCTTTCTCAAACTTTATATTTCAGGTTTCCTGCAAGGTACTGTAGATATAAATGGTGCAATTTTCAAAGGAAAAAATGCTGTGTTTGTGTTAGTAGACTAAATAATTCTTTCTTAGAATGCATTTTTTGAAAGTTAAGATAGATGTCAAAAAAAAATAATGATTAGTTGAGGGAAATTATAGACAGTATTACAGTTAACCAGCACAAAAGGACTGAAAGCTGAGTGTAGACTGAATAATACAGTAGAAGTCTTCTGGAATAACTGGTGTGGCATTAAGGTGTTTTAATTGCTTCTTAAAATTATTATCCAATGAAAGATGAAGGATTTTTTTGTGGATTTTTGAATTTAATCATTATTGTAAATTTTAAGCATTAACCTTTCTAATGGGCAATTTAAGATAATTCTGCAGATTACAGGAAAATTGTAAATTAAACATACCATTCAAGAACAAGAACAGGTGTATAAGCCCCTGATCCCAATGCCACATTTCTCTGTTAACTTAGTTAAGGCTTTACTCAGATTGACTGAGGCCTCCTGACTGAATCAGTGAATTGAGTAAGTGCTCTTTATTGCCATTTGCTTTACTTTCCTAAAGACAACAAATATAAATGAAAGCTTGGAAGAGAGTTTAATCTTTGTTCTGAAGAATCAAAGTTTAAGTGTTTTGTAAAAGTGGTCGAATTATTTTATTTGAAAGAATAATTATGTTCTCCTCAGCTTTATTCTTTTCAATGAAACTGGTCAGAGAGCCTCTCAGTATCTTGTGATGATATATCTGAATCCTAGCTATTTAAACCTACCAGTAAGGTCCTACCTCTTTCATGCTTGCTGCCAGCAGCAATTCGTGAGAGCTCCTGCCCTACCACAAGTCCAGCATCCCTCACTTGGGCTGAGTAGCACCTTGCTCTGAAAGTTGCTCTGGCAATTTCAAGTGAGGTTTAATGTGAACGAGTCGATACTAGACCCAGCAAGAAGAGCATGTTTAGTTTTTTTCATGTCATGCTCAAAGTTTGCAATATGAGACATACCAGGGAAGTGCACTCGTGAGAGATTGTAAATAATCTGAAGAGTTATCCAGGGATCTGTAGTAGTTAAAAATAACTGATGTTTTTTATTTGTTGATCCGAAGGCAAATAAGAATTCTTTGCTCAGTATTTATTACTGTCTCATTTGTGCTGGTAGATGAAGTACAGGTGTGCTACTACAAGAATTGAAAAGTTGTCTCATTTCACCAAGTTCCCTGAATGCCTCTGTGTCCTCATATGAAAATATTTTTTGGGCTAGTAAGATCAGTACGTGATGACAAATAAATTTTCCTCCTTTCTCCAACCTAAGAGAAAATGCACAAGAATAAAGCTTTGCTAAAATGTTCTTTCTATACTGATATGGATGAAACTAGCTTTTGAAGCACAGGATCAAATTAGGTAGTGGCAGGAAATATTAATAAAACTCCAGAGACTTCTAGTGAAATGAGGAGTGCCCAAAATATTGATTATCACTTCCTTTCTTCAAGTGGGAAATAGAGAGGTTGCTCATGGTGGTCAAGGAGCTTGGTAGAATTACTGGAAAATACATTTGCTGTGGTTAATCTTTTATTCTGTCATCTGACGTGTTGGCAAAACAGGACATTTAAACAATAGCAGGATGTCTTGAAATTCATGCTCTTACTTCTTTAGACTTTTTAGCTTCTTATTGAGACTGACATTATACTGCTGTCATAATTCTAAGTGTCACAAGTTATATCAATATCTCCAGCAGCTTCAACGTACCCTGTGTGGAAGTTCTCCATTTTTATCTGTCAAAACTATCATTCATTCTCCATTTTCCATATTTAGGGTATCTCATTGGCTGTAAGCATCATTTGTACCTGTACTGCAAGTATAATGTCAGCTGACACTAGGAGGAAAAGATTTAAATGTTACTACCAATTAAATGGAGGGCAGAACATATTTATTTCAAGAATGAGCTTACTGCAGAGGAATGATGCACCTTTTACATGTAGATCTCCTGGGTGGATGGCCAAGGAGTTAGGTTGACAAGTGAGATGCTTGCTGCTGAAAGGAGTAAATACCAATCCCTACCTCCTTCCTACTGTGTCCAAGAGAAGAAGGTTACCCTTCTGATGCTATTTTACTTAATTGGTTTCTACAAGAAGCAGCAGTGGGCACAGCTGGACTGGTAGATTTCTACAAATGAGCTAAGAGTCAACTGTATTGGTTTTTTTTTACTTGTCAAATCGGAACACCAGTTTAGAGGAACAGCCGCAGCAGGTGATGGAAGAAGAAAAATAAAAAGCTAACTTGATGTGTTGATCCTTTTGGTTGTTTTCAGGTGACTTTGCCTGATACAACTTCTGAGTTTTTATCAGGACTTTTTATATTGTTTTCTTCCTGATTGACACTCTCGGGTTACTCTAAAACCTTGGATCAAGTAAGGTATCTCAGATGGAGTACGCAGATTCTTTTGTATTGAAAACTCATTGCCAGATGAGTTTTCATCCCCCCATTTCATGGAAGAATTAACACCATCTCTTTCAACATCTTGTTTTAGGCTTCTCAGTGTATGTCCTAAGACTGATGGACATGATAATTTGACTGACACCAACCCAGTTTTTCCTGACATCACACACACATGCCAAATCTGACAGCTGCATTCCAAACATCTCTATGACTCTGAAGTTTCAGTAAGTGCTTCTTCTGGGCTCATCCATTCAGTGTGTTGCACCAGTGGTGGTCAAAACCCACAGAGCTGGCACACCCTGGCTGAAAGTGTGAGTTTTATCTTGCATAATATAGCTATGACTGAGTTACTGGAAGTGAGCTGCACAGAAAAGTCTGCAGGTGACACATCTGTAAGTCTGCTAATTGCAGAGATGTTTTCTATTGGACTATGTGGTAAAATAACCAAAATGCCTTAGTTTTATGTTTCTGCAGCACACTTTTGAGATTCTCTGTCTCCACTGTGGGCTAGTAAGCCAAATACTGATGATGTGAGACACAAATGAATTCACAGAAAACTCAGTCTCATTATGAGGCTAAAACTAGCTCCAGTGGCAAGAAAAAAAGTCACAGTTACCTGTCAGTTGATTAAGCAGTACCAAGATTGTGTTTTCAGTTACTCAGTTTGGTCTTGCCAAAATAGCCTATTTAATCATGGAAAGTTTTCTAGAGCTTTGGGTAAACAAGGACAAATAAAGTTGCAAAATGTTGGGTTTACAGTCAAAGCATAAACCAAATTCCAATCCAATTGCTGATTGAAGAAACTGGGGTTTAGTTTTTAAGTTAAAAAAAGGTTAAAGAAAGATTTTTTTTCCTGATATCTACACCTTGTGATTTCAGCTGAGATGAAAAAGAAAGTAGGAAAAAATTGTGGGTAGGAGTCCTCTCTGGCAATATTTTTTGCCGAGGTCAATCAAAGAATTGAAAAGAAAGATGGAAAGCAAATATTCTTGAGTGATTTGCAGCTTGGTTTTTAGAGCAGCAAGCTTTGGATAAGACTATTTTGCTTGCAGTCAGATGTTTATCTGAACTGAAGTGGAATGCTATGTCAAAATAAAGATGTAGAATTATGTAGAAAAAATGTAGAATTATTTGCATATGCTTTTTTTTAAAAAAAGTTTTCTCTGGGAGTTCATTTATGAAGTTATTGACCTCCTGGTAAATCACATTCTTTCCTTGCACTAAGCAATCAAGTCTTCACTGCTCAGTTTGGCAATGTGTTTATTTTGCCTTTTTGAAAGCACGTTTTTGTACTTTTTTACCTACTTAAAAAGTAAGTACATTAAAGAAAGGGTCAGGTGATGATGACTGTATTTCACAAAAGAAGCAGTCATGTGAAGTTGCAAGAATTTATTGAAGTCAATGATGGTGAGAAATTGATAGAGTAGGTTAAACAGTCTACTGATTTTTCAGTATATTTTTCCAGTGCTCTAATGAAATTACTGTCATGCTTTCCAGAATGTTGTATGTGCTCTCTATCTTTCTATGTGTGCTCTCTTTCTTTTCAGCAGGACTCTGTTAATCTTGATTTTTACCTCATCTATCAGGTTTCAAATATACGTAACTAGGCAATTCATCAAATTCTTTACCTTTGACACAACCTTTTGCTGATATGCACATGTACCTCCTGATTTCACTGTAAATTACCAAATTAAAAAAATTGAGGAAACCAAGCTCAGAGAGTGAAAATATGTAATAGCAGAAGTTCTTTTTCCTAACTTTTCCCAAAAAATTGCATAATTTTGGGGGTCATGTATGTTACAATTAAATGAATTTAACACAAATTTCCTAATACACAAGGCTTACCTTAGAAAACTCAGGTGTTTTGGTATCACCTCGCTAATAGGTGCACCTTCTTTCATTTACAGCAGTCTTAGCCTTGTAGACAATTTCTCTCCCACTCCCTTCACAGTGCCAAGAGTTGCAAGACTCATTATTAGATATTACAAAGTTTCTGCACTTCTCTAGCCCATATCAGTCTTCCTGTCATTTCTTCTCTGTGTTGGAATCAGCTCTGATGTGTCTGAGAGCTAACTACTTGCGTGCAGCCTTGCATTGCTTTTCTCTCAACTCCCCAGTGCAGCTTTACCACTTGGGGGAACTGATGCTTCAGAACTGGCAGTTCTTCAGCCAGCACAGGGACATGTATTGAAGAAGAGCTGGTCTGTGAACTCCCTGGAGCATTGCAAGCGTTCATAGGCTTACAGACCCATGGCCAGGCAGTGATCTGCAGCAGACCTTTGCCATTAGCTGCATATGCACAGACATGTTTGCTGTTGCAAGAGATGACCCTCACTTTCAACACCTGCTTCCTAAGCACTATCAATCATTAGAAAGACTTCATGTCTCCTTGATGTAATAATGGACAGAGATATTACCTGCATTAGTCATCAGTACATGCAGTAAGTGTTTGTACAGTCAGGCCATCAGTAGAGGATCTCGACTGGAGATTTGGGGGAGAGCTACTTTCTTTACTTTGGCTCTGTGAGATGAGTGTTAAATTCCTCTGAATTCAAATTTAACATTAATGATAATCTGATCTCTAATAATATGTTGACCTCAGTCTCATTTTGATTTGTGTTTTATTTTTAACTTCTCTATATCAGCTCAGTGATGGCAATACAGCTGTATTTCTCGTTCCGTTGATTCACTGACTCATTCCTACCACAATATTAGTTTCTGGGGGTGTTTCTTTAGCATTTAAGGTCAGGCAGGTTTGGGTGCTTTCAGACCAGCATGGATGAAAGTTCTGATGGGAATTAGTTTAGGAAAAAAGACAGATCAGAGCAAAATGCAGATTTGAGATACACTAAATATGCAATGCTCTTTCTCAGGACTCAGAAATTGTAGAATACAACACAAAGTATTACTGGTAATTTCTGCAGGAAAGGTCTGCACAGCAAAACATCCTTTGTGCAGGGATCCACCAGCTAGCTCTGACTCTTGCTGCAGGTCTGGTGTCTCTGAATGGTTCTTGCTCTGCCTGGCCTCATAAGGTGGCTCCTGATCAGTCAAGAGACTTACCCAGCACCATCCCAGTCCTGGGTCAGTGCTCTTTCAAGTATCTCTGTATAGCCTGTATTGTGCTGTGTAGACATACTCCTGGTGATCCAGCTGTCAGTTCTGATGCTGATTTAGGGACAAGGGATCAACTCTTGCATATTAAGCCCAGAGGCTTACATCTACCTTTGTGGCTATGAATGACTTGCATGAACCTGACTGAGTTACTCATGCTCTGCCCAGAGAAACTGGTCTGATCCTATTTAGGTTAAAACGTCCTTTCTTCTTTTTAAATTGATACTGTTTGCCATATTTCCAGGTTTGGTAACTCTTGTAGCAGGTAATTTATGCAGTTCAGAGCAATTTATTATTTATCTTTGGTGAATCAAAATTTTCTAAAAAATCCTTCATTCGAGGACAAATGAAAAATTCTGTCTGACTTAAAACAAGATATTTCTCCTTTTTTTTTCATAGCGTTTGAAACATTTTTCTTTTTTTATATATATAATTGAACTACATCCTATAATAGTATGATTTATTTCTAGGACTGGTTCTTCTTGTAGGTTTTTTCCCCCCAGTAAAAATAATTAACTGAAATAGGATTGTTATGCCAAACAAGGGTAATATTCCACAGCTGAAGAATATGAATAGCCTTAATTCATTGATAGCTGTAGCATGTTTCAGAAATGTGATGTATTTTCATGAATATTCTCAATTTCATAGATCTGCAGGGGAATATTCAGAATTAACACTAAAGGACACCGAAGAAGAGCATAATTTTGTGTTAACAATAAAGACTAAGTGCATGGCACTCTCCTCAGATGCCTTCATTTCACAAATCCTTGTCTGGAGACCTTTCTAGTTCTAAATTTCTGAAGGATGACTAGGATTTTAGCTGACTGACTTCTATTTTACTTTAATGGGAGATCTGCATTTTAAAACACCATGCAATATTTTGAAAAGTTCCTCATAATGTCCAGACTAGCATTATTTTAAATCTGTCCTTGGCAATGGCAAATGATGTTATTAATATTCAGTTGTTGCAAGATGGATTCAAACAAGGGGGGGTGGGGGATGTTCTTTGCCATGGTTCTTGGTTGTTAAGAAAGTAATAAACCTCCCTTGTCTCTGATTTTATAATGGACAATAACCATTAACTGATCAACAGAAGAGATGTCAGGTGTGGAATCAATGCTGATAGAAAAATATTTCATCTGTTTACATTTACGAAGGATCACTGATAAAACCTTTGATCCCATTAAGGATATAAACTCTTCACATATAGTCGATGACAAGTCTGATGAGCTAGCTGAGCTCCACCAGCCTCGCTGTGCTTAGTGAATGTTCAGCTAAAAAGGGATCAAATTGACTCACGAATTTCAAGATTCCTAGGAAATTACCATTGTGAGGTGACCCAGTTTTTTGATTAGTGTCATGAAAAGACAGGTCTCACTGAGAAATAAACGTAATAATGTCAACCATGTGCTTAAGTTCTTCTCTCGGTTATACACATTCGCTTTCAAATTGTTTTGTCATTTTAGCATAAACTGTATCACTTGCTTTCATCTGAGAAACACAAGCTTAGCATAGTTCTGTGCAGAAATCAAAGATGAGCATGGAAAAAAGGCCCCTCTTTGCCTATTGAATCATTGATCAGACAAGCACAGCAGATATTTGCATGGATCCTTAGTAGTTAGGTCTCAGTAGCTGCCTTAGATAATTGTTGGAAGGGAAAGAAGAAAAGAGCAGCGAACTTAGATATTTCACCCATCTGTTTTTCCCAGTAACTGCAGAGCTTATAGGTTGTCCTCTCGCATCTATCCTTCTTCAAGCATAGGGGGGTCACCATTTGATATTGTTATTGATACTGTTATCCCTTTGGAACCATCTAGTTTAAAGCAGCAACAAGAAATCATGAAATGAGCTGCCTTCCCTTGTTAACAAATGAACAGGTTGGGGGGAACTGGCTGGCTAGGCCAGGAGATTGGGAAAGACAGGGAAAAGCAAAGCAAAGCAAAGGTTCAGGAGTGCCATCAAATCTAAATTGGAGTGAGTCTGATTTCAGACTGTGTTTTTCTCGCCTCAGAAAGTCATAAATACACATGAAAATACTATGAACTCTAAAAAGTTGAGGAATTCTTCACAGTGACCAGGCTACGGTTGGTTGCTGGCTGTTACTTGGAACTGTAGTGTTCCCATCTTCCTATGTCACTGAGGGCTCATCAGCCCCATTCAATTGTTGGGATGCAACCATCCCTACCTCCATTTCTTACCCCATATCTGTGACATTTTTTGATCATCTCTACCAGTGTTTTCAGCTCTCTTTTCTCTGTTTCTGTTTCCCCATACAGGTGCAGAGAACTTTCTATGCTGCAGAGTCACACAGCACAACCAAAGGATGTGAGGAAAACTGCCTCTACAAGGATAATATCAGTTTTTTTCCCTCCCCACAGAACATCCTGTGTGCTCTGCTCAGGACTCATGGCAGCTCAGCAGAGAATAACTGGTGAGTATGGCCAAAGGAGGTTTGCCTTAGTAAGAGCTAGGTGGGAAAGTCATCCTTGGCTCATGGGCTTATGATCGTCACAAATAGCTTGACTGCAAAAACAGAAGCAACACAGTTTTGTATTTTTGCATTATAAGAAGACTTAAAAGTCAGATGGGTTGAAAAAGGGGAAGAAAAATCTCTCTAGGTTCAGTAAGTGAAAACAAAATCACAGCTCTTCCTCAGAGTGGCAGCAGCATCTGATAAAAAATGCAGGTCACTTAAAACTGGCAAGGAGCTCTGAAACCCTGGTTGAGCTGCATAACTGGGCTGTATCAGAGACAGGATGGCTTCAGTCTGTTGGGATAGTTTCCCTTCAAGTGCTGAAGTACCAGTGCCTATGGAATCTGGTTTCTTCCCCTTCTCCCTTTCCATTGCTTTTTCTCCAATGCTTGGCAGTTATGTTAAAAACTAATGCTCAGTCCTCTGAGATACCCATTGGCTTTGACTGGTGTTATAAACCACCTGTTGATGGGCTGTAGTAGAAAAAGCAGTTGCTGCTGGAGGTGAACACAAGGTGAGATAAAAACTGAACAAAAATATGGCATTGTTCTTTTTAAACTGCAAATTCAAGTCCAAGGTGTGAACAGCATAACCTAACCTTCAAATAATAAATGTGCAGACAAATCGTTCGGATGCACTGAGAGAGCTATTTTGGAAGACATAACTGCAAGCCGCGTGAGTTAAGTGTAGTAATTGCATAGGTGTAGGCTGCTCCAGCCACATGTCTTTTCAAAACCAAAGCAGAGCATTTCATGAAGACTGCTGTTATCTTTTCTCTGCCTACGTTAATTTTGCTTTCTGAGGTTCTCCCAACATCTCAGCTCACAGGAGAATGTCAGGAAGAATTTTCAGTTCTTTCTCTGGTACATGCTTTTGGTGAAGATTTTACCTTTTTCTCTTACAGAAATTAAGCTCATTTCTGTATCATGTAATTTGGGTGGCAGAGGTTGAAGGTGGGAGGGAAGGAACTCCGAAGGAAATAACACCCTCTTCATAATAACCATTAGCCAAACAGACTCAGCTGTTTAAACAGCCTACATTTCTCTCTTAACAGTAGAATAGCCAAGTAGAAATCGTTCCCCAGATGTTACAAGTACTCTGAAATCTGTTTGAAACTATCTAAATACTTTACACTTCTTACAAATTCATATCTTGATCCCAGAAGAGGATCCAGTGTGCTCACCATGGACTACTAAACATTTAGAAAAGTTAAATTACTTAGAGATATTTAAATATCATACAAATACGTGTAAAGTGTATGTACTCCCCAGCATAAAACCCAACCTGCAAAGGTCTTTGTCAATTTAATTGCATTTTGGTTCATCCATTCAATAAAGAGGATTATTTTTAACCTCTCCAGTTCCAAACAGAACTTCAGATTCTATTATAACAGAGTGGAAGAAGAGAAATCTTAAACCAGGGGCATTTAGTCACCTGCAGAGTGAGAGAGATTGAAAAGGAAAATGGATTTACTGCCTTCTAGATCAGTTTGTAGGCAATTTGTGTTTGAATTCCTCTTAAATCAATTTTTGCATAATATTAGTGGTCTGAAATGATGCAAAACAATATTGGAAACCAGCCTCCTTTTGCAGCACAGAGAAATCGTTTCCCTGAGTCCTTGTTATTCTTTAAGTCACCTGGTTTCCTTTCATTTATTCTTTCATGTTGTGCTCTGCCTTCTGACGAGTGAAACATGAATGGGAAGTGGGAAGGAGCAAGCTTTGTCTCTCTGCTGCCAATGCGCTTCATACATTTGTGAGGAAGCAGACCCACATCATAAAACCAACTGAAAGCTACGGAGGTACCTCTCTAAAAAATGTAATGGACTGTACTGAAAGCCTAACTTTGACTGATGTGAGGTTTGGGACTTTATCCAGGTAAGAATTCATGCAGCAATGAGCACAGATAAGGCAGATGACCCAGAGTAGGGCCAAACTGTTTACCAGCAGATGTGTTTTTGAAAATCTTCCTTAACTGGTCATGGCAGCGGAAAATACCCTGCTGTTAAACGCATCTGCAATCCACTGCGCTCCCAATCCACCTACAAAAATTCTGACCTTTAAAGAAATGATGGAGAAGCTGGTGATTTTTTCCATGGCATTGAAGCTCAGTCTATTTTAGGCTCCAAGGCAATTGCAGCCCTTTTTGCTCCCTATTTCACATCACTTTTAAGTCTTGTTCTGGCCACTATGAACCCTTCAGCACTTCTCCCTGTGCAATCACTCGAGTCAAGATCTGTGATTTGTGATTTGCAGATGACATGTACATTTCTTGGCTGATGGCTGTTAAAGCAGTTTGCAAACCTAAGGCAATAAACTGCAGGGATGCAGTTGGAGCTCTCTATTGCCACATTAAATTGCCATTCTCATGCAAATGAATAACAACTTTCTCATTATTAAGATTGAAAATAAACTGTTGTACATTTCCAATGTCGTAAATTTCTGCATTAATATTATCATGAAATAATTTTGTAAATTTCTATTATATTCCTTCTGTAGATGCAATTAGCATATTTAACTGGTCTGTGTATCAAAAGCAGCGATGCAACTTGCTGTATAGGAAAAAGAAAAAATGGAACCGTTTCTGCATTCACCAAATGTAAGTCCTTTAATTCCTTCAGTATAGAAATCTATTACTGAGCTGTAGAACATACTAACAGTTCCTAAAGTGTTAACACAATTATTTATACATTTCTGATCATCTTTCATTTAAATATTTATAAAATACATCCTGGAAAGTATGTACCTTTTTGGAAAACTCAGTTTCTATGTAATTTTCTTAAAATATTCTCTTCTGTTCCTCTTAAAAGATACCTAAAAAGAAATCCTGCTGGTTTTTGTTTTAAGTGACACTATAAATGTACAAACAAAATGTAATCTTAAACAGAGAATAATATGATTACCATCAGAAGGATTACTGTGGTTCATTGTTCAGAGAGCAGGAAACACAAAATGATTGTTTCAAATACTCAGTCTTAGCTTGCAAAAACCAAATGTATTGAAGTGCTTCAGTCTTAATGTGCAGCCTGAAGTCTACATATCGTATAAATTCCTAATCCTGTCAAAATGCAAGTCTGAAGATTAGCAGAATGTATAATAAATGTGTCTATGTCATTACACATAAAAATAGTATTGCTAAATCAGGTGTGGCCCTTTGTAAATGTAAAAAAGCCCAACTTAAGCAGATTTGCACTTTATTATTCTACAGCTCTGAGGAGCAAAAAGCAAGATTGACTATAACAGATTCCCCATTTCTCTGATATAAATCAGTTTGTCTGCACACACACAAAAAAGCCATTGGCATAGATTTCTTTAGCAAATAACTTAATATTTATTGAGATTTCTTGTACTTTTAATTATTAATGTCAGCAAGCAGTGTTACAGTATTTCTGTGAGGTTGCTATTACTGCCCCTGTACTTGTTGGGTTTTTTCCTCCTCATGTTTCCTATACAACCGTGAAAGCGTAACACTTACCAATTATCTTGTATGACAGTCAAAAAGACTTATGGTTTCATTGTCTGTTGCTAGGTCTCTTATTTTGTAGCATTTCAGGACTTGACTGACAAAATACTGTTTAGTTTAATAATGTTATAGTTAGTGCATTAATATACATTAATGATAATTGTATACAGAACTACCATTTCTTAATGTATTAAAATGAGTCGTAGAAAAAAAGTATAAAGAAGAAATACAAGAAGAAAGAAGAAAGTATAGAAGAAAATATAAACCATGTATACAGTTCTTTGTTCAGCAGTAGATGTAACCTAGACACAGTAGTACTACCCTTATAAGGTGCAGTGATTTGGACTCTTAAGGTAGAATATTACAGGCACTTTCCTATACAAAGGATCTTTTATTGTATTAATCCTTTGCTCTTAATGATATAGAATAACTGGAATAATAGAATAAGGTCAAATTACAAACCTGCTCTGTTGTATATATTATAAATAAGAAAAATATTAGGAATAATATATGAACCTGTACCTTTTCCTGAGTTGTGACATTTTTTCATGGTCTAAAATGAAAAATAAGTCAATAATCATCTGGTTGGTGGAAAAATTGCTTTCAGACAGTCTTTTTCTTCCCACGTCTTTTAAATAAATCAGCCAACCAGAGAATTTAGAATGACTGAAGTCAGTAGAATCTGCAAGATGTTTGAAATGGGTACTAAAACTCTCACCGATTTCAATAGAGGTAAATTTCTCCCCAACATTTTCAAAGGTGCTTGGAGGGTGTGCATCACCAACTTAAGGAATTTTAAGGAGGTATTTCACAATGCTTGAAAATCATATCTTTCAGGCATTTCTTATCCCGATGTTGAGATGTAAAAGTAGCTGGTATAATAAGCATTAAAGTAGGGCAGCTCCTGTTCCTAGATGATGAAAATAGCTCTGATCCACCTCTTGTGATCAACTGGCATGTTGTACCAGTTGTGCACGTTCTTCAGTGTACTGATTCAAATTCTGAAGGTCTTGTGTGCACAGCAATCCTTCAGTCACTGAGGACAGCAGGAGCTTTGCTAGAGAGAAGCCCTCAGGTCTAGGCAGAGAATTTCCTCTTAGGCTCATTATTTTTTTCACTTGAAGAACTAAAAATGACCAAAAGAACTAACTGGATCACTTATAGCAGGAAATTAAGTGTCCTGATAATCGAGAGCATCTCTAGCCTTGGACAGAGACTATTAGCACATTTATTGGTCAGGACTGTGTCTGGGTCTGACACACATAGGTACTGGGAGAAGAACTACTGAAGTCTGAGTTTAAAAACAGAGCACTGTAATCTCTGTCATTATTTTCACATCATAAATTCACTAGGAGTGTCTCAAGAGTCAAGTCTCTCCCTTTGTGCATGCCAAGGAGCTTCTTCCTAATGCTAGTTGTTTGGGGAAGGAACACATCTGCCTCTCATCTGCTGTCTGGGAACAGAGGCACTACCAAGCCCAACACCCTCCCTCACACACACTTCTCCAAACATCCCCAGACCCTCCATGCACAGAGCAGCAGTTCAGTAAACAGAAGGAGTAATATCCCTCACTTGTAGAGATCCATTTTCAGCCCTTCTTCCACCCTGCTGCTATATTGGAGAGGCAGTGGGTAGTGTACTGCTCCAGTTCTTGGCAGCAAAGCGGTGTGGATTGTGTCCTACAGTGCAGAGGAAGGCAGAGCAGGGTGTAGAACTGATGTGACAGGTAGCACAGTACTACTCCATAATTTGTTATCCCAGGAATTCCCTGTGTTTCAACTTGCAGTATGGCTGTGGGAGCTGTATGGTGCTCATGAGCAGGTGTTCTACAAAAGCAGAAAGCCATGTGCATATCAGCCTATACTCTGGGTCAGCTTCAGAGAGTTTGTTCTTTTTGTACCTCCATTGAACAAGCTCTCAGGGCGCTTAAATGACCTTATGAGAGAGATCCAGATTTTAAGGCAAATATATCACCTATGCTCTATCAGAGGAATAGGCAGGAGAATCCCCAGCCCCACCCCAGTTTCTGTTCCTGTAAGGAAGCCAGCCTCTTTGGAAAAGGGTCCGATGGCATGCTGAGGTCTGTGCTGAATCAGGGCAGACAGGTTTTTTTGCCCATACAATTTCTCTGCAAAATGTCAGCCAAAACGAAATCTTATATAGGCAAGGAAGAATGTGGATCAGTTTTTGATTTGGGTTAAGGATGGTAATAAAAAAAGTTCTGTTCCAACATGCTCAAAACCCAAAATTCCAGTCTTGTAAACTGCTTTTTTAAATTTTATTCTATTTTTAAATTTGAAATACAAGCTTTTTAATATTAACCTTAAAAAAATGAAAACAAAGGAAAATACTAGAACCATCTCAGAAAGAACTGCTCTAGTCAATCCCAAGAGAAAATTTCTTGATCTGGATAAACGTCCTTGTCCATTCCTTCAGTATTTTGGGTTTATTTTTTCAGAATAGAAACCAAACAATCTCTAAGTAATACTGCCTCTTCAAAACAAGTCCTCACATGCCACTAAAAGTAGGACCAGTGCCTACACTTACCAGCATGGGATTCGGGGCTTTGACGTAAGAATGAATGTATGTAATAAGCAAATAAACTGTTAAATCATTAAAAGGCAACAAATGCTTTTACTTTTCTACTGTCCAAGTGTCTTCTTTAATGACCATTGAAGCCAACAAAAATACTCTTTGGGTAAGTTTTAGATATGACTATATTTTTCTTCTGTTATAGGAAGTGCTGCCATGTCACTAGTACCTCTGACGAGCAAAGTATAATAAGCAACAGATTCACTGGGAAAATACTTCCTATCTGTTAGAAAAAGTTGACAGTTTTCAAATAGATGATACATGACTTAGGTTTGTTGGTGAATTATGTACGCTGGGTTTCACATTAAATCACTGAATACCCATTTATCATGGTAGCAAGAGAACATCATTTAATAGAGCTGCTAATATTCCCTCTCAGGATATATAGTGGTAAACATACTTTTTTAAAAAAAAAAATTATCTACAGTGCATCTTTAAGTGTGTTGTATTCATTACAATATTCATTAAATAAGGAAATGAATAGCATCAGACAAAGCATGATGGATGAAGGAGGAAATGTAGCACTGAAGAATGATCTGGGGAATAGCTCTGATATGGTGATTGTTTTCTTACAGCATGCTCTTCAGTGTTGCCTTTTACTCCAGAAAAGCTTTCAGATCACAGCTGCTTCTATATTGATGAGTATGGGGAACAGGACAAACTCTAGCTGTGAATGTTCGCTCAATCTTTATATAGGTAAAATTGCCACTCTCCAGCTGATTTATGTAACGATTTTAGTTTGTGCCAGGAAAGCCATAACAGAAATCCACTCCTGTGCAATTAATTGCTTAAATCAAATACATATCCTTGCTGTACAGAATACTTAAATTTTCTAGAAGGCTATACTTCTTGAATTAGCTAATGCAGAAACTGGTTGAAGTTTACTTTCTGTTATCCAGGGGCTATAGCTGTTTCTTCCCTTCTTCAAATGTAGTCAATTTAATCTCCTGTAGTGTGGGAAATTATGTTCAAAATCTCTGTGATACTCTAACCCTAGTAAGTTATGCAAGTAGTGACAAGTATACACCAGAAGGTCTTGAGATTATATCTGTAATGTGTGGCTACAGACTGTTGATCAAGGGAGCCTTGAAGAAAAACATTATTTTCAGGTGTGAAAAACCGTCACCTTTATCAAATAATTTCTCTTGCATCTCTCCCAAGGCATTGTAGCCTATTTAAACTTGGGAGGTTAAGTTTGTAGCATTCATTATGACTGAAAATTTAGTTCACACAATCATGATGTTCTCTTTATTAAGTGTTACTGTTAAACAATATTAAAATCAGCACAATGTGGTTGGCCTTTTGAAAGGTTCATGGGATATTTATTTCTTTGCCTTTTCTCTTAATTGTCTCTGCTTTTTAAGATTCTGATATGCAAGCTAATGTTGCTGCTATACGCCTTATTTGTCACATATTATCTGATTTATCTGTCTATATCTTACAATTTACAGTTCTGTCTGGTGCGTATAATTGAAATGCTTAGGGGTAATGTAAATGTCTTTTGACAGAACTGTGGCTTGGATCTTTGGTTGGTAGGTTTTCTTGAACCTCAAAACAAATCAGAAATAAATTCTGGCAGATAGCCTGGCAGTTTTACTGTACCTAGCAAAAATACATTCTGTAAGACTCTTCATCCATGTCATTATATGAATTATTGGATAGAATTACAACAAGTTTCAGAAACTCTAGCAACAGATATTCCTGTATCAAGATACTCATACTAAAAATGGCTGCCTCACTAGTCCTCTCCCAATCTGATCTCATTTCATTTAGTACCTTCAGCCCCAGTTCATCACTCCTTCTTGACAAATACTTAGTCTCTATCCTTTAGAATAACTGTTCTTTTGTTAATAATTTGCAATATCTGTTGTCATGACATGTAAAACTTTAGGCGGGGTATTGATCCAGCCCTGCTCGCTGCTAGCAGTGGGTTTGGAATCATAAAGGGGCCCTTCAGTTAAACCTTGAGGAGACTCCTCCTGTAATCCCAAGTGCAGGACTCTCCAGGAGCATAGTATATGTGACAATATGGGGAGGCCACAGAGAGAGCAGCAGTTCATGAACTTCAGAAGGTGCTGAAATTTTTACAGGAGGAAGGCAGGTTCCTGCTGCATCCGTGCAACCTTGCTGACCAGCAGAGCTGGTAGATGCATAAAGAGAATTCTCTCTGCATCCCTCCAAAATGGGCATTGCTGAACGTGTGTTCAGAAATGTTTTCCCATTCTCTTGCTAGGGGATGAGTTGGCTCCATATTGCCTTCCACTGTGGGCTGCACCTACTGGGTCCAATGCAGTCCTGAATTACCATCAGACAAACAATTGTTGCTGGTGCAAGATCATTTGCTTGGACTGAAAAATCTTGAGAAAGCACCATGTTCATTGTGCAAATTGTGTTCTTCCCTCCAGCCAACCAGGAAATAATCTGGGCAGGAGCTGGGCAGCAGTTCAAGCAGGCATCATGACTCCACTTCTGGGTGATAGTTTCTACGTTTAGAAAGCAGATTGTTAGTCATTCCTTTCTTCTCTGCATGCAGGTCCTTTTCAATGCACTGAGATGTTAAGGCTTGGATTTTCAGAGGCCCTGATTTCAGCAAGAGCTGCAGTTCTGAAGATCAAGCCACAGACTCTTTACAACAGACTAATCCAAGGGAAAAAACACAAACCTGCAGGATGTGGGAGCCAGACCTTTCTATGGAAAAAATTAAGAGGTCTGTGTCATTTGTTTCTCCACTCCATTGATCACAAAGCCTATTCTGGAACTTTTTAATAGAAATGGGAGATGGATTAGAAACCTGAGCATTTAAAGGCTTTTTTTGTTTTGATTTTTAGGAATGTCAGGTGCTCGGGGGAGAAGCAGACATTCAGCAACATCGAAACCTGATGTGATTCTCCTGAAAGGCACTCTGATGCACTGGAAATGCCACATCTCCACTCCTGGGTCTCAGTGCAATTATCTGGGGAAAACAGAATAATTTCCAAACTGTTGACTTGCCGGTAGGTCTAGGTCAGTGTGGCCTGATGGTTTTCAGCAAAAGGCTTCCAGTAGTCTTTGAAAAACTGAGAAGTCATAGAGATGTTTGTTGCTGCTTGTGAGCCAGGAGGGTAGGGGACACCAGCCACTGTGGAAGAAAGGTTTGTAGGTGATGTGAAAGCGAGTGGAAGTAGACTCTCCTTTGCTTGCAGGACATCTCTGCTGAGGTATGACAGCTATGGCTAAACCATTTACTGCCATCAAGAGGCAGCTATGGGAGAGAATATGAAATATGCTGTTCCTTATCCAAGAAACATACAGTGTTTCACAATGACTGATTTATTATTTTCACTCTGTCCAGCAATATGGAAGAGTGCATCAGGGATCTGCCATTCTCTGCTCTGAATAACTTAAGTCGGGCTGCAACATGTGAAATAATTGAGCTGACCAGAATTTACAGCTCTAGGTGGAGTTTCTTCTTTCTGTTGGGTTTGTGAGTCATGACAATAAGAGTTACCACATGAGTATGATGCAAAACGTACATGCTTCTTTCTTTCTCATTTTTCATTTTCTTATTTTATGTGACTCAGTTCAGCTCTAGCATGGTCCAGCTCTCTTAGGCAAGAGTCTCTACAGTTATTAGGTATCATCTTTAAAAATTAGAGCAACGGACAGATCATGTGAGCCGTGCTCTTTCATATTTTACTCTGATCTTCACATAGTAAGTCCCGCATGGCTTTCAGAGAGGCCTGTCTTTTTTAATGTGGACTTTGTTGGGCTGTAATTTATTTTACTTAATTATTTATGGCTACATTATGTATATTAGCTGCACTTGTCTAAATAACAAGGGTTGCAATGGAAGACTGCCTGTTCAGCTGATTAATTCCTGTTACTTTCTGCATTTCTTAGGGTGATTTTTTGATGAGTTTACATAGCTGTTTACTGTTCCTGGGCATGGGTCTAGCAGGAACACTCTGGGACAACAATAAGAATAGGCACAGACAGAACTTAAATAAATGGACCTGTAATATTGGGTACATTTTGCACTTGGGAATGATTTCAGAAGGATAGGAAAATGTTCTAAAACTGAATGAATGAAAGATCACTCCAAGCTAATTTTTTAGTTAAAGGTGCATTTAAATCAAGAGCTCTTTTTATTCCTTAGCATCACAATTTTGAGACTTCTGCCATTTTTTGGATTCTAATTTTCATTGATAAAAAAAGGGGCAACGTATAACATAGTACATGAAAACTTACCCAGAAAAGAGAAATAGATTGGAAGACTGGTTTCTTATCTGAAGCTAGCTAGATGACCAAGTGCAGGTTAACCATTTTAATATTTATTGATAGGGAAAACACCCTGAGCACACTTTTAATATGGGTTCCTTAGATGTAAGGGCATCAATGGCTCTATAAAATGTAAATACATTCTTAATTACCTCAAGTGCTCCTCCTGTCCAAGTGGCTCTTTTATGTGAAACACATCTTACTGGTGATGAGCACAAATACTGCTAATGGACTGTGAAGGGCATATTGTGTAATTTTTTTTTTCCCCTGGGTACCACACTGGCCATGTGTAGGGTTCACTTCTTGTTCAGTTCAGGAAAGTTCTCAAGTTTTTTTTCCCCAGTAAGGAAGCTCTTTCTAAATGAGGACCATCACTGTCTTATTCTGACTGTTCCTATTTTTCTTGAAGTCTGTCTTGGGCTCTCAATGTCAATAAGAGGACACAAAAGGACTTTGAAATGTGTTATAGTTTCCATTTTTTCCCAAAGGAAATATTTTCCCAGAAATTTCTTTTCTATTCCTGCTCCCCAGTTCTGTCTCGGGAACAAGCTCCATTCCTGCTCTTCAGCCTCTCTTAGTTCTATCTCACACTTCTCCGTGAAGGTCTGAGCTTGTTCATTCAGTTCTCACACTTTCAACTTCTACCTTGAAAACTTCTAGTAGGAGAAGCCCAAACTCTGAGATACTAGGGAGAAAATTGCTGGATTTGGAACAGAGCCAGAATGAGACCCATGGTGGGGATATTAACGTGAAAGGAGCTGTAAGGTGTGAGAAATCGAGTTTGCAATTTTTTTTCAGAGCAATGGGAGACTGCTTAGAGGCTGCAGAGTGAAAGATGTATAATTTAATGGGCAGGGAAAAGAAAAAGGGCCACGATGCCTGTTTTAAGAGTCATAGATGGAGAGAAATTGGAAAAAAGAAATTCTCTACCCCACACTGCTACACAATGACTTAGAAAGTGTGCACTGACATTTTAAAATCATGCGTGCTTTCCTGAAAACCTTCATGAGGGCAGATAAGTTTTGAAACCTGCTGCTTCTTGAGAGGCTGAGATCTAGGCCTGGTTCTGCTGCATTGCTGCCTGCAAAAATAGGCCATATAATTTTAAGCCTTGTTGCCTTGAACTAAACAAAACATGAATAAACATAGGCTTGGAATGGGAAGGGTGCATCTGTTCTAAGCAGCAATGTTGGCTCTGGAACAGCATCCAGTTTGGGTAGTGTGAGGGCAAACACAGTTAATATATTTAAGGTGGTTCTTCAGTTTTTTGAGAGGGATTGTATGATGACTGCAATGGATATCAATTCACTCTCAGAGAAAGGTCTTTGAAGCCTTCTGTTTATTTGTAAAATAGGCGTACTGCTGCTCTACCAGTAATTGTGGGAAGATGCACTCACTAGCTGTGAAACCCACAAATGGTACAACCGTAAGTAGCATGGAAATGTCATGGAAATGTAAGTGAAAATTATGCGTGCTGCTACCAAGAGTTTGAGGGGAGTTGGAGATGTGAAGGTGTCTGAGCCTTGTTCTTTGCTGCTCACATACCTTAATGTCCTCCATACACTATTTTATCAGAAGGATGCAGCTTCTGATAAAATGGCACCGCTTTCTCCATTTTCATTCCTTGCTCAAAAATCAAAGAACCATCTGGAAAGTGGGCAGAGCAAGAGTGAGAAATGAATGAATTGCAGAGTGAGTTGGTGAAGACTTTCTAAGCAGTTCTTCTGACGCTTTCTCTCAATCTCAAGAAGAGGAATATCATGGAGAAGTAACTTTACTCTATCATAGTCTTACTGTGACCCTTTTAATGGAGAGGATTATGTCACCCTGTAGACTGTGTTACCTTAGAGAGACCTTGTCTCTCCTGTTACGGTCTCTCTTACTTGTAGCAGTGATGCTGTGGTTTGAAGTTCTGCAGTGCTTCTCCTGGATTGTCTTTAATGTGACTAGGTCACAGCTGCAGCCATGGCACTGAATGTGGATAGATGACTGTGAAAGTAGAAAAGAGTCAAGACAAAGGAAAAAGACCTGGGAAGGGAAAAACAGAGCAAAAACTGGAGAAGAAAGGCAACTAATCTAGAAAACTTGCTGAGTTTTTTGGTGCAGACTGCATCCAGTACTGGAGAACAGAAAGTGTTTCGAAGAGGAAGTAGATTTACTCTCTGCTCCTGTGCTATAATCAGATATGTATCTCATTTACTCTTCCCTGTACTTCCCCTCTCTGCAGATATACATAAGCTTGGTAGTAGGAAGTTCATCATGCTCCACAAAATTAACACATCTGCAATTTATATGCCTTGTAATTTCTAGTTATATTTCATAACAGAAAAGCTGAGGGTCCCAGCAAATCATTTACGGTACCAGAAAGCTGTGAGAGAAGATAGCTTACTTCCTAATTCAGTTTGACCCAAAGAAGTGAGAGAAATAACTCAGGGCTAAGTTATTTCCTCTGGAGTGTTTTATACTGGAGTGGCCCACAGCAATAAGTGCTTAAGTGGCATAAGGGAATAGGGGAAGAGTATATAACCAGAGATGATATCTTTTCTAATAGCATTTTTAAGAATTAAAGAATATGGCTTAGAAAATAGGATAAGTGAAGCACAATGAGCTAGAAAAGGAGCTGGCTCATTAGGGGACAGACTAATGAATGACTTAAAACTCATGGCTGATAACTTAGGAGTGATTTTTTTTTTTTCTCTTCAAACTTTTTTTTGGACATTCGCCAGCCTCTTGCATGCTTCCCATGAGCTCAGAAACAGTCATCTTGTCAACATTTGACATTACTCCTCCAAGTTTAAAAAAAACATAAAATAGTATAGCGTGTAATGCACATCTAGCAAAACCATATGGGGCAATTATCTCCCCTTGGATTATGAATCTTGAGAAAGCATAAAGCAGTTTTTCAAGGCTCTCTGTATCTGGAGGTATCATGTAAAATACCTGGAGGAACATTTGTGTCATTATGCAGATTCATTTTTCTAAACACAGAGAAATTTCTACAACAATTTTGGAAATGCACATTAACACACAAAATCATTGTTGTAGGAAAACTTGATCTGTTGATTTTACTTCCATGGTGGACTCTTTACAGTCTGTATCATTTCCACTTCACTGATGGTGGAAAAGCTTTTTTCATGGTTTATTTAGCAGAAAGTCATTTTGATTAGCAAGATGAGTAATACTTTACAGCTGTTTGCAATTACTGCATCTGTTCTATCAGTGGATTCAAATATTGGAGGCTATATTGACAGAAACGTGAAATGCAGTAGAAATGGGCACAAGAGGGGACACGCAGGCACACACGCACACTTCATGGATCTAGTCATGTTAAGAGAAATCAAATAGCATGTTAAACTCAAATCTGTGCCACAAACTCAGAGCTGGATTTAATAAATTTGAAAAGCAGAATTTTCTGTTTGCAGGTGTAGAGGTCTAGTAGAAGTTTTGTCCCAGACAGCTTGACATAAAAGCTACACACTAATTCTGCTCTGCAAAAATGTAATAAAAGTTTTGCCACTTGCTCCAAAGGAGATCAAAACTGGACCCCACACAGATGGGAAACAAAATTAAGTATCTGAGAACACCTGGAGGCTATGTACAGTCTATATACATAAAACTTTATGCCTGGAAGCTTAAAATAAGGTATAGGTTTTGTAATGCTTCTGACCTTATTCCTCCAAATACACAGGTCTCTTCTATCTTCTAAAGAATGGCTTGATTTATTTAAAAACTTCTGATAAATGCTTGCTTATACTTTCCCAAGTATAATGCCATTCCATTATTCCACATTAATGGGAGTTTCATGCAGGGGAGAAGCAAAAGAGCTACCAGGGAATCTGGATGAAATAATACCCTTGTCAAGGTCTACCACAGTGGGGTATATCCTTCATTACTTGAAAAAAGGAAAAGATTTTAAGTCTGGATCACACTAGGATTATAAGTAAGCTTACAGAAATAATAATTTAATGGTAAACTGGTATTCCCACCTCATGATTTTCTCATGGGAAGCATAACATTTCTTCCCTGATTTTAATGTTTCTATTCTTTTGCAAAGGCTACTTTAAACAAGTAATTTTGGTCCAAAACTCTTCAACTGTTCTTTATATGCAAACATAGAGCAGAATCTAAGCTCCTTGGCTCTGTGAAATCTCTGCTCTTAGTAATGTAAATGAGTAGGTGATGCGGTCTAATAGTTTTGTTTACCATTTTTCAGAAAGAATTTTTAAGTCCTTTCAATTTACCCATGCTCAGGGCATTCCCAGAAGCCTTATGACTCAAGTGAGTGCCTCTTTAGCATGGAATACCTCTAGAGTACTGGTTTCACTGCATCATTCCCCATGATTTGGTCCTTCTTTCCAGACCTCATGGTTATTTGTGTTGTCATTTGATTTAATGTCAATTTCTCTGGTTCTGAAGTATTCAGAGTCAACTGTGATTGCAGGAACTGTGCTTCTACCTCTTTGGGTTTGTTTGGTACTTCTTCAATAACTAAACAGAAATGTGGTGTTTCTGGGTGTTCTGAATGATGTTTTATTTATTGGGACAAGTAGGGGCCGTGAGGCAAATATCAGAGCTCCACTGGAGAATGTGAAGCTTGCCATTGGTTGTGGGGTGGAGGCTCTGCCCTGAGTACAGCTGAGATGTTCCCACAGCAGCACTGGAATCAGCTCTGGGAACAAGCTCTGCTCAGCACCCCAAGCCCTGAGAGGCACTGCTCACGTGCAGCTCCCTCTCAGGTCAGCTGTTACCCCAAACTATCTTCCTTTTTCTCCAGATTGCCAGCACTCCCTGTCATGACAAATACTAATTGGGTGTGTAAATGGCAAACGCATTTTCTTTAGGGACCCTGGGAACAGAGGTGTTTATAAGAGTTTTGATTCCCCACTAAAATTGGGTCGGGATGGCTCTTCTGTGTTGTTAAGCACGCGTACTGTCTCCATCCTTGAATATGGTAATAATAATTTTGTCTCAGCCTTGCCTTTAGAAAGGTTGATGTTGTTTACAGTGCTTTCTATGGGTTTGTGTTGTATCAGAGTCCTGACACTCATCAGTGAAATTTATGTGATGTATTAGCTTGTTCATTTCTGTAAGTTAGACAGAAATGAACTGGGCAGATTTTGATGTGTCTCTCTATACATGAGACATCTTAATACCACATTTCTTTCATCCATCTACTGAAAATAAGTATATTCTTATAGCAAGGATTAACACCAATCCCTGTAAGGGATCATACACAAGTTTGGTCTTTCTCATTTTTCTAGAATGCTCTTCCCACATCTGAAGTAACAGCTGCAACCTATAGAGGAATGAGTCTGCGTTGTCTACAAAGCAGAAAACTGTACGTGAGTGGTCACTGTAGTTTTCCCAAATACTCTGTGAAATTATTAGTGTATGAGGACTTTGTGTCAGTGTCTCATTGCATGTTTACAAATTATGGCGAAAACTTGTTCTCATCACAGAACGAGGCCCAAAGTCACCTGAAGGGATAAACTAATCCACGTTACTTCTCTCAAACAGGATGAACTCTACTTGTTGTATTCCAGAGTTTATTATATAGCTGTAATTGCTTGAGTATTTTGAAAGCCACATAAATGAGAGAAGATTAAAAAAATATGATGATTCATAGTTATCAAATGAAATAGAAGTACTGTCTCGGAGAATCAGATTTACTAATTAACAGAGTTGAGAAGAAAGGACTACATTATTTAGATTTTACTTAGAGTAGAATGTAATGTGATAAGCTATTCTAAAAATCTGGCTGAAAATAAAAGCCTTTTGTAGATCGATATAGAGAGATCACTATAGCTGCAAAATTTAGATTCAGGTGCATTCGCAATCACAAACAGCAGCACCTATGCTGTACTGTTAAAGAGTCTTTTCCAGCTCAGCTTGATGGGCATGTTGATGCAAGTTTTACAAGGAAAACATAATTCATTTTTGCCAGTGATGGAGATTTTGACACTTGCTTGAAATAACTGATAATCTGGCACAAGAGAGTTAAAGGATTGCTGCAGAGTATTTCATTTGACTAATAACAAAATCTGTTTAAAAACTCTTATGAGAACCGTATTTGAAGTACAGTGAAGAAGCATAGTTTTAATGAATTTTGCAACAGCTATAATAGTTTTTTCACTCATACCATACTATTTTCTGTACTCCACAAAATAAAAAAGGCAAAATGACCAGATAATTCATTTGTCCTTGCTAATACTATTCACACACAGCGTGGGGGACAGGTGGTGAGAAGAATCTACGTATAGCTCAGGCGGCCATAACTGAGATGCTCAGAAATATCCCATGAAGGTAAGTCCAAGAATGTCTAGATAGAATCCAGGGCAATACTTTTTCTTTCATACCCCTCAACATGTTTTTTTACACCTACTCATATTCCTTCTTTCTTGCTGATTTGTGACAGTAAAGGGATGTCTGCCCTTTACCCATTATCTGTCATGTGTCCTGTACCGCCTTGCTTGGGAACAAACCTCGTGTAGGAGCACTGTCCAGCACCTGTTTTCATGTGCAGCCTCCAGCATTTTAGTTGCCTTTGCAGTGCCAGGGTCAAACAGAAAAGAGGACTCTGAGGTCCCTAAGAGGGTGCAGTTGTTTCCTGCTGCAGAGAGGGGATGGGATGTTAAAACTTGCTGGACTCACACTGCCCTGGGGATTCAGTAGGGATGCCAGGGCTGTCCCACCAGAGCAGTATACAGGCAGCCACAGAGCACATTGGAAGGGTTTCTTGCAATATATATGGCCTCCTCAGCTAAACTAATGTGCTTGGAGGAGTTGTACCATTTGCCTATCAAGGCCCAAACCAGGTCACAGTCTGACACCAAGACGTGTCACCAGTACAATTTCTGCTGGTGGTATCTATTTCGAGTACTCGGTAAACTGCCTCTGGTTTCAGCTGCCCTAGCAATTTCAGCCACTTTGTCCAGCTGTGGAAAACAGGAGCAGGCAATCTCTGTGCTCCCCAGATAACTGACAGTGCAGGAATTTGCAAATATGCACTGGCCCTCAACAGCAGCCGAAAAGAGATGGGGAACACCCATGTGATGGAGCAAAGGAGCAGCACCAAGTCTGGCTCTCAGCAAGACAGTTACATGGTGGAGAGTCCCTTAATGTCATATATTCCTGAGGGAATGTAAATAAATCTAGGAAAGGCAAAATACAAGGGAACCTAACCTGCACTCAGCATCCCTTTCCTCTGAATTTGACGTTGTAGCTGAAGGCTGAGGCTCTGTGTTAGGAAGGGGGCAGTAAGGGTCTCACACTTGCCCTATCTAAACGCGTGCATAGAGTGGGAACAGACCTCTTGCAAGATGAAATTTCCCCACCCAGCATTAAGAAGGAACATCTCATGTTTCATCTAAATTTTTTCCCTCTGCTCTCTGCTTTGATTTTTATTTTCTTTCCTGCTGTTCTTGTAAATCTGGATGTCTGTGAAACAGTATTCCACCCAGTCTGGGGAGCTATAAATGTTGGCTAATTAGTTCATAGGTTGTTCTCTGAAAATAACAAAGTTTTATTAGTGTCAGGCAATGTGATTTTTGCCATTTTGGAAGTAAGAAAGTAATGTCTAACTGCTCTACTAGCTTTTGTGCTATGTTGAACAGCTATAAAAGCACACTTTTAAACTAGAATTATGATACTAGATTATGGTTAAAACTGTAACACATCAGGAATCATAAGATTTTGTTACATAAATATTAAATAGAATTTTTTTTTTAAATAACCAAACCAGTCACATCTTAAGTGCTTAAAATGGGACATGTGATTTCAAAGTGCTGAATGTTGATTAAAAAAAGAAAGGGGAATACATTTTTACACTGAAAAGTGTATTGTGTGCCCTCTCTAACATTAATTTTCAATTTTAAATGCAAGGCAGATTAATATTTATTTATGAGTGGAGTCTGCCTGTATCATGCAGGTTCTTTGTGCAGTTTTAGGTCATCGTTGTAGTTCAGTATTTTCCATTCTGTCACACATTCATTCTTTTCATTTCTTGTTTTTTTTTCTTACCCGTACATAAGTGAACACTTCTGAACTGCACACCACAGGGGACATACAATTCCAAAAAGGGCAGAGACAGGTGAAAAACTGGAGTTTCAACCTTTACAGATAAGAATGAGTGTCCATTTAATAATAATAACAAACAAAAAAACAACTAAAAAATATTTTCAGAAAATTGAAGTCCTGACAATAGCTCGCAGGAGCTATGGGCAGCAGAGAATTATTCTATGACCAGCAGCAAAAGTAATGGCCCAAGAACATATGCTGCCACTTGACAGCTGTGTACACACAAAGAGCCAGTGCAAGACTTAGGTTTCTTTGACCTGCTTCTTTACAATAAAAGAAATCACTGCTTAACGGTAAAACACTGTGAACTTGAATAAAACAGAGAAAAGGGTGAACGGGAAAAGAAGGGAAAAAGAAAGGCTGGGGAGATTAGGAAAGCTGCCTGTCTCTTCCATTAGAAGGATATTGGACAAATAAAGATGTCCCACTTACCCATTTGCATTTCTGCCCTCCCTTTGCACAGTAAATATATACCTGAAGAGAGATGCCCTAACTTTGGTGTCTATTCCCTTCTCGTTCTGGGGATGGCCCTGGTTGATGCTATATTGTACGTGCTTCCAACAATTAAAATAGCGTTGCCTTAGACTGAATTTTTTAGCTCAGAACATGAGAAAGAAGTGTGAGTGAAAGAAAGGAGTCACTTTTCTCTCTCTTGGCCTCTTCACTATTGCCCCTCCTACATCTCCATTCCCAGTGACATGAAAGACTCGCCCAGCTTCACTGGCCTCCACTGGCAGGCTTCAGAC
The DNA here is from genome assembly GCA_013398125.1 of Aegotheles bennettii. Taxonomy (NCBI): domain Eukaryota; kingdom Metazoa; phylum Chordata; class Aves; order Caprimulgiformes; family Aegothelidae; genus Aegotheles; species Aegotheles bennettii. Next base: position 761,296 of record VZRW01013440.1, on the reverse strand, counting down.
TGCAGAGGTTTTCCCACTGTTGGTGAGTTTTTCAAACTGGTGGCCCTCCAGACACATGGTCTGCAAGAAGATGCAAAATGCTCACTGCTATCAGCCTCCAGAGCCAACCCTGGAGCACAAGTGTTTGCTGTGGCTTTACTATGTCATGTGACCATGGTCCAATGACCATTGGATTGGTCTTGCTGGCCAGGAGCTTCTGCTGTCATTTCTGGAGAGACCTATAAGGATGTCAGGGCTTGGGAGAGAATCAGGTCTCCCCTGACCTAAGCACTAAGGCCAAACCTTCAGCAAACTCCTACAAATTGACCTACAGAAGATGGGGCACTTCTGGTTTCACATGTGAGCGTAGCTTTCACATGAGTCAATGTTGGTGCACACATTCCAGGGCGCTGTGAGCCCAGAAAGTTTGTGGAGCAGGTCAAGGTTGTTGTCTATGGGAATTGCTAGAAAGTTTTGTCCTTGTGTCCAGTTCAGCTACTTTGGATTTCCTGGGACTATGTTTCTTAAGAAGTTGGTGGAAAAGACCTATCCATTCTTGTCCACCAATTCATGTAATTTTCTTTCCCTTACCATTTCCCACCTCTCAGTAGATTATTTTTTTTTCCCTAACAATCTGCTGGTTGATTTCCTTTCTCTCACTGTGGCCTTTCCAACAGGATCACTTACAGTTTATCACCCAGAAAATCCCCTTTCTTCCAAAAGTCTCAGCTTGCTCTTTTCCTTTACCAAAATTCACCTGAACTCTCCTTATTAATGTAAAATAAAAAAGACATAACTTGTATTACATACACACAGGAAGGCCTGCAAATTCTAGAAAAAAATACGAAGTTGGGAAAAAGATGGGGAACAAAGAAAAGAATTGAAATAAGTTGCTTAAAAGGTTTGTGAAAGTGTGAAAAGACTTACTTTGATTGTCCAATATTTGTCATTCATTTAATCAATTCATTTACTTCTCACAGCCAAAACACTGCCATTAAAAAGGCTTACTCAGATGCTTTACCCTGTTCATATTGATTCATTTTCAGTGAAAATATCAATATCTTTGTATAGATTTAGACCTTAAAGTTACTTAATTATTGATTGAGAAACAGTTGCTCAGACTGAGCAGGCAGATTTCTGCTGTGTTCAACAATAATAAGAAACGAAACTTTTGCATGGATAGACATTGTGTAGGACCATCCTTGTTCAGTGCATTACTTGTCAGAGGGGAGCAGAAGTCTACAAAAATTACTTTTCTGTGACCTAGTGTGGTCAACGCTTCCCATTTCATTCATCAACTATTGAAAACTAAATTAGAGAACTGTGTAGCCTTTTCAGTAATTGTTTCTTACTGTCACTCTGGAGACAGAATGAACTTTCCTGATGAAAACTGTAATAGTAAATAATACATTCAAATCATGTTGCTTTTCTGGCAGCCTCCAAGCATATTTTCGAGATGTGAGGGCTATTATACATTGAGGCATAATTGATTTAAACATTTGGTGGTTTTGGTGACCTGTGAGTTCTGCTGAAACAACTGGTGGTGAAATCTTTGTAATCAGTAATCGGAGATGAATAGGGTTGGAGTTTCATCTCACATTCTGCAGCTAATTTCTTTTAAGAAAACTTGGTGATTTGGCATTACCCAGAGGAAAAAAAATGAAGGAAAAAAGAAAAAGTTTTCTAATGACCATGATTGTAAGTGAGGAGCACAAAGCTGGACCCTAAGATTTCCCTGGTGCGAGAGGAAAACCTGATGCTGTGAAAGCAGATGAGGTGTTTCTGTGCAGATCCCAAACAAAGATATACCAGAATAACTAGATACAACCTAAGTCACTCGGCGCTCTGTAGGACTTTCTGAATCTTAGGCTCTTGCACTTGACAGCCATGGGCTAAATGATGGGTTGCAGACACTACGTGTGGCAGCCAGAGCTGGGTCAAAGTTCCTCAGCAAAGCTAAAAAACCTGAATGTTGTCACCCCAAGAATGAAGGGTTGAGGCCAAAGCAGGAGCCCAGCCCTGCATCCCATAGGAAGGGGATGAGGGCAAAGAAGGAACAGAGCTGAGCTCTGCCCTCCAGCAGCAACTCCAACACCACACAGTTAAGTTTTTTCTTTGGTGGCAACAGCAGCGCATTCCTGTGTATCCAAGTGTCTGTAGGGCAGTCAGGTTCTGGCAAGAAGCATTTTTAATGTGTGACCCTGGGTTTGCCAGTGTGGTGCCATGGCTGGTTGCCGTTTCTGTCCATGCCTGGAGGTGAGCTTGTGGCCAAAGCCTTAAAAATACAGAAGCAATCATCCTACATCAACCAAGTCTTATCTCTGACCTGAAGCTGATGCAAGAACAGATGTTTCAGAAGAGATAAGAGATCATAGCACAAACAATACGGAAGAGTCTGCCCATCATAATTGGAGTGGGAAATGGAAATCTGCAATTTACAGGTACTAAATGTCAGTTCTGAAGTGACTTCGTTGTGAATTAGTATGAAGTACTCTCTGTGTTCTTGGTTTTTTTATTTTCCAAATAATTTATAGGTGGCCACAATTTGATTGATTCAAAACGCACATAGTTAATGGTAATGATGCCACATTTACAAATTACTGTATCTGACATTAATCAGACTTTACTGTCTGTCAAGGTATCATTAGAGTAGTTCTCTAGATGGGATGGGCCTGTCTGAAAATGCTTGAAACTCTATGAGACTTTACTGCATCCAGGACAAACAGCAATGCAAAGTGGGGCTGGAATAATACATTGAATTGAACTGGGTATCAGTTGTATTGGTGATGACAATGTCAAGATCAGTCTATATGTCTATCAAGATCCTCTGAGTCAATTGGAGAACCCAGTCACTGGTAAGTAAAAACAATATCAGCCTTATATATTTTAGATTCTTGATTCTGCAAAAAAATAACTGGGTAATAAGTGGAAGGCCCTTGGTCTCACTTGTAAACAATTGTCCAGTGTACAACTGGGTCAAATGAACTCCTGAGCTGATGATGTTTCCAGAAGGAAAAAACACCACCATCAGTGTGGCTTTTCCCTGGATGTTCTGCAGTTTGAGGCTTGACAATATCACATTCAGAGGCATGACAATATGAATTTAGCCAAGAAAAATGTAGTTTGATAATGTTTAAAATAATTTGCCTGCAGTGTATATAACTACTAAAGATAGTAGCATATCAAAAACAGAATAATACGAGAATAGGATAGATTTATTCTGCTTTAATGTATTTTACGTCTCTTTATGAAGAACAGAACATCTAAAACGCAAAAGTTGCTGAGTTCTGAGACTTATTTTGTCCACAGGACTTGATTTTGCATGAAATTATGATATTTGCTGTTCAGTTGTTAGGGTGCTAATAAAGAATGAATCTCACTATGATAAAGTAAAGTCATCTGCGTAAAACTGGCAGGTGATCAGAGTCAGGCCAGGTTTTTCTGTACTGCAAATCGACCAGGAAGATAGTAGATCATCCCTTCTTGTATGTAAGGAATTATAATTGGGCTACATTAAGAAAGATTGCTTAAGGCATACCTGGTCTATATGAGACAATTTACAATATATCTTCATTGCAAATCCTTCATTTCAAATGCCAGAATGAGAAACAGAGATTAAATTTGTGCTTTAATTTTGGTTTGGTTTTGTAATGTCAATGTTTTATTGATTTTAATTGCACATCATTGAATTCTGAGTTTCAAATTGCGCTCTCTGTTCTATGTATGTGTGAAGGGCACAAGAGCATTCTTCTAGATAGATCATATTCTTTCCTGACACTGTTCTCCATAATCACTTTTGCCTGCACATGTCTCTCTGCCCCATGGAGTTCATATGCAGAATGATGTGGTACTCTGGCTATCCTGTGTGCAGCAAAAAAATAAGACCTATACATTGGCATCTACATGGGTTTGGAACAAATGCAAGTGTCTTTGACAGGGGACACACAGGAGTTTCTTTTTAATCATGCCAGGGAGCATGCACTTGATTTTGCCCTATGCCATGCATCAAAGAGGAAGTCTCCATGAGAGTATAGAGCACAGGAAGTAATTGGATTTAGAGCAGTGTGAGGAAACTGCCTCAGCAAAATTTTCTCAGTCTTGACAACTTCTCTCTGTTGCTGGCGTCTCTGGAGAGTATGTGATTTTCTGTCTTTGCATGCAACGTTGAGAAAAACTGATTGGAGTCTTTAAAAGGAGGAACTAACTGCTAGTGCCTGTATTCAATGAACTTCCAGTTATTGAGAGCTGGGAGGTAATCCAGAGCACAAAGACAACTTCTTGCACAGACTCATTTTTTTCACAATACTCTAGAAGAAGACCTGAGATGAATGGAAAGTCTAAATCAACTTGCATTTTTCAACACTGACCGATTTGACAAAGATAATCTTTTTCCAAAAGGAAACTAATTTATCATAAGCTTAAAAATCAGCTTAGTGTCTCCTTCTTGTGTAGCATCCGTGTATTCTGGTGACTCCCTGGGTTACCTGAAGAATAATTTATTAAGGAAAACCTATCCAAGGAACAGTCAGTTCAATTTACTTATTTTTACTTGGTCTTTACTTTGAAAATTCACAGAAGTTATTAAATTCCCATATGGTTCTCTTCCTTTCTTTGTCAGTATGTTGATGGCCCTGTGTCTTTTTTGGCTCTGCTCAACAGGTGGAGCAGCAGTGTCCGTATTGGGCCATTCTTTCAGCACTGATCCAGAAGTGAGAAAGCCCTGCACAAATCACTATATTATCCTGAATTCCTGCAGCAACTTGAGTATATAAAAAAATCACAGATGTCTAAATTCAGATTTCGCATAGAGTGAAATGACAGGGCTATCTTTCATATGTGTGGAAGGCAGTGTCTGCTTGGAAGCAAGATATTCTTAAGACCAGATTTCCAGATAACCTATGCATGGAAAATGTGAGTCTATTGAGCATCTAACTTCTGTGTGACTTAGAATGATTATTTGTGTGTGCAGGTGCCTTACTTTGCACCTGGTAGCATTCTAAGACTGTGTATAAATTAGGACCAAAGTTATGCATCTGTACACAAGTCTTCGATAAGGTTATTATTCATTGCTGTGATGAAAATGTTTCAGCTAATGTGATGGTTTTTGCCTCAGATATCCTTGTGATTGTTTTGGATATTCTAAAGCTCATTATTAAATCTTAAAGGCCCAATAACTGTACTAAGTAAAATAGCACAGCTGTCTGACTTCAGTGGAGCCTGATTTACATCAGCTGAGAATCTGATTGTTGCTTTTGAGCTATCATAATTGCTTAAGTGAAACAGCCAAAGTAATTCGTGCAAACTAATACATCTGATGGAAAAAGGTTCAGTGTTCGTCAATACCAACTATGCTATGGAGAACCTAATCAATGAATTAGTCTATCAATTAATTAATCTAGGCAGAAAATGACTCCCTGTACTGTTAGCCCATGAAAAGATCAATAAAGTCAAATGTCTAGTTTAATGTTTCTCATATAATGATTATGAGAAGAATAATAAAGACAATGTTTATACTGTTTCAATTACAATTTTCGGTTGTTCAGTTAACAAAAAGATACCTAGATAGTCCTGTTAGAAAGATAAGCACAAATTTCAGAATCTTAATGCTGTAAAGTTATTTGTCCTCCTGTCTGTTTAAGCTGCCTCTTCGAGGGACTGTAATTCCTACAGGGAAGTTACAGTGTGGTCTAAGGATTCATGAACGCTGAGCCACCATTTTGTCAGTTCTTCTATGTGGGAAACTGTGGCAAGAACATCTGGCTTTTAGGCCAAATCCTTGGTTTTGGCAGGGGCTAGACTGAGCCACCTCTCTGTGATGACTTTGGCAGTTCACAGCTGTTGTGTCAGTGTCTGAAACACACTGGGTGGAAAACTGAGAACTCAACCTTTATCTGTTTTAATTGGCTGCAGTCTTATTATTTCTGCCAAGGGTGGCCTGGTCACCCACAATTTGAATTTTGCATATTTATAATTGACTTTACAGCAAAAATAAGCAAATACATCTTCTGTTACAATCTGGTAAAGTCTCTAATTATGAAGCCTTTAAAGTCTGGCTGTTTGCCCTGTAGTATGAAAGAGAAGTAGTCATTCTTGCTTTCATGCACACACACATGTGGTTATGAATTTTAAAAGTGTGCATTGCACTATGAAAAAAAACGTTTTGGTTATCATCTGTATGAAATGCAAGAAGTAAAAATCATGTGGAAACTGAAGTCATTTGCAGTTAGTCAGGCTTGAAGGCTGATGAAAGCAGATTTTGCAAAGGGGGATGAAAACATAGTCCAGATTACCTGAAAATAAGATTTTACTGAAAGGAAAAAAATTGTTGCAGTAATCCGGCAATAATCTGCTGTAATGAATACTAAACATACAGCAAAAAATAAGGGTGTCTACAGTCAGTGAATAATTACTGCTTTGAGATGATCTAGGCTTTGGTGAACATGTAGATTACTTTTAATGTTGGACATAACCCTTTATGTTTTCCAGTCCATTTCCAGACTACAATGCTATCTTTAAAAGCTTAGTCTTTTGCAGAACAATAATGTGTTATTTCATGTTTCATATTCCAGTATCAATTTTTCTATTAAAATAGATTAGATTTTAAGTAACTTGTGATGATATGTTCAATAAGAGATAGCTGGATGAAAAATTAATGTTTGCAGTCCTCCTGTTTTGCAGGGATTAACTGAACTAGCCAGAATAAAATTTAAATGTGCCTGCTTTTCTCAGTTTCAGCATATTCTACCAAAAACTTGTACTTTGTACATGCATTAAGGTATCAAAAGTAAAATAATAGCTCACTTTGGTGTAGGGAATGGTCATTTCCAAGCTTTTGCAGAGGGAATCATAGGAGATATGTGGCCATGTCACTTTGTGTCCTCCGGAATGCTGCGTTTTGAAGCAGAGGGTCCCACCATATTGCCAACTGTGCTAACCTCACAGTTGTGTTACCTCTTCGCAGGAGGTGTCTGGAGCCTGCAGAACAGCCTCCCAGGAGATGAAAAATTGGTGATAGCGGGAGTAGATGTGTTTAACCTATTTTTCATATGGACAACCATTCTGGGACAGAGGAGGTAAGTATCTCACAGACAATCCTTTCTTTCAAAATTCACAACATAATGCTAATGGCATGTTCCTAAAATACAACCCCGTCTCAAGGATTGTCTGAGTCGGAACAAGACAATAAGCTCCTTACCTGGTTCAGGATGACTCACTGATGCCACTGTGGTGAGATTGCGCTGGAAGAGGCAAGGATCCCACACTTCACCAAATGTTTCCAATCACTCTTTGTATTAACATAAAATTCATGTTCCAGTTATGGACAGGGATCAACTTGTGCTTGGCACTGAGCATGAGAGACTGTGTCCCAAAGAGTTTACGCCTGTCTGCCAGCACATGGAGGGGGCAAGAAAACATGCTCAGCTCTGGTGGGACAACAGAGACCCTGATAGCCTGTAGTCTTAGGCACATCACCTCTGTATAGACCTCCCTCTTTTTTTTTTTTTTTTTTTTTTTTTTTTTTTGTAATAAACGAAGGAGAATTTTTTAAGGAGGAGTTTGAAGATCAGTGAAGTAACTTTGCTGTTGTTTGCAGAGAACCTTTCTGCAGCCTGAGCTACCAGCTGGGAGGAACCATGAAAGTGCTTGTTTAAAAATACCACAGTGAGTAATAATATCACAGATGGAGTAATTTCCTTGGTATTTTTGACATCTTATTTTGGGGCTGGTGAGAGTTTCTGTTTAAATTTAAAAGGATTTAGAGAGTACAAAAGTCAACAAGCACAATGCTATGTTCTTTTCCTTTAAATAATCCACTCACTCAAGCATGGGGACAAAAGCTTGGTGCTATTAGCCAACCTCATGTAACATTGTTATAATAAAGAACAAAGTATGACAAAAGCTCAGCATAGCCAGGCTATGAAGTCATGTTAATTTTGGAGTTCAGGACCTTTTGAAGAATGCTTGGTGACCTGTCAGGCCCCATGTGGTTTACCCCAGGTGGCACCAAACTCTATGGACTCTGCAGCCAGGTCCCCACCTGGGTTTGAGTCCACCTGGAAGCTGGTGAAGAGGCCAAGCCGGCTGCTGTGTGGGTAGCTGCCCTGCTGCCTGCCTGGCAGTGTGGTTAGCCATGTCTGGCCCAGTGGGAGCAGGGGGTGAATGATGCCTTCCAGATCTGACTGGGAGCAAAGAGGGCTAGTGCACACCAACTGATAAGGCTGGCACTGCTTTTCTCACTAGTGTTGAGTAAATCCCCAAAAGCTGTGCATGACAATAAGTGACCAGAAGTTCTAGTGCTTGTCAGAGTCGTATTATCCCAATGATCCACACCTGTTGGTTCAGCATAATGGAGGCTAGAAATGTCATGAGAATAGGATCTCTCTACACAGCCCCATTATTCTCTGTCTAGTCCCTTGGGGCAGCAGCAAGAATCAAGGTGAATAAAAATGGAAAATAATATTCACAGGGGGAGAAATTTCTCTCTGTAATCACAGAAGCTTTTCATAGAGTGTCATTCTTGACTATGAGCCTGCAAAACATTTGCCTTACCTTTGCTTTGGTTCTAGTTTGTATTTTGGACTGAGACATGCATTGGCTCTTTTTCCTACTGTAGTTCTGGCAAAAAATAACAGGTTCTAAAGAGTGTCCAATATGCTTCAGCAAACCAAGAAGTAACACTCACTGCACTGGACCATGACCATATGTACATGCACGGCTGTCTTTTTATTTTCAATTTCCATGTTCAGACAGTGTCACAATGTCTTCCATACAAATGATTTCATTGACTTAATAGTTGATTGTGTATCACGGAAATTTGCAATAGCCTCGGAGGTAATTTTTGATAAAATTGTTTTGCAGAGCCTAGCCAGGGCCTTCCACATCCACAGCTATCCATGTGCTTTCAGCTGTACTGCGAATCCTCTTCATGCCCTAGATAGTCCCATAGCCTGCTAAGTCGGAGAAGCTTCACGGATGAGTGCCCAAGCAACCCTACTGAAGGCAGGGATCTTTTAGGCAGGACAATGAATATGTTCGCATTGCTTTGTGCCACTGGAGTTGTTAGAGTTTTTACATATTGTATTTCACCTTTTTCTTCACTCCAGGATGCCTAACAGCTGCCACAGAAGCAATTGTCATCTAGACAGGCAAAGAGGTGAACCCACCTTGTCCAAAGGCCTACATATTCCAAACCTGATGTCTAATCTACTAAATCAGCTACCTGGGGAGCCTGTTTTCCTTGTAAGAAAAAAATACATTATTTAATTGCTGATTTTTCATGTATTTCCTGAATTGAACTCTATCTAAAATTTGACAGTACTCATTGGGTAAACAGGGAAAGAAAATATCTGTAAGCTGGAGAAGCTTGCTTGTAGCTGGTATAAAAATATCCTGGTTAAAACTGTGTTTAGTGACTCATGCAAAAGAGTCTTGAAGAGTCAATCAGACATGCACAAACTAACGAACTGCAAAAAAAGGCTTTCCCTCCATTAAATGCCTCTCTGTAATCATCAATATTCTTAAAAAGTGTAATGATTTCTTATCAGTGCTTGAATGAACCGTAAAACTACCTTTTGAAATATTGACATTTCCACAATTTTGAACACAAGTATGTTTTTCCCTTCTATATAGAAGCTGACAGACCATTGTCTTGCAGTATAGTTTATTCCTGCTGGGGAACACACTGTATAATGCAAATAAGTACTCACTTAGTAGCCTGTATTTTTCCCCTAACAGGTCGTATGAGGCTCCTTTGTTTCACATTCTTTAGCTTTTGAATTAAGGTTTAATCAAGGCATTCCCTATATGTGGTGTTTTGCATGAATAAGAGAGATGGCTATCTTGGTCTTTGAAATTGAAAGCAGAAACATTTCACAAATGGTTTGCGCTCACATTTGTGGGGATGCTTTATCAGCATCAGATCTAAGGGATGATCTTCATCTGGGCAAATGATTGTAGCTCAGTTAATGTCAATGAACCGCAGTGATGTACACAGGCAAATGTCTGGCCTCTGTGACACTCAGTATCACAAAGGAACGATCATAAAAATAGAGTAAGCCATAGATAAAAACTGTGGTATGTATGTTAAATTGAATTTTCTTATTCTACAGTGGATTATAAGCATGGTTTATTCCAGAACCAATATCTACACCCAAATTTCTACGGCAGAAAAGTCAGTGGAACAATTTTTCCATCAGAAAATGCACTTCCATCATATCTGAAACTCTGCAGAATGCCAGACTGACTTCCCCAACATCCCATATCAATCAGAAAGAAATATGGGAGTGGCAGAAATTTATTATTTGTCAGGCAGATTGATATTTATGAAATCGAGTATTTCAGTTTTTGCTTTCGAAAATACTCCTGTTTGTGGTTTATTTAATGTTGTATTCTAGATGACAAGACAATTTGAAAATGTGAAATGTTGAAAGAAAGCATTTTTTTGTGATTTGGGACTTCTTTTTCTTTCCCAAAAATTTTACTTTCATTCTGGGAAAAAAGTAGATTTTGAAGCCTGCAAGTCCTCTCTGCAGTAGATTTTTGCCTTTTCAGTCTCCTCTGCTGATGACACCAAGTTGGCAGCCTGTGTGTTTTGTTTGGTTTGGTTTTTTTAAAGAAGAAGGTGTAAGTAGCAGATCTCCATGGAACAAAAATCCCTGATGATAGAAGCAAAGACAGTAATGGGCTGGGCAAAGAGCTGTCCATCCCTGGTGCTTCATGGTGGCTCTGAATGCCAGGGCACTAGGAGTTTCCTGCTGCTGCTGTTGCGTGTTCCTGCCCCCGTGCCATAGTCCATGGGCCCATGGAAGGTGCCACTGCAGCTGTCTGTGGAGTGATCTTGTAAAGTGAGTAACTGAAATTATTTGATTTAAAGTCACATTTTCTTTTGTGTCCTAGGACAGACAACGCTGTACCTCACTTCACAGAAAGTCCCTCAGGGCTACAGTAGTCTCTGGTGTTGTTATCTTTGCTGGACATGTCCTAATATTAAAAACACTTTTGAGGAAAAGAGCTGGTGAGACACATCTGTGTTTCTTATCCCAGTCTGGACTGAGGAAATCTGCCAGTTATCTAGAATATTCATTTAATTGTCGACATACCTTTGTCTCTAGTCTGCCTATAACTACATGACAGGGAAATGCAAATCCTTCACTAAGATACAATTTAACAGCAGGACTCACCAAAGCCTTACAATATTTATTAGGTCTTTTATTTATTGTCAGTTGCCTTCTTTTAAATATGGCATGGACACACACCAACACCTACACTGATTTTACTTACAGCAGTAGGTGTGGATCATTTTCCTAAACTAGTGAAAAGGATTTTAAAAGGCACATGGCAGCTGCAAAGCTTTTTATTATCCAGTGTCAGCCACTGGAAATTACACACAAACTAAAGTCAATGGAACAAAAGTTAATTATCTAGTACGGCTATTGTTATTATGTAGAGGAGCCAGCTCTTATTGATTAATGAGTCAGTGCTATGTTTGCTCACAGGAATATTAATATCTTGTGCACAAGAGAAGTCATTAAAATGAGCAAGGAAGACCTTGACTTTAAACTTAAAGTGCACATTGCTCTAGTTATCTGAATGATTTTGTCAGGTGTAGCATCATAGTTATAAATTATTGAAGCAAGTAGTTATTGTAAAGATAGTTCACATAGCCTGTTTTAAATTAAACAAGTCAATACACTTTTCCCATTATGTTCTGCACTGTTACAATTAGGAGACTTTAGATGGGCAGAAAAAGAGTTAGGGGATAGGATAAGACTCTGGTATCTGAGCCTTTGCCTCACCTAATCCCTCACAGCATGAGAAAACTGAGAATAACACCATGTCTGTGCTGAGCTGATGGAAAGAGTCCAGCGCAGAGCTACAAAGATGATTCAGGGAGTTGAACATCTCCCTTATGAGAAGAGGCTGAGGGAGCTGGGTCTTTTTAGCTTGGAGAAGAGGAGACTGAGGGGTGACCTTATTAATGTTTATAAATATGTAAATGGTGAGGGTCAGGAGGATGGACAAAGGCTCTTTTCAGTGATGTCCAGAGATAGGACAAGGGGAACGGGTGCAAGTTGGAATGTAGGAGGTTCTGGGTGAACATAAGGAAGAACTTTTTCACTGTAAGAATGACAGAGCACTGGGACAGGCTGCCCAGAGAGGCTGTGGAGTCTCCTCCTCTGGAGACATTCAAACCCCGACTGGATGCATTCCTGTGTGACCTGCTCTAGGTTGTCCTGCTCTGGCAGGGATGTTGGAATAGATGATCTTTTGAGGTCCCTTCCAACTCCTAACATTCTGTGATTCATTCTGTGTGATTCTGTGAAAGTGTGGGTGTAGCAGGCAAATGAGGGATGGGTCAAGAGAGATCTCTCATAAACTGACTGCATAGTATTGCAGATGGCCTGATAATAATTATCAAGTAGGTATTAAGGCATATTTCAGAATCCAAGTCCAACACATTACCTCTTCTGATATTTCCAAAGCCACCAAATTATGCACTGAAAAACCTACGTTTCTATTTTATGAAAATGGATGTTGTGGCATTATGAATATAATAACACTTTGCTGGGAATACAATTACACCTGCTTCTAGATCATGCTAAGACCTGAAACTTAGAAAATCAATGTGGATCTACAAAGTTGAGCTCCAGCATTCATTTACACTGATGCTATGTTACATCACTCTGACAGAGTAGAGGAGCATTTAAGTGGGGGTATTTGCATCAAATTTACATACTATTACGTACCAAGAGCAAGCCCAAAGCAATCCTTGTATAAATGAGAATCAGGCATCATGTAACTTAAAAGGGAATATAATTTAATTCCATTAAAGTATAAGTAGCACTAGGAAAAAAAGGTTAAAACTTTGAATTATCACAAATATTAAGCAATATTTTGGGGCTTTTTGTTTGCGTTTTTTTGAATATATTGTAAGTAGTGCCTGTTCCTGTAAAGATTAAGATGTAAGCTTGAATCTACACATTGTATCTCCTTAACATTAATTAATTACTCCCGTACTTCATGGTAAGCATGCCAGAGGTCTTGCCAGAGAGTATTGATCCTTCCAGAATTAAACCCCATGCTTGGTAATATGGATCTGTGGGACCAAACCTGTATCATCATTCCTGTGAACCTCTGCCAACCTCAGTGAACAGTAAACCTCTCATTTCCAGTACCAACTGCTACCTTATTTGGCTTGTTGTGATGGCAGAATAAGAGGCAAATCTCCAGAAGAGCTGATCAATTAGAAACTGTCTAGAGGATAACAACAGAAACAGCCAGTGGTCTGGAAAACATTATCTACTAGGGAAGATTGAGTGAGTGGCATAATTTAACCTGGACAAATAGAGACTCGGGGGGGGGGGTATAACAGACTTCAACAAATATGAAAAAGTTACAGCAAGGAAGGAGGGAATAATCTGTTCTTTGTGCTCAATTCGTATAAATAATCTGTTCTCAAGGGCAGATAGACCAAAGGGTAATCAGTTTAAATTGCAGCACGGAAGATGTCAATTAAGAATAATTGGAGGTGGACTGCATGGCGAGGTTGAGGGGATTCATCCCCTTTTTTCTTTTGTTTCATTGTTTTGAAGCTTTTTCCTCATGCTGGTCCTGCAACAGAGGATGTGAATGGGTTGTAAAAGGAATATAGTCTGTCCAGAGAGCTGCAAGGTGGGGGGAATTTGGCCTCTTCATCCCACTTCCCTCTCTTTTCCAGCAACCTCTTTAGCAGGGCCTGGGGCAATGTACAATATTGCTGCTGCTATGCCATGAGTGTGGATGTGGCTGACCCAGAAGCCTTGCAGGATACAAGAATTCAGCAGTGTGACATGCAGGTGAGAGCAGGAATTATTTTTTTAACTATTTGGAGTCTCAGCTAAATGTCGATAGAATTTTGGGCAAGGCAGCAAAGCTGCTTCTGGCCAAGAGGATACCTCTCAGTGCAAGAAAACTCCCAGCTACAAACAGTGGAAAGATGAGAACATCTCAAAGTAGAAATTACAGAAATCTTCTATAATGGAGCCTAAGCCCAGAGTACTGTATTCGTTCTGTTCTGGACTGCACTGGCACAGAGGGCTAGCACTTGATTCTGGGTGAAGGATGTGTGAGCATGTGTGTGTGTACACAGCACCCAGGAGAACCCTGCTCCTCCTTGGCCCTGGGGCATTGCATTGGTACGAACTGGGCTGGCACTGAGTCCACTAAATGAGACAGTAGTCTCAAGGGACAATTTTTGCTCTTAATTAGTCTGGCCCACCTTATTGACATCACTTTGTTCTAGCATTTCCCTGGCTGTTGATGAGCTGTCATCCAAAGAATTGCAAAACAAGTATTTCAATGCCAGTCACAATGCCATAAAAAATGACAGCTTCTCAGAGGACACCTTTAATGTTCTTGAACTGCATTACAGATACGATTTTGATAATCAGATGAATAAATATTTTGGGTCAAATTTAGTCTATTTCTAGCTCTTTTTGACATGGGTGGGTTTTTGTTTCCACACTGCTAACTTGCAAGGAGAAAAAGAAATCAAGATAAACCTAATTATTTCAATTAAGCATGTTATATTTTTGCATTTTTTTAAAAACCCATTAAATTTGCACTGAAATGTTTTAAGGTTAATAGATTACCTCTGAACCCCAAGGAAATCAAGCTTCCTGTGCCTGCCTGTCATTTACTGGAGTGGTTACTTATCTGTCAATATTTCTTCCTTTTTCTCAAGTCCCAGGCCTACTTGATCTTGTCCATTTGGCACTGCTGGAGGAATAACAAGTTTCTTCCCATCATGCACCATTCTGGGATACATCATGACAGAAATCTCAAAGCCCAGGTCAATTATAACAGAAGATGTGTAGCACCTCTGCCCCCACAGCGTCTTCTGGGGATCCACTTGGCAAAATGATATAAAACTATTTCTGAAGACTTCCCACGATCTGGTGCTACTTAGAACTAAGTCACCGGCAAAATGTAAGGAAATATGTATATGCAGTGCTGCTCACCTTCCCCCTTGTTTGCCAAAGAGTCAACTAACATTACGTGTGTGGGGAGGGGGCTGGGGCTGGCAGATTCCTCGCTATACAGTAATTACTTTTTAATTAGAATTCATTGAATACAGATGGATACCTTCTGTACTTTCTTCCCACTGATGGTGTTAATATTCCCCTGTCAGGTATTATGAGGCAGTAGCTGACAGTGAGTTACATGAAGTGATCCTGTAGCTGGTAGCGACTTACATAAAGTAACCAACTTAACCATTTGTCTTAGATAAAATACGATCTCCATCCTCACTTCCTTCTGTGAAGTCTGTCACCAGCGTGTTGATGTAGTGTTTGTTTACTCTCATTCCTGCAGGAGGAAATATCATAGTTCATGTATCAAATTACTGTAACTGACTGGAGCATTTTTATTTAAAATAATGTACAGTGATATATTTTCATAGTGTCATTGATGGATTTTCAGGACTGCTAATTTTTACAAGTGTATAATCTGAATATCGTTTATCTGAGCGTGCGTTTGTAAAATCTATGGTAATATAATCTCATTATAAAAATCACCACTTAAGAATGGGATAGAGTAACTAAATCTGAAACTGACTGGATGTTTGTGGTATTTTGATAGAAATAAGAAAGAATTTCAGTTTTTTTCTTTTTGCTGCAGGGCCTCTAAACACAATCTGACATGAGATGTATTTTTGAAGTCAAAGTTAATAATTCTCTTTACATAAAAAATAAATACCCCCTATTGAATACACACTCTAAAATTAGAATTGCATATTTCTAAGTAATATACCTAAGGAAAGTGATTTATTCTAATGCAATAATGGCATAGATTTACAAAGCTTGAGTGATACATTGTTTCTCGTTATGGTTGTAAAATATTTGTTGCCACTGTGGGATTTTCTAGATCATTATTTTAAAAAAGGAAAAACCCACTTTGACAGATGAACTGGGGCCATTCTGAGCAAATCACAGATACTTCATATAACAAGGCCTCCAAAGAGGGGAGCACAGACTTATTACTATGGCAACCCAGATCAAAACACTATTTTAGTGGAGAGTTTCCAGTTTTACAATGCAATGATGATTGTTTATAGTACCATTGAAACCAGATTCAGCGAAGGTTCAAGAAATGAGCTGACAAGAGGAAAATCATTATAGATAAACTGGGGATACTTGAATGACATATTGTGGAATCTGCTATTATTTGATCAAATGATGAAATTGTTACACAAACATAGATAAATAATGGTAGATGATACAGTCTGACGGACCATATTTTGTTAGCTGTGTTATATTGTGTATCTGGAAGATAATTATTGGTTCAAAGTTGCAAAACAGAAAAGCAGATTTAACAATAGAAATTACTTAGCTTTGAAAAACCCATGTCTATTATTTCTCCCTAATCGTTCATAAGGTTTAAATTTTACAAATGCATTCCTTCCCAAATCATTTAGCAACACCTACATAATAACAGACATGAGCTACACCTGGCATTTAGTTGGCACCTCTAGTGGGGTGCTTTTTTTCTGAAAGAGCATCAGATGGCACATGGGCTGGATAATACATGCTTAATCCCATAATAACTTTGATATCAGCTAATCAGTGCTTAAAGACTGTTAGTCCTACAGCAATGAACCTCTTCAAACCTCTCTTATATCTGCAGTTGCAGGACAAGGGGATTTTTTTGTGGCAATAGCCTAGGAGCAGCTCTGGGCTCCCTCCAGCTGGTTTCTGCCTCATATGTGCTGGACGAGGGAAGAGAGTTGTTTATTAACCTTATTCCTTGCTGTAATGGTCCTACTGGTTTCAGTGTAGGAGCCTGGGGACACTGATCTATTTTCTGCTTAGGATTATTCTCAACACAAGAGCCATGGATGAGGTTACTTGTTCATGTCACCCTTCACCTCAAGATCTTGAGCACATCATGTCCATCTCCTTACCAACCTTTGTGCTAGCCCCACTTCTCCTCAACTTTATCACATTAATGCTTAAATACCTCAGCTCACCTGTCCACATAAAAGGGGCAGTGTGGTTAAAGCCTCTGTTCCCAAAGCATGAACAGAGAAAGCTCATGGTGACTTCCCTAGAGGCTGTAGAAGCAGCTCCTGTGCTGGCAGAGAAGATACAGAAAAGTTCCCAGTTTGAGAAGCAAATTCAGGAAGAAGAAAAGTGGATGAAAACTGATCCCAGCAAATTTCCTATCCCTGGAAAAAGTCTGATCGTGCCTGAGCACGCCCCATGCACAGGTCTTCCCTCTGTGGGAAGAAGCTTGTATGCAGGTCCCCAGTACCACCTGGGACATGGTCTTACCTCTTCATCCCCAAAATAGCTTTCTCTATGGGATTCTCAAGGTGAAAGTGTCTGTGAGCTCAGGGCAGTTTTATTCCCAAGAAATAAGATATTTACTTATAGAAGCCTTTAAATATTGGACTGAAAGTACAAAGTGGATGAAATGTTTCCAGAAGGGTGATTTACTATGTAGTTTGTATATTATTGTGGGTGGAGAGAATCTGGCTCTTCATGGAAGTTTGAAGCAAAATTTTGCCTTACATTTGATATTTCAGATGATACAGGGAAAGCATTTTCCGGTGTAGTCATACTTGGACCAGAATACAAAACACATCCTTTAGTAAACTGTGAAGCTTTAACTGGTTCAAATGACACTTATCCAACAAATCATTTTGAACTTGGAAGCATTAGAGAGGTCACATTTTTACACAGCTGATCTGCTGCTGAACAATCTTTTTTTTAGGCATTAAGAACACCTAGGCTTTTTTCAACCCCAGATATCATGCCTCATCTGTGAATTACATTTTGCTGGGTTTATTATGACCATTTCAAGGAAAATTAAGCCACTCCATTAACATCTGAGACAGGAGCACCCTTCAAAAATCCAATCCAGTAGAGCAGTTGATGGTATTTATTGCTCTTCCCTAATGCACTTCTGTTTTCTCTGCCATGCAAGGACTATTCAGACATCATCATACAAGTATCAGGAGTATGTTCCTTGTCTCAGCTCCTAAGAGATAACACTGGCACATATTTCATCATGGAGCAACTATAACCTGAAAGGCTTCCCAGAATACAGATTCAGTCCCCCCATAAGTATAAGGAAACAGTGGGTGTTTTCCACTGACTCCAGTACATCCATACACTCTTGCCTTTTCCATCTAACCTCACAAACATCTGTCTTCAGCCAAGAAACAGCAACAAAGATGTCAACATCTGTTCAGCCAAGTACAGCGTTGATGTTAAAGTTTTCCAAGATCACTGATATCCTACATTATTAACCAAGGGCCTCAGAAGTAATTCTTCTGCTGACAAACTATTTATAAGTTATGTCTCCTGTCTTCAAAGTATGGTGAGTGCTCAATCATATAGCATGGAGCATGGATGAAGGCTACTGGGCTGAGGTTCAACTGGTGGGGACTGTGCTAGTCACTTGAAGGCCATAAGAAGCATCTGACAGAAATGGCCAAGGTAGCTGCAGGTCCACATTGCCCCTTGTTTTTGGGGCAATTTATTCTGGAATTTTGGGGACATTTATTCTGGAATGTCCCCACTTCACAGGAGTCTCCATGAGTTCATGTAACAATAATGGCAAAGAACCTTTCCTCCCTTTATTCATTCTTGCTCACCAATACTTACTTCTGGTTATCCAGCTTAGCTGGTTGCCCTGTGTGGTGGATGTTCTGTGTGGCCAATGGCAGACAACATCTGAAGACTCTGGTCACCTGTTTCCTCAATGTTACTTCTGACAGTGCCTCCCACACCTCTGCCCTACAGAGATTATGGGTTATGCTGAGGTAAGGGATATTAGAGAGATCATTTCTGTCTTCCTGTAAGAATTCTTGATGACTGAGATAACAGAGACAGTAAAGATACCAGTCTTCTCATTTAATAAAATGATATATACCAGAACAGGCTCTTTTTTACTGTAGGCCCTGTTCAGTCTGACAGTTCCGCTCTCTTCGTCTTGAAGCTCCCTATCAAATCACGGAGGTCTGTGGTGCATGTGGGATGGTAAAAATTACCTGAGCCTCAATTTTTCCAAATCAGTTTAAAAAAATGTGAAAATATGAAGTGAGCTCATAATTTTGATATTAAATAGATACAATCTTCAAGGAAAAAGACCGCACATCCAACACCCCAATGATGACCATTGCATAAAATACCTCATAGGCTGGGCAAAGAAGCAATATGAAAATTTGGAATATGAAAATAAGTGTATGAGAGAGAAACAGAACCATCCTCTGGCTCCAAAACTTCTCTGTTCTTGGTCATTTTCCTCAGCTCTATCTCTCAACAACTTGTAGCAGTTAGAATGTCTTTAGCATTTTATCTCCAGCCCACAGAGCAAGCAAGACCTTTGCTTAACAGCAGATTCCAGATACAAAATAACTCATAAATTTGAAATGCAAAATAGCTCCTAAATTTCAGAGAGATGCCAAGTGTAAGTGCCTCTGTGAGGAGCAACAGTGGCTCTAGGGAAGACTGTCTCCGAGGAAGAGCAGCACAGAGCCAGGCTTGCGTAGGTTTCTGTTCTCCATCACTCACATATACGTTAAGAAATAATTGCATAACCTGATCATCTCCATGCTTAGAAGTCAACATAGCTTTAGTCCTACCCAGCTCCTGTGCCACAGGATAAATCCTCTCCATTTATCTATCTACCGGCTTTGTGTAAGTGCTCCATCCAGCTCTCTGTACTGTTTTTATCAACAAACACTGTCAGGTTAAAAAGTGGATGGATTACTTCCCCAAGCAGTCTGAAGAATTCAGTGCCACAGAGACATGTTTAATGCTGGATAGCCATCCACCTTTCTCAAGTGATTTTTTAATGGCTGGGGCTGCCTTCCATAGTGCGCTGACCAGAAGGAGCTCTGATTAAGCCCCACACTCCTTGATTTCCATCCAAAATTTTCCACTCAGTGGTGACAAAAATCTTATGTAGTTTTCACTAAGCTCTCCTCCAGTTTCCCACTGGCTTTAATTATGTGCAGATAATTCAGAATAAAGCCCCTTGTCACAGTAATATGTATTCTAACATAGCACAGAGGAGCTGTTTCACCATGTAAAAGCCATATTGCCAAGCTGTATTATGCTTTACCTGTCACCATGCCAGGAAACATTTAACAAGGAAGGAAAACAAGGAGAGCGTGTGTGTTGCCAGCTATTCAGTACAGGCCATTTACTATTAAATTGTGGAAAGGTGCTCGAATTTAAATGCACCCTGGTTTTCTTCTGTTACCGATAGCAAAAATCTGAAAGGTTTTGTACTGTTGACCTGCTGTTCAGTGCTGCTAATTTGGACCTGGACTATCTCAATAGGTCTTTATGGTTCTCTGATCTTTTCTGAGCCTCAAGGGGTTTCTTTGTTTGTTTTCAAAAGGTTTATACACCCCAGAATGTGAGTTTTTGGCCAAGTGACCAGTTTCAGTTTCTGTGAGAAAGGGTGGCCCAGATTGCCTGAGTCCACCAATTGCCTGGGTGAGTAGGGACAAGGCTCAGTCTCATGTAAAAACTAGACACAACCTCTTAAGTACAAGTGTCTTGCCATTCTAATGCCTTCATCACCCTGCCAGCCCAAAGTCCTGAGGTTTCTACTGGTGCTCCCCATGCAACAAGGGATGCCTTTGAACAGCACTAACACTCACCAACAGAGAAATCCTGGAAATTAACGGGTAGTTTAACTCTTCCCTTTTAGGGGATACCCATCAGTGTCACTCTTCAGGTCTGCTTCCTGCTGGAGGGGCTCTCTGTGCTGTTCACGTGAAGCACTAGTTCAGTGACAGCTGTGGAGCTGGGACTGTAGGACATGTTGTCCCTTTAGGTAAGTGAAAAACACAGCAGACTGCAGCTTACATAGTCCCAGCATCTGGTAAATCAAACTTTGTCTTCCTTTCTAGAAAGTGGAGTGGCTTCAGTGGAAAGGATTAGATTCGATAATCGTCAAGGTCTTTTCCATGCAAAACGACTCTATGATTCTATGTCGTCTGCGCAGCCCCGCTCCGAACAGCCCTCAGTCTGCAGAAGGGCAGAGGTCTACCTTCAAGTGCCTGGAGGCAGAAGAGGGGACAGACTTACAAGTCCTGCCTTTCAGCAAGAAGATGTAGTATAAAGCACCACGCAATAAGTCTTAGTAAGTAGCTGCATAGTTAAGTTGTGACATTGAGTATTTTTAGTTTGTATGACTCAATGCTTTTATTGTTTTAATTGTTTGGTTTCTATATGGTTGCTTTGGGTCATTGTTGGAGTACTGGCACGTACTGTTACAGCGTGCTTTCGGAGTGAAAATTCAGATCATGGATGCAGAGTAGTGAAAGAGGGCCTCTGCCAGTCTTGGTCTTCCTGAATCATGGGGCTGTGTGCCTCACTTCAAAATGTGCTGGAGTCTAATTTAAGTACTCCAGTGAAACCCAGAGAGACAAACGATTGTTGCAAAAACGAGGTTGATGAGCATTTTACAACAGCCTTGTTATAATGTGATCTACTGCAATCAGGTGTGTTATTCTGTCACTTGAGCACGTGTCAATGTAATACAATTTGAATCCAGGGCACGAGGGGATAGAGGTACCCTCCATTTACAGTTATTTTCGTGTAGGAACCTTGAGCCACAGGGAGGAAAACCTGAGTTAGGCAAGGCATTATACTCTGAGCAAGACCCCATGAGGACCTTACAGTGCTTAAAATGTGGGTGAACATTGTGAATTACGGCTATGCAGCAACTCTGGGCCTCTCTACAGAGGCTTCATTGGGGATTGGAGAGAATAAGGCTGCTCTGAAATACACAAATTGTGAGGGAAGATGGCAAGGCTGGTACTGATGACTGTATCTGAGCTCTCCCTTCCCCTGCTTACCCCTGTAAGGACACCTCAAGCCACAGATTTGACTGGTCCTTCCTTTCTCTTTAAGTGCTTTGAAAAAGACTGTTTCAAAGTGGAAACAAAAGGCACAAATATATGCATTCAGCAGGATCATCTCTCCTTCTTCTCCCCAAACGGTGCTGTCTCACTGACCCTGGCAGTCATTTTATTGGTCCCCTCTTGACTGGCCTCTAAGTCTCCCCACCTGGTGCTCCAGTGCTAATTGGTACAATTAGCCTTTCCCTCCCTGGGCTAATTGCAAATGACTGTCTCACCATCCTCATGGGGACCAGAAGAAACTTGCACAAGGGGGAGGGCTGCAACCACAGAGGCACCAAGGGGTAAGCGGGGAGCTGGGATGGGTCGGTTTGCTGCTCTCCATTTCTCTCATGTTCACTCAGAAAGCACGTAAACTCTTTCTCTGAACAACATGTAACATTTCTCTGAATCATACTACCAATAAAGTAACAGGGCTCTTCAGCACCAGGGAGCCAGTTGTAGGATCTGTAGGGCCCTTCGTGGCATTTGAGCGCTTGGACTGCTAATGTGCACAGGTAAAACTCCTTAGCTGTCTGCTCAAGGTCTTTGTAAGACACGTTTTATGCAAACATCTGTCTGGAGAATATTGCTGTAAGTTGCTCAGAGGCTTGTGGTAGTATAAAAGTTAATATCCAGATTGTTTAAAAGGAGCTGGGAACAAAAGCCCTATTGGCTCTTCAAAAGAATAGTGTGATCTCTATACAGAAATACATGCTCTTGAAACTGCTACATGTTTAATATTAATACAAGTATTTGTTTGTGACTATATTTGAAAGGGCTTCAGAAGGCAGGTTGTCCCCTGTTGTCCTCAGCAGATAGGTAGCCTTGGTGAGAAGAATCTGATTAGAATTAGAGAATAAATTTATAAAAGAAAATATTGAAACTGTCTTTTCATACTGGGATCTGACAGTATTTAATAGTACCTTTGTTTTTTTCAAAATGCAGTAATTAGATTTAGAAATTATACTACTGCTAATAAATAGCCTTCTCATCACCTGGCATTAATGTAACCAGGATGAGCATCTGGTAGCTGACTGAAGCTGACCACCAGACCCACAACAACGCATGCAGGCATCCCCGGGTCTCAGCAGAGGGCTCGGGGTTGTAAACTGAACTCTTGGGGCACAAGTGGGATCTGTACCCTGGTGGCAGGGTGGCTGCGGGGGCTCTGTCACTGTGTGCTTTGCTTGCATAGAGGTAGTTTTTGGGATCTTATGAGGTACAGTGAACTGCCTCCAAACAGTGCTCATTGCAGGTGTGTGGGTGCAAGGTGACAATATACGAGCAGCCCTACTAACAGCAGAGCTCAATTATTTTCTCTTCAGTGTAAGTAACATTTATGCAGTGAAGTGTCAAAGTCCGGATTTAAAGACAGCTTTATGGCCAGACTCAGAGGGAAAAAGAGGAGTAGTTAACAATCATCTTCCTATCATGTGTTAGCTAACCTGGCTGAAATTGGTGGGTGCAGTTTGAGGGGGTGTGCTCAGGGATATGACTTTCCAAATACATTGATCCAGATGAGGTCTGGGGAGATTTCCTCTATGTGTGTGTAGCTCTTGCCATGTTGATGAGTGAACCCAGTTGAGCAGAAGAACAGAGTCAGCTCAGTGGAAGATCAAGCTAAACCCGAGTGGCACCAGAGCCAGTGTCATGTACTCAAAGAGCTTTGCCTGCATGGAAATGATTTTGTGTTGATTTGACCTTCAGTATAACACCCTGCCCCACGGCTTCGCCAGGGAAAGGGAGGAGTAAAGAGGGAGTCCCTGACAGTTTGAACTTGTCAACCTGGAGATCAAACCTCTGTAGACAATGCCATGCAGGACTGTAAATAGGTACTCTGTTATTGTGTGGATACTCAGCGTATCACTTGGCAGACAAATGTTCAGGGCAGGAACAGTGGATTTGTTAGTTTAAATTTTAAAAAAATACTGCTGAATGTAAACTCTTTATGTTCAGGTAAGAAAAGCTATGGGAATTAGACAGAAAAGAAATCGCTGTGAAGTTGATTTTATGGACTGACCCTGAAAGAAAGAATACCTGTGGATGAGGGCAGCATGAAGGTATTTGCTGTTGTTGAGACCACATATGTGAATGGGCAGAAGCCAAGCATCTGTCAAGCTTGATACGTAGCTAATGTTTTCCAAGAGTTATTGCATTTTCCTAATGAAATGACCTCTTTGAGATGAGGCAGTGTTTATTTCAAGCTATATGTCTTGCTATATGTCAAGCATAATGTCTTGCACTATCCCAGCTTCTTCAACCTTCTTCAGATTTGAGCTCCGTTTTTCCAAGCTGTGTTCATCTTGTAAAGCTATTCATATATCCAGGCATGGGGATGTACATCAAGATATAATGTGTGGATAGACAGTGACATTCAGAAAAAAAACATCAGACCAGGAAAACATCTGCCATGAACAAAGGTTTAAGGAATGATTCGTATCTCAGGAAGTAGATGGATGGATGGTGCAGGGTATTTCACTAGCTTTGCTGTGAACTTTACACTGTGCTGCTTGCGTGGGGAAGGCTGTGCGGTGAGGGGGGCAGAGGTTGGCACAAACAACCTGAAGCAAAAGGGAGGTAGGTTAGGCCACTGAGGCACTCAGTGCCCTTGAGTAAGTGGCTTGACTTGCTTGTTCCTTAGGGTGACCTTGGACAAGGCTCTTAAATTCCTTTTCCTCAGTCAACCCAGCTGGCAAATTTGTTTGGGGGTGAAGAAACACCAAAATGACATTGAAAAGCAAGCTGTGCCCCTGCATTGCCCTTTCTAGGGTAAACAAATCATACCCCAACATCACTCCCAGCCCGCCACTGGGGGTTTTCAGCTTGTCCTTTGTGGAGCCCTGTGGAAAAGCCTGGATGCAACATGAACT
Organism: Aegotheles bennettii; assembly: GCA_013398125.1. Lineage (NCBI taxonomy): Eukaryota > Metazoa > Chordata > Aves > Caprimulgiformes > Aegothelidae > Aegotheles > Aegotheles bennettii. Next base: position 736,543 of record VZRW01013440.1, on the reverse strand, counting down.
ACACAAATGGTACAGTTGCATATTCAGATATAGTGCAATATTTGTTCATCTCTCAAAATGTGTACAGTACTGATCACTGTATTCTGTGTGTTTTCTGCTAATTAGCAATGCAAATATAGAAAGATTCTTCTCTTTCTCTCCTTTTCCATAAGCAGCCAAAAATGCATTACTTTTTTCCTCCATTACCTTTTCCGTGATAAAAATAAAAGAGGCTAGACATAATAAACCAGTGTATTCAGCATCTAGTGAAAAGATAATATTATAAATGTGAATGATGGTTTTCCTGAAAAAGGACAATTTTATTCATTGGCTAATAGAAAGCATCAGTTTTACAGTTCAGGGTAGAAACTGGTATAATTCTGGTCGTATTGTTTCTTCTGGCAGGGAATACACTCTCTCTCTTTTTTTATACCTAGAGGTGAGTTTTTACTCTTTCTCTTTGAATTACACTGGTGGTCATCAGAGTGGTGGTGGAACAAGAGTGTGATGTTGCTGGAGTACTTTAGATGTAGTTGCTCAAAGCACTGCCACTATAATTCAAAGTGAAGAGAGTAAAACTTACAGCAGGCGCTCCAAAATGGAGGACACCAAGGTCTTTGTTTACTGTCCTTGTCCTCCTTCCCTTTGGGCAAGAGCCAGCATCTGACATCTGTGTTGCTAGGTACATGGAGTTACCCAGCCAATTACGCACCGCTGCAACACGCAAGTCGGCTGCACGCGCAGAATGAGCATGGAGGAATGGGGAGGAGAGGATCAGGCAAGAAGAGGTGCCTCTGGTGCCATCTGGGACCATGCAGTCACTGGGCAGTGCAGGAGCTGCTCCTGGCTAACCATAGCTCTCATCGAGACCAGTGGACTGATTTAGGAAGTAAAGAATATTTGAAGGCACCTAGTATAGATTAGGAGTTGCACAGCTATAGTCAGCAGTGCTTCACTGCCAAAAAGCTAACTGGGCTGAAAATAAAAAGTGAGTTTGTTTCTATACTTTTTTCACCCATAACCTCAAGTTTTACACCTTGTGCAAAACATTTAAACAGACTTATCTTTTCATAAACCATACCATAAGTCACAAAATTGTACAATGTCTATATTCCTAGCAGGATGTGTATTTATATATGATGGATCTGGGTAAAAATGAGGGCTATCAAAATCCAAAATTTCCAAAAAGTTTGAGCATTTGTGATGCTGTCATTTGCAGCTCCTCTTTGTGTTTGTTTCCAGAAGGGATTCTGTGGAGAGTCATAGGATTTGTTGTGACTATTCCCAAATACATCATTATTCCAGAAAATTACTCAACCCTTTTTCTTTATCAACTGGATAAAGTGTGGATGTGCCTCCCCATGGAGCTGAATGTGTGTGCACTTGGCACAGATATATCCCAACACGTAAAATTAGTGACCTGATCATGCATAGAGCTCTTTTGAACAGCTGAACACAGAACCCCCTTCTACTACTTTTGTTGAAGTGAAATCAAATCTGATTGCTGGCCTAAGCCATGCTGTGGGACACCTGAGTAGAGACAGGAAAAGTGTTCCTCTACCTTATACTTCACAAGACTCCTGTCTGAGCAGCAAACAACATTAATTCTGTCCTCAGTGATACCTCCCATAGATGTCTGTTCCTAATGTAAATGAATTACCTCTCTGGACACATATTAATATACTGGCCCTCAGCAGCATATCATTGACAGTGTGTGTGCATATGCAGAACTTTCTTCCAGTCGGACGTTCCCTTTTTTTAAAAAAAGGCACTTCTTAAGGGAGAAAAACCTGAACTTTTCTTTAAGGATTACCTGAATCTTTCTGTAATTTATGGCAGTCCCTTGACACTGGAAGAAGTTGCACCACATCCACATGAAAAAAGAAAACAGCCTAGTGAAAAGTGTGAGATTAGACATAAACTTGCAAGCTCTGCTTATAATGTGGAGCAACAATACATGACCATACTGTTCTGCTGCTGCTACTCTGGAGAAAGAATGAGGGTAAAACGTGTGAGAGAGCCACAGTTAAATTACTCACTATTAGCCCCTACAGTGTGCTTCCAACCTGAGTTGATATATATATACAGAGAGAGCGAGAATGTCACAGTTAAATTTTTTTTACTAGTATAATGAGGAAAGAGACCAACAGAAGAAGTTCCCTTGGCTAATTTTCTAGCCAGCAGCCACTGCAATGTTCCCACTAGGAGAGACTGAAGAAGTGAGAGAGTGATATAATAAATAATGACTGGCTCTGCTGGTAAGGAGAAATTATCACTGTGCTTGGGGGATCTAAGTATGTGCTCACCCAAGATATGGGGAGGGGGAGAGGGCCGGGAGCGCTCTGTCATGTCTTGAGGAGAACATTCAGCGATGTATGAATTAAAAAGGATTTCAGCCGCTGTTTTGTCTGCTAAATTAGGGACGAGAAAGGCTGGATGGAGTGGTTCTGGATGAGATGCCTGAAAAGATGTCAAAGGAGTTTCCAATCTAAGCTCTTGGTTTAAATATGCTCCCTAAAATGGAGCAAACCTAAAAAGCAAAGTTGGGCTCACATCTGGGCCCAAGGGTATGAAGTCCCACCGACTTCTCCAGGGAGGACACTCCTGTGCCGTGGGCACAGCCCATGGCAGGTCTGCTCTTGGCAGGCTGCTCGCCCTCTGGCATAGGGCTGAGCAGGCTCAGAGCACAGAGAAGTCACCTCTTGGAAGTGACTTGTGGGAAGTAACACTGAAATGGTTCAACTCTGTAATATATTCTCAGGCATAAAAATTAGCTACATATTTTAAAATCTGAAAGGCTTTTTTTCTTTAGCATAGATTAAAAGGGAGAGCAAACCAAGATAAAGTCACATCAGTACAGCTGAGCACTCTGTGCCTGTGTGTTTCTATTCAAAGCCCTGACTTGCAGTGTGGCACTTGCCCCTGCAGGCAGGCATAGTCCTTAGAAACAGAAAGGTGCAGTTCAGAGAAAAGGTCTCTTACAGGAAAAAAGAGAAGTGTTATGGCTTAGCCAAACACGAGTTATTCGGCTTGGTGTAGGGCATCTGGGTAAGAGGCAATGGTCTGTGATGCAGAAGATGTCAGTTCAGACGGTCAAATGGTTCTGCCTACCCTGAGGTTCTATTAATTAAACTACAACTCATAGGAGTTGTGTTTGCTAAAATCTCTTGACCTTCAATGGTGAAAGAATGAGATCAGCTATTCTTGTGAGATTTGTGCTATTTTAGCAAAAAAATCTCCTTAGAAAGGCTTGCAGAATTTTGGAGCCATCTAGCCTGAATTAGATTCCTGGCTCAAGCTTGAATTGCAGACACTGGTTTAAACCCCATAGCTAAACAGGGCCTTTCTTTCCCATTTCCAAAAATAGCATGCTACTTTCTGCATTTTGCCACATGTGTGGTTTCATATACAGAAATAAACAATCTGGGATTTAGTATGATTTAGTTCATTTAAATGAAAGCAGCTTTCATATAAAGAGTTGAATATTCTGCTTCCTAGACTACATTTCAAGCTTTTTCACAAAAGAAAAGCAGCACCCTTTTTTTTGTGCTCTAGCATCGTGAAAATTTGCATGGTGAGATGCATTTCTCACCACATACCGACTGCAAATTGTATTTGAAATGGAAAGTATCAATTAAATAATCCTTTCTGAACTGCCTGGTGACAGCTGCCATGCTGCTGAATGTTGATGACACTTGCAATATCAACAAATTTGGGCCCTTGCACTGGCGATTATAAAACACTTCCTAGCCATCTAAATACTGGTTTAACAAGCAGATTAAGAATATAATTGCAATCATTAAAGACAGAAATGTTCAGTAGGTAAGCCTTTTCTCCATGAGCACACCCAGTAGCATCTACACTGGTGCTATATTTGTTCAGTGATTTCAAAACCCCACACAAGCTAATGGAGGGGCAAAACTGGTGCACTAGGTCAGTGGTGGGCTGACTGCTCAGACAGGCAAAATCACCCTGGGAATCCAGGAGTGGTTTGAGGATCTGAAGACTGAGGAGGATTCCCCTGGAGGAGCCCCTTGGTTGGTCTAGCCAGGGGGCTTGAACTGACTGGGGGGAGAGGGCTGATCCCCACCAGCTCAGCCCCAGCACAATAGACATCAGCTAGCAAGGCTCAACATAGGGAGAATTAGAATGTCTTTTAAAACTAAGCCAGTTTTCTTTACAAAACACCCACTTGCTTAAGCCACTTTTGCTTTTGAATTAATGTTGCGGGTGAGTAAATCTGCCCTTTTTTCCAGGTTGCAGCTCCTGGGCTGAAGCGAAATACCACAGACATGCCAGGAGAGAGAACTCAACTGGGACCCTCAGCATCCCTGGTAGACAGTGTGCCTGTGGAACTGCTGGCTGTTGTGTGGTAGGATTTTTGCCCTATGGGTTTCTTTTTTTTGTTAAGTTTATAAAATCTTGTATTTAGTCCAAATGAATAGATTTATTTTTTTTAATTCTTTATAATCTTCCAAAAGCAGGTAGGGGAATCCTTGTTTCCAGAGAAGCTGCAACCTGCAGTGAAGGCAAGTTGTTGTTACAGTGTATGGTACATGGAAAAAGAAGTAATTTAGTAAAACAAAAATTCCTTCATTGACAACTGAACCATCACCATAACAATACCCCCATTTCTCTAGCACAGACTCATTTTACACATGCCTTTGCCATCCTTGCATGAGAAAAATCCCGTGTAGACATGAGGCACAGTCTGGTGTGCCTATGCCAACATACAGAATGTGTGCGATCCAGCTCCTGCAAAGTCTGGGGGAAAACATGACCTGGGTATTGCTTTTATGAATAGCAGATGCACTGCATTTTTAATACGAGCAGTGTGCCTAATTGTGTCTAGTGTACAGTAGGTTAACAATATAAACTAGATCCTGAGAAATACAGCTATTGTAATATTTTCATTATTTATCCATTTTAATCTCTCACTATTAGGAGACTATGTATAATTTATTTTTTATTTTTGCAATGAATAATATAACTAAGATCTCTTTATATTTTTTATTTGAAAATTCTGTTTTAAAGCACTCTGTTGGATGACATTTTTTGATAATAAAAGTGAAAATAATATGCTAAGCTTTTGTATAGGAACGCATTTTAGAATGCCCTTAATGCAGTGATGTGCCTGGCACTCCAGAGACTTGAGAACTGCTTCAGCTGTGCACTGAGACCTTGAAGTTGTATGGCCCAGCACTAAAGACTGGAATACTCATGCTAAATTGTTAGATTTCTGTGCTTTTAAAATCCTGTTTTAAATTCCTTCTCCTCTTTGATCCTATCCAGAATGTGCCCCTTAAAACTGCTGTTGCTGTCATCAGAACTGCTCATTTTGCCAACAGAGTTTGAATGATGACTGGGCATGGAGCTTAACACTGCAACCTGGAATAGGCAAAATCCCAGGCGGGGAACAAGTGAGTAAGAGATGTTCTCATCAAAGAAATATGATACAGGAACCATGGCTTCTGCAAACATCTCCCTCAGTAGTCTTGAGCCCCTGTCTCAAGCTCTGGAGAGTTTCCTAAAATGTCCAATGTTCAGGGTTTTGCTCCCCTGTGAGGGTGAAAGTGTCTGGATGCAGATGGCCTTCAAAACAAAGCCTCCTCTTCAAAGGTGCAAATTGCTAGATATTAATAATCCTAGTCTGAGGGTCCACTAAAACAAAACCCCAACAAATTTTGTGGAATGACAGATGAAAGTGGAAAGGTCTGCCACCATCAGTTTCTTAAAGGGAAGTGGGTCAAGAGGCAATGCCGAAAGACAAGGACAGAAGAATATCACCCAAGTCTCAGTCCTAAGAGACATACTCCTTGAGCAGCCTCCTTCTGGCAGGCCTGTGCTTAAACCCTGGCTGCTATGGAGGAGACAGGTCTCTAGGTTGCCCACTGCACTGAGCTGCCATCAGCCTGCACTCTCCAGCAAAGCTCATCTCTGATTTTAGAGGGCCTATCTCAACTCCCCACGAGACGTGGCAAGCAGAAAGTCTGCTCCAAATCTTGTACTTGAGAGTTCCTCCTCTCTTTTAATGGTTGCCATCACTCCCACAGCTATTTATCCCTCTGGAAAAACAGAGCCAAGTAAAAGAAATGCGGCAATTCTTGTCCTATGGGATTTATTTATTGAATTAAGGGATTGGTGCAAGCCGTTAAATATGAGTGTTGTTGATCTGGAGACACATGATTGCCAAATTAATTTGATGTACAGTAAGGTTAGTTCCCTGTCATTCAAAATTCCCTGCATGACCATCAAGAGCCGGCACTGGTCGATTTTAATTCAGGATTAAAATTCTTCAGGAGGTCCTGGTTAAACTCTGCCATGGTCTCCCTGCTGCCCTCCCTCCCTTGCCATTTGCAGCAGCAGCATCTACAGTAATGGAGAACAGCTGTATAGTTTAAGCAAAAGCCAAAGGGTTTGGACACCAAGAAAGCAACCCTCCCCACTCCCTGTCTCATGGAAGGGAAGACGTTTTGCCCATGGATGTAGGGCCCTAGGGGTGGTTTTAAATTAGCTGAAGACTGTACTTCTGTATGAGGTTTGGCTGCAAGAACAGTGTGGCAAAACACATATTACCACTTTCCTACATTATAGTTAATCACTATTTTCTAGAATAGTTAAACTGCCATCCCCTCCCAGAGAATAATTACTGCTATTTAATTGTATTTATAATTTAGTATACACCTGAAAAATATGCTATAAAATATCAGGGGGGTTCCCTTTAATACTGGTGTTCCATTTACAAACTGTCACATTTATAATGCGTCTTTAATCTTCTGTGGTCTGCTAGAATTTTATATTAAAGTCTGCTTTGTGCTTTAAATATTAAAGATTCTGCAGTACTTCAAAAGGTGATAATGCCTGATGCTCTGGTGGTGCTTAAATCTCAACAGCTAAATATATTGAGGAATGTTCGGTGGCCCTGGCTTAATTAAACATGTATGTGTATTTTCAAATGCAATCTTTTTCTGCTTGTTAGGTTTTTGACAAACCTCCAAACAGGTCCAGGTGGAACAAAGCATGTAAACAAGCTTGTGAATGCAAGCTTAAAACACTCAAATTAGCACCTTCTTACAATTAATATGCAAACCCTGGGATCTCTGTTATTGATAATGCCATTTAATATTATTTGCAGCTGAGCCTCATATTCTAGCCTTTTGCTTTTTCTAAACTGTGTCCACTTTAATTATGTGAAAATGTACTGTTAGAGACTAGTCATCCAATGAGACCCTATTTACTACAAGAAACTTATTCTATCCTGCATAACATAGTATAAATTACAAGGCTGTGATAGCTTTTCAGAACGCCATTTGCTTTACAGTGTTTAATGGTCTAATTTAGCACATATGGCTAAATCTGGAACCATCGAGGTATGCACACAGGTTAACACATAGTCTTTTTATTGTTTTCATTGCCTGTTCCCTACCCCCCATGGGTTAATAAATTCACTTATTGCATCTTCTCCTAGATTGGATTGCAACTGCTATAGGGGAGGCAAACTCTGGTAGGAAGAGGCACAATACCCACTGATGGGGCTCTGCTCAGAGCCAGGACAGGATGTGAGCCCTTCTCATCACCCTGCTACCGAGTGATACATTTATTAGGAGCAGAATTTTTTTTATGCAAGTAAAATTGCTCTGACTGCATCATCTGCTCTTGCAGGTTTCTAGCAACAGAAAAACGTTTCAGAAGGGTTTTGTTCTTTCCAACACAATGAGAGAAAAGTGCGGCAACCCCAAAACATTTAGAGATTGTGCCCCACGGCTGATCTGCTCATGCAGCCAGTTTCATTGGCAGTCCCACTAATCTGACCACTCTTGCCCAGTTAGAGTAATTGGAGCACTCACAGATAGCGTGTGTGTAATTAAGGTCTCGTGTTAATGACATGCTGCTTTTGCTACCTTAAATTTAGTCCATATCCAAGTGACAGGACCTGTCATTTCTTTTTAAATGTTGCACCTTAAACTGTAGGTGAAGTGCTTTGGAAATGCTGCATATTTTTAAAAAACCAAACATGTATGAACACAGGCATATCCATGCATATATGTATGATATAGTACAAATAGCTCTGCTTGTATGTGAGAGCATTGCCCTCCAATTCTGCATAAATAGAGATTGGTCATAATTTGAACAGGGAAGGAAATATTCCATACATGAAGAGAAGATGTGGGGAATTATTCTATTTGTTTTAGTGCAAATACACAGCAATTGTCCGAATGCATTTGAAATATGATGAAAATATCTATGAATGCACCCAAGAAATGTTCTTTTATTCTACTGTAATAGATAAGGTGATGGCAGAAACTGGGGAAGCTGAAACAGAGTTACTGCAGTTTTACAGATGAGGCAATGTTATCAGGAAATGACAAGCAGGCTATGGTTATTATAATACCTAGGGCAAAGCAGCAAGCATGCACAGTGATAGACAAATCTAAATTAATGATAGCAAGGATGATGTGGCATTTTAATGTAAACTTACTCTACTGTAGGGAAACTCGTAAGAATATTGTAAAATAGGTGAAATACCAGTCATCATATGTGACTAACAAGATGTTTTGTATGGAAATATAAATGCAAGCTGGAATACTGCAGTTGCCTGTTATTAAGGGAACTAACTTTCTTTTTTTTTTATTTTAACATCTTAAGAGCCTAGTGATTCCTTTTAGCAAACACAGGACTACTATAATTTTACATTTGTCAAACAAACACCTTGAGAAACCAAACCTCTCCATTTTATCTTTCATTTTAGTATTCTCTTGTTCAGACAGAGGGGACTGGTTAGCTCGTCGTCATTAAGTCCTTATGAGTGAGAACTGTTTGTTTCCTTGTTGGATTCAGCATGTTTTCTCAGTCTGTAACCACCACCTATAATTAAAATGTCATTCTAAGAACATCAAGGTGCAGAGAGTAAAAGAGTCAGTTCACCTCTGGAACTGCACGTTTTATGGAGCTCCACAGCCCTTCAGAAATGGAAGCTCGGAGAAACTGTCTCTGTGATCTTTAATGGATTTTTAAAGATGACAAGAAAGGAAATGGGAAACTAAAGGCATGGAAGACATAAATTCCCTAAAGGTGCATTCTGAAGTAAATCAGAGCAACTGAAAAAGTGAATTCTTTGAGCTCTGGGATATCTCCCAGGTTTTTCAGCTGGACACTTACGGCTTGTCGGGTCCCTGAACACCTCTGCTCTGGGCATGCTTTGACATAGCGAGTCACAGGAAGATGAACAACATCACCTGAAGTGCTGTTTGAGGGGCAGAAAATTGCTCCCATTGCACACTGTGCTGCCTTTACTCTAAATCACATGACTTATTACAACCTTCCCTTTATAAAAGAAGTGCCATTTAGGTATGTTAACTTCTCCAGCTGCAATAGGCATGTCTCCCTCCTTATTTCCACAACAGCTAAATGCAGTCAAAGATCAGGTTTTATAAAATCAAACTCAGATTGTTCTCAGGGCCACAGCTGCACAAAAGCTAAATAACAATAGGCAAGAAAGGAAGTTTAAAAAGCCCTCTGTTACCCAATATGTGTTATTTAGATATGTCTCTATAAACTGGTAGGGGAAAAGAGAAAATCAGTTTCCTTCCAAAGTATCTGACTACAGTTGTGCTTTGTAGTTTTCAGTGAATAATACAGGCTGAGGCTGAACACAGTCAAACTCTCTGGAAGAAAAAAAAATACCTTCTTTTTAAGCAGTTTCATTTATTTATTCAATTTTTGAAATCATGTAATGTATACTCATCTAGTCAAATAGAATTTGGATATGAGGTTTACAGACAAAATTACAATGTTAATCTCATGTCTTAATGAAAATATTTCAGCATATGCACAAACACACAAACTTTTTGAGTGGAAGGGGTGTTGTGCAGACTTGATTCAATCTCTTTTCGATATGTGGTGGTCTGATAGCAAATGCACCACCTCCCTTGTTTTGAATATATTGGTATCATTGCTACCATCCCTCTCAGGCTTCTCTTCATGTGGCACCCCCTGATCGTACATTCCTGCCACACTGAGGACCCAGCCCTGCTCCTGAGGCTTTGCTGGGCACGAAGGACCCAACACACTGTATTATGTTAGGGAACCAACGGGACCCAAATCTGTCAGAGCAGCCGCTGGTGTTTGCGCAGCTGATGCCAGGCTGCTCACATCGTACCAGAGCTCTAGGCTGAAGCATAGGAGAAGTCACTGCATTATAGTACTTAATTATTTTGGGTTCTTCTGGATGTTCATTGTCCCTGGGGAAAAAAAGACAAGTTTTAGAAACTGACCTCTTACCCTGTATTTGCCTGCAATCTACTGGTAATCAAGTTGATTAACTGTGATTCTTCAGTCCCAAGCTAGCTTTGGAGAAACTTTAATTCCCACCTTTTGTATTTTTTTATATGCAATATATACAGTGCAC
>VZRW01013440.1:653656-721156 GCA_013398125.1 Aegotheles bennettii | reverse complement strand
GAAGAGCCTATTGGGCTGTAATTATGTATTCATAAGCATTTTCTCCTAAAAAGCTGGGTCTCTTCGGCAATGTTCTGAAAAATTGCTTTTCAGAAATATTTACAATTATAGAGCTTAGGTTAAAAACTACATGTTTCTTGCAAGTGACTGTGATTAAGGTATCTTTATTAGCTGTTCATTGGAGATAAAATGGGTACAGCTGGGTACAGTATTAGATATGGGGGGAATGGTTTACCTATGCTATGTAACTCAGTGGGATTCCCAAAATATTGTTCTGCACAGTAGGAACACAGATGTCCTCTGGGAAAAGGGGGTGGGAGAGAGAGGAGCAGCGTGGAGGGACATTTGCCAGCTGATCTGCTTCCAGCATGGGGAAGACCAGGGCCAGGTCTCCCACACCCTAAGTAGGGTGCTCGGGTCCACAGGACACTGGTGACGGTGGGTTAGTTTCTGCTGGGCTGTGAGGGAGGTGACAGCCTTGCTCATGATCTCCCTTAGATTTGCCTGGCTAGCTCTCTTTTGGATTTCAGTCAGGCATTGTTGTTAATACTGGTGTGCCTTTTTTGGACAAGTAGATCTTATTCCTAAAGCTTTGGTATCTGGGGAGCAAACATCACTTTTCAGACCCGGGACCAGCTGCCTTACCTGGATGACATTACTCTCCATCATGGCGAGACATGACAACAGGGTATGGCAGGAACTTTGTGTTTTGGAGGATGGAGATGCTGGGAATTTGGCCTAGTTTGAGGCCTGGTTGTTCTCCAAGATGAAGCCATTCACTAAAAGTAAATTATATCTTGAATAGAGCCACTGAAGGAACAGAAGGACATATCTGAGAGATCACAGAAGTATACCGGGTCCTGCTTTAGTGCAAGAATTTAGGTTAGAAGATCTACTTTTCTCTTAGTCACATGTTTAAGACTCAGTAGTGTTTTCTCTGTCAGGCTGTATCCGAGTGAGGAGGACGGCTGTGGTATAGCTGATTAGTGAGTGATTTTCTGCTAGCTGCCTTGGTAGCCACATGTTCTCATTAGCAGCAACATCAGTCCGATGGCAGTATCTTGCTTGCACTAAGCCCAGGAAAACAGGCTGGGGAAAAGCCCTGTAGCACAAGTGCAGAGTCCAGGAGTGGAAAAAGGAACTCCTTGGCAATGCATCTTGGTTTCGAATGGACTATCTAATCTTCCAGATCCTGTCCGCCTGAGGCCTGGAGGGGATAAAAGTAACAAATAAGTGTAAGATCCGTCAGAAATACTGCTAACACTGTTGCAGTCTAAGAGTTTGCATAGATCCACAAAGGCACTTTCATTTTGTATGCTTCCACCCTTTGTGGTGGCAGAGTTGCTCTGCTCCAGTAACAGCTCCAGCAGGCGTGTGGTGAAGGGCTGGGTGGCAGCTTCAGCAGCAGCAGCTGCAGAAAATGCAGCGACCAGCAGGGCAGCGGGGCTGCTGCCTGGTGCACGGGCACCGCTTCCCAGAGCAGACTCCGTTCAGCTCTCTATAGACTATGAGACGCCTTCCTTTATCTCAAAGACAGTGCCACACAGTTTTCCCATGAAAAAGGGTTGCTGTACATGGGTGTTTGTGTTTCATAGCAGCACTATGAGACATCCAGATTCCAGAAGCATACCCACAGATCCAGAAGTAATCCAAAATACATGACTGTTTCTAAGACAACATAAACCATCATGCACAGACTTGATGGTTTTCCATCTCCAGATGGACGTTGCTTACATGGCCAATCATATAAAGGTAAACCATATGGCCATATCTCTTTTTTCTTGTGTATTTCTCTTGTATGTCAGTGTCTGGAATACATTTGGAGTACTTGACTGGAATAGGGGCGGGAGTTGGTCCTTTCCACTTTACAAGCGTTTTACCAGCCAGCAAGCTCTATCAGGCAGCAGGAAGGCAGATTCTGTATGTTTCCTTGTGCTGAGTCTCTTTTTGTAATTCCACTATGCACTCTCCAGACAGTGCCATTAGAGCATGTAAAATTTAATTTCCATCTCATCAGTGTCAGAAGCTGATCAAAGATTGCCCACAAAAAATTACTGTGCTACTGGCTGCATCCAGAACATATGGGCATAGCATTAGTCACCATGGCCTCCACAGCTCCTCCAGCAAATATCATCAAGGAGTACAGGCATGTCATATACTTTAAAGGAAGACACACATTTCCCAGTATGTCTCCTAATACTGAACACCTCTAATTCTAGTGTGGCAGAAGTCGAAATTGAGACTTATTTAAATCCATAATGTAAAGAGTTGACCTCATTGTCGCCTAAACCGCAGTGCCTGGGGCATGTGTGTTACAAGCCGCTTGCGTGCACTTTGTCTGGGGGCAGCCCTCCAGTGCGAGCAAACACAGCTCCTGCCTAGGGCACCGAGGCTGATAGGGTGGCAAGAAACAGCAGGGCTGGGATTTTTCCTCTTCTAATAGCAGCTTCTTATTTCTGCCTTAACATACTGAGGAATGACACATTCCTTACTCTCCTCACACCAAGGGGTATTTTCTGTTGGCTAAACAACATAAAGTATGTCATTTTACTTAACCATCTTTGTAATCTCAGATAATGAAGCCACCAGGCACATATTAAAATTAGCATCGCTGCCCCAAATAGACATTTGGGTCCTGGGTAGACTTCTCCTCTGGCTTTGGTCTGCAATGGGAAAAATGCTGATGAAAGTGCAGAAATGCAGTTTACCAGGAAAGGGTGGAGCCATTACAACATGCTCAAACTGCGCCATTTTCTGGAGAAAGTGCCTGCTGCCCTTCTCCTCATGGCCTCTGGGGGATCTTGATGATTGGGAGCTGGTTTTTAGCTGTTCTCTAATCTTGGATACTACAAGGGATGGAAGCCCGTGAGTGGATGTCAAAGGCTGCCCTGCATGGGGCATGGCCCCGGAAGGACCACTGGAGCCCTGGGAACATGGTGAACCACCCACATAGGGGAAGAGGAGGCCTGAAGGTCCCACCAGACTCTGTGTTCAGTGTAAAACTTATTTTATTGACAGAGGTTTGTTTTGTGCCATATCATCTTCTTCTGGGGCAGCTGACTGTGGTGTGAGGATGGCCAAAAGCAAAGTCCAAGCCGCTCCTTGGAGCCCTCAAGGATTTATAGAGCACAGGGGCATCACCTCAAAGTAGCCACTGATCACTGAAAATAACATGCAAGGAATTTACATATCTCATCAACTCCATGAGGGCTGCTGAGATAAGAACAAGAAAGCTTGCTGATTGATATGCTGCTTGTTTAAAAAACCTCTGTGAGTATAGTGCACATAGGCATGCAGCCTTTCGTACCTCCTTGTTTGTTTTCATGTAGACATGTATCAAAAGCGATGCCTCCTCGTGCCATGTCTGGGGTACTGACTTTCCTCAGGAAATTCACCTTGACTGGGTTTATTTTTCTATGGACTCCTACAAATCCCATACCCTATCATTTTGTTACTGTTTATTATTAATAACCGTATGTATAGTAGATTAATATATGGTTGTTTCTTGCCTCCCATGAGTGTGAAGAGGAGCAAATATATCACTTCCGCTCTGCCTCTGACTCTGTTTACATAATGATGAAGTTGAAAGTTTCCATCCTTGTGTTTTATACTCTCTGTGATATGGACTTGCTTTGAATTATGTCCTTTCTTTCTTTATTCCTTCAGATGATCTCTCATTAGCTGCTACCGTGCCCTACCTGTTTGTCCACACAACAGAAGAAACTGATAACAGAAACTTTCTCCTTTGACATTTCCTTCATGAATAAACTTCCCGTGTGTCTTCCCTGTGATAACTTACAACTTGTGTTTGGGTTTGTTTCAAAGAGTAAACACGGAGCCATTCCCAGAAGCACCAGCTGTCTTTGTGAAAAGCCACTCTTCAAGCTAAAGGTAGTTTTCAAATCATGTCAGATCATAGGCTTTTTATATAAAAATGAACTTTTAAAAAATTATTGCTACGTTAAGTTAAAAATGAGGTACTTGTCTGGGAAGTACTTAGGTAAAATATTTCCTTAGGAATCATCTGCTGATTTTTGTTATGAAGAAAGATTCTGTGTTATAGAGATCAATTGAACTGTCTTTCCCTCTGTAGTTTTTTTTTCACTAATGATTTTTGGATTTCCTAGATCTTGCATATCGTTGTAGTGTATTATGTTGGTCATAAATTATATGTGTGCATACAGTTCTTCAGCACTTTAAATATATTTTCTTCTAGAGAATTATGATATAAATAGGAGCATTAAAATAAAAAAATTCCTTTTGTGGATTTTCAGGAAACTGTGCTTTAGCAAAGTGAGACCAAAAGTAGGGGATGTATTGCACTGGGTGTCTTGCACTTTAAAACCAAATACACCTCCTCCAATGGAGAGGTTTGCTTATTTCCATGCAATGGAGCGTCTAAAGCCAATAGGACAAAGTGAATCAGGTCATGAGTGTGCAGTTTGGAGCTTATCTTGTTTGAAGCGGTAATTGTGCTGCCCAACACTTGCTAAGAAGCTGCTGTTTGCAAAGCAAATATTTTGTATCAAGACATTACTGGGTTTGTTACAAGCTGTGGACACATAATAAAAAATGACTACAGTAATATCTTGATGGTAGTCCCCACACTGATCAACTGCAAATGATCTGATTAACAGTCAGCTGCTGATTCCCAGTTTAATTAATCCTGATGGGCTATTGATGCGCTGCAACTGTTTGTCCTAATAATGAGTTTTGAAATTAGACTGCGACAAGCCATTTAGACAGCTGCCAAGGAAAATAATCATTTAGGAAGGCGAGCAATGGAGATGGCAGAGGAGGAATGGCTGCTATTTGACAGAAAATTCACATGGCTGTGTCACATGTGTTTTATTTTTACATTTGGAGCACATTAACTGTACCAGCAGTAAGTGGTGACTGCAAGACACATAACTAGCTTTACAATTAAGAATGCTACTTCTCATCAGTATGCAAAAGCTAAACATGAAACATGAAGTGTGTTAATAGCAGAATATATGTAGCTACAGACCATTGAACAATTTAGGTCAGTCCTTTGCAATGTTTAATTAGACTAATATATCTGTTTGCAATTAATAACAGATGTGACAAGCTAATGTGTCCATGTACTGACAAATTAACCTTTGCCCATCAGCTGCTCGGATCTGTGAGAAAAGTGCCATGTTTTGCCTCTGTTCAACTGAACCTAAATAAAATTGCAGGATAATTATAAACATAAATGCTAATAGAATGTGCCTTCCATGAGAAGCAGAAACCAAAGGCAAGTATTTCTCAGCCAGGTCATCATACCATACTTTGCCACGTGACAAAACCTGCAAATTATATTTTTCCATTTGTCTCAATGCAATTAGTGTTTGGTTTGACAGATGCTAGTTCGATAGTCCTCATCGCCAATGGACCTGGGACATACCAGAGACCCTAAATTAATAGCCAGAGTAAGAATGCTTCCATAGCCATCCAGTCTTTGGTTTTATTTGCTGTCTGCAAGCAAATGTGCCCTCAATTTGTGACAAGCCTTGCCACCGAAGTGACGTGGCAGACATGTCTGTCAGGACTTGGGCTGAGGCCATCAGCGTATTCCAGATAAGTAATGGGAGCATCTCTTACCCCCTGGGCTGGTGGTCTGTTTGCATTTCCACTATAACCTCTCTCACTCTCTCTTTCTCTTTCTCTCTCTCTCTCTNCCCAACCCCTTATATATATATATATATATAAAATAATTTAAAAAAAGACACCTTATATATGTTATATATGCATATTATAGGCATCTTTCCCTGCTCTGCATTAGACTCTGTTAATAAACCCCTGTTATTGATGGGATTTACATAGACACATACATGTGTGGCTAAATATGTATACATATACACATTTATGTACATGTCTGTTTTTTATAGTAAAGGTACTTTCATGTAATATTATAATATAAAATTTCAAATTCCATGAAATGGTAATTTTACTCTAGTTTGACCTAAACTGCAAATTTAAGAATTTGAAAGTGAGTGGCATGTTTGGATGTCTCCACATCTGCATGCTTACCACTTCTGGAAGATCAGCCTTTTTGGACACAATGATGTTGGCATCTTGGCTGCCTCTAAGTGCTCTCTGTTAATGGCCATCAAAGATTAAATACTGGCCTAGGCAGGCCCAGTATGGCCAGTCTTGAAAGTCTAGCTCTGCATCTTTGATCACTTATGTTGATGAGGAATATTATTCCTAGGGGGTATCTCTGGAGGCTGGCTTCATGCTGAGATGGCATGAAACCTGTTGTGTGATTCAACAAGTCAAATCCCCAAGCCGGGACTCCTACTGCAACCCAGGAGACAAGGATCTCCAGTGCTGGTCAGTTTGAAGAAACTTTCAGCACATATTTTTAATATGTGGATTTCACTAATACTTTGTTTTGGTCTCAGGATCAGCCTACCTTTGGATTATGTTTATAACATCACATGACAGATTGAGTAGTATCAGATTATTAACAGCCTAGAACTAGCACCAGGATTTTAGGAAAGACTTATAAAAATAGGGCAATATTAAGACACGAAGGAAGTATCAATTACATGTATTACTGCTCCCTTGGACACCTTCTCCTTTGTGCAGTTCAGAAATACACACTAGAACTAGATGTATATTGACATACCTTACCCGAATAAGTGTCAAGATGTAAAGTGTCATTATCCTTCTGCCACAAAACCACAGCATCCACCCATTTTCCCTCCTAGGGTCAGATGCTCACAGCCTGCATGTACTGCCCCTAAAATGAATGCCACATTGTCATCAGCATTCAGCACCACGGCCGCAGAATAAAGGGAGCCCAGCCAGCCACATGAGAAAGAGGAGATAAAAAGAAAGCAGAAAGCAAAAATAAAATGCCTTAAGTCTGTGCTGCAGACTTTTGCCCTCCCTTGCTAATCGATCGTCCTCCTGGTGTTCGTTCTCTCTGCTGAGCAACTGGTGTGCTGTACGGGCTGCGGACAGACCGGCAACCGCCCAAATGCACGGCACAGCCCCAGCCTGTGCAGGTGAGCGCAGCAGCGGGACGTTGTGCAGCTCTTCCACCCAGAGTGAGCAAGCACTGCTCCAACAGCATGGAGGGCTCATCCTCCTTAGCTCTGCCAAACCTTAAGAAAGACCCTTGACCCCCTTACACTCACTGGATTTCGCTTCACGGCAAAAAGTTTCTCTGCAAAAGCTGTCCTTTCTAAGAGGAGTGGAGACAGAGAGCAGTGGGAGCCATGGAGATGTTCCACATCTGGTGGATGCACCTCTTCCTGCTCTGCACTGGGCTTTGTTAATAAACCCATGTTATTGATGGGATCTATTGAGAGTGGACCCTGGGCAGGCTGGCCGCCTGCCCTGCTCAATAGTGTTAACAGCACCAATTCACAAGACAATCCTATGTTTTAAGGCCAAATATTTGTCCCACAGCCCACATCTTAGAGCAAAATTTTTTTGAAGTGAAATAACTGTCTCACTTGGAAGTCTGAATGGGCATTTTTCAATTCTACCTTTGGATGATTAGTTTAATTTTTTTCTTCTGATCTGACATGTGTTCATACTTCAAATTAAAAAGAAGGCAGAAAGGTATGTAATCAGAATCAACCAAGAGCTGGGAGAAGAAGAGCACAGGCTATTTTGACATATAAACTGTCCTGGAAGAAGTGAGTAGTCCTGATCCTTCCCTTGATGCCCTGATGTGAGGGCAGTAGAAGTGAGGGTAGAAGGAAGATGCCATGTGCTGAGAACCCCAGTGTTACAGCTGTTTGCACAGAAAGGAACAAGCCCTACAACAGAAAATGCCATTCAGAAGAGTTAAGGTACAAACTGAATCCTTTCTGCTTGTATGTGTGCCTACAAAAGAGGTATGGCTGTGCCCAAGCACTGGGTGGAGTTTCAGGCTCTTCTCTTTCTTTTAGGCAGGAGATCTGAACTTCCGCGGTGTGTGTTTGGTGATGGGACGGTGGGGGCATGTTGGGCATCTGCTTCTCTGTCCACAGCAGCAGAGGGGAAGAGTTGCATCGTACTTGAGTACTGTAAGTGTCCAGAGCACGAGCTGTAGCAGGCCTGTGCCAGATACACTATGGACTGGTCTTTTGGGAAGGTTTGTTTTTAATAATTGTACAACTGCTCGTGCGTTTGGGGGAGGGAATAGATTTTGAGATTACTCCTGCTTCCTTTTTGCCCTGTGTATTCCTGGGAGCGTGGCAGAAAGGTAGCTGCTGGGACTCAGGGGAAAAAAGAAGTGTAATGGATTGGAAAAGCGTATACTTTACTTTAAAAAGTTCATCCCCACGTTTCTGAGGAGTTTTTTTTTTTTAAAAAAAAGAAATCTATAAATGCTACATAACTTTTTCATGAATATGGCCTTTAGCTAGGCTGAACTTCCAAAAATGGGTCTGAACTACTACAATACTGTGTCCTGACAGCTTCCAGTGTAAGAAAGTGTTTGTGTGCTTCCAGGAAACCGCTGTGACAGCTGTATATGAACCTAAATAGCAGGAGATACATAGCCAATAATTTCTAAATGATGTGTGAGACTTTGGAGCGGATTTATCCCTCTCCCCCCAGTTGTGAAAAGCTCCCTATTAGTGAGTGGTTTGCTCCCTTACATGTGTCTGCTGAGCTGAGGGATGTACCTGTGCCTGTTTCTGAAGGGAGCCAATATAGAACTTGGGAAAATTGAGCAGTTTAAACTCAAAGACAGTTCCTGGCCTTTGGGTTAGCACTTTCCTGCTGCAGCAAATCTCACTGCAGAGGTGGTGAAGGTGGATGTTGTGTGCAGGATCCCAGAGCAATGGCCAGTGCACATGTTGAGCAGTGAATACACTCTTCTAAATAAAAAGACAGCAAAAAATAAATTAATGAAAATCTGATATTCAACTATAGGCAGGTATAACCGAAAGGACAGAATTAACTCTTTGACCATCATTCTTGCTATTTTACTTAAACATGTGAAGCTTTGTGATGTTTCTTCTTGCACACCTCAACTTTTGCATCTCACATTGCAGGAGTTACTTCATTTCTCTGTAGAGCTGCAATCAAAGGATATGTGTATGAGGGGGCCTAATAATTTCCAGAGATTTTTGTTTCAAGCCATTAAAGCTGAAATACATTACTCCCTTTCCAAAGCTTTTAGAAAATAAGCAGATGAAAGCTCTGGGCTTTTTGTTGTTCTTGTTTTTCCACTTGTACAAATAACATATAATAACACCTGCATTCTAAAACTGGGGGGTTTTGCCCTTAATATCCCAAAACAGTATAAATTGATGTGGTTTGCATCGGCTATTAAAAATTCCTCTCTACCTTCGCCTCAATTTACAGCAAAGCAATATGGCTCTGGTAGACTGATAAGATGGATACACAGTACTACTGCATAACCTATCATCATATGAAATTAGATTCTCTATCAAAAACAAAAGTTTTAGCAGGATGAAATTATGATTCTGTGAGCAGGTCTCCTGCTCTGGCATCAACATTGATGCAAAATTGATGAAACTTCCAAGTGAAATTGCATTGTTTGATCTTCACAGTCCTGGAATAACATAGCCTAAAGCTACAGTTTCTGTAAACTTACTTTGCACAAACGACTTAGCCGGTACTGATGTATTGACATAGTGTGCCCATGAATGACATTAGGGCTACTTAGAAAAGAGACAAAATAACAGCAAAAGAATGCAGCAATTGGTTCTGAAATTACCTTTTTCCAGTGAACCTGTCTGAAAAATTACCTTTTTCTGCTGAGTCTCACTCAAAAATTACCTTTTCCAACTGAAGCTCTCTCAAAGTGCCTTGATGTTAAGCAATATAGTTTTTAGTTGAAAATGTCACAAGGCCATGAAAAGAAATTGATAGAAAATTTCAGGGTTCCTTGTTGATATTTGAAGCAGCCTGTGGATTTTTGTTCTTTAACACAGATCTTCTTTGCTGTGCTACCACTTTGATTTCTGTATTGCCAAAACCAGCATGTTTCTAGGCTTAATGGCTTCACCGAGAGGAATGCGAAGGTGATTTAGTTATTGCTGTGGAGGTGATGTTACCAGTAGGAAACTGGTAAACAAATGTCTTCTGAGCCCTTTCCAATCACATAGAAGGGGGTGGTTTGTTTTTAATCATGAAATAGAATAAATAATCTCTCTAAGTGTCTTACTTTTTAAAGGCATATACAAATACAATAGTACTCTGGTTATCTGAACTACTTGGGTGAAGGTGTTGAGGTATTTGTCTATATATGTGGCTGAGAGGGAATAGTGATCCAGAGCTCGTCAAAATCAATGGAAGGGCTCCCACAGCCTCAGCGGGCTTTAGCTCAGACCTGTACCTGGAAGTTAAGAAACCAGGTGACTGCCAGCAGGAATTTAGAGTGGAGGATTGCACAGACAGGGATCAGGTTTTTCTATACTTGATAAGACCAAAGCCTCGGGCTGTTCGTGCAGGTGGATCTAACACCTGTACACGGCCTCAGTGAACTGTGGCAGGCAAAAGAGGCAGTGTATTAGCAAAACTGGGAGCCAGGAGACACCGAGATTAAAGGTATGGGCACCTGAAAAAGATACCATGAGACAGCTAGGGGATAATTTTACAATGCATTGGCAGTAATTGCATGTGTGCAGGTTCTTGCTGTGGTAAATGCAAGGTTACCTTTCTCTGAGGAGTAAAGTACTTTGCATTTACTGGGGGTAAGAGCATGGATGCAGGCAATTACTGCAGAAGAGCTGACTCTGTCGAGCTCTTACCCTTGTAACGACTTTGTGTGCTCATGGCATCAGGAAGAATTCATCTCACTGCAACCAGGTACTTGGTCTAAACTAGCAATTGAGGTTCCCTCAAATAGTAAATGGAGACAGAGAGGTCCCTCCAGATTCCTCCCTCCTGTCCTGGTGGGACTTTCACTCCTTACAATCATAGGTCTTTCAGAAGCCCTAGCCACTCCGGCTGCCTACATGCACTCAAGATGATAACATGCTATGTCACACACGCAGTGCCCTCATGGTGGTGACACTTGTAATGCACACTCCTTCATGCAATACTCAGCTTTCTGGTTAACCTACAGTCTACCTGGAACACGCAGCATTGGACCCGCTGTGCACTGCTATCGGTATCCTCTTCCCAACAGGCCCATGGCTTAGGAGAAACTTGCTGGAGGCATCTGTCTCTTCCTATTGGCAGTGGAGGGACTCCAGTCTAGTTCAGGTGACATTTTGTTAGATCAAAGAAGACCATGACTGAATGGGGCAGTTCCTTCATGAAGGCATGGGACCGAGGGCTGGTGGCTGGTTACGTGGATGCTCTCGGCTGATACAAATCAGCTGTTGACATGAGATTAACTTTACCCCAGAAATGTAGTGCAGGATCAACAGCTTATGAAGACAGTGAACAAGAAGTTTCCTAATAGGAAGGGAGAAATGCAGTCTCGGACTTTGTAACTCCCAAAGGACAGTGGCTCCATCTGGATTTCATAGTAGAGAAAGGTGTAGACAAAACATTATTTAAAACCTGAATTGTTTGAACCAGATACATGGTAAATAAATAAATTAATTAAAGACAGATTTATTAAGGATAATACTAAGAAGATAAATTACAAAATCCCTTTTGGTTGTGTATTGTGCTACAGGGGAAACAACAATATATTTAAGAGGATACTTAAGCATCAGCTATTCTCAGTCAATGAACACTGCAAGAGCAGCTTTGAGGTTTATATTTAATTAATATGTTGAGCAGATTTAGCCAGATAAAAGCCTACAGGAGGAACAAAACACTTCTCATAGAAACATGCATGTTCTTATGAAAGTTTCTGAGGCACTGCACAATATATTTATTACAAATCATGGCATCTTGAACTGATGTCCCCAAGCTCCTGAATTCAGGGCAAACAGAGGATTAACCATAACCCTTCAAATTGTGAATTTTTGCTTCCCTGAGAAAAATCTATGCAATACTTTCATTGATGTTGTGTATATTGACTTCAATCATTGGTCAATACTCTCTGCCTGTGGCTCTGACATTGTTACCAGGATTGTAACTACAGCTGGCTGGAAACAGACAATTGTGCGTTGTGAAAGCGTTAGAGGATTCAGAATTTGTTTTCAATATCTATTAGTGCAGAAAAAATGAAGCCTTCTGTATTACGGCATGAACTGAAGTCTAATGAAACTGCTGGAGTCCCCATAACACGTTTTGGGGTGTATGTGTGTGCCTTGGTAGCTGTGGAGGGGTGCTGTGCTGTGGTTCAGTGTGGATCTCAGTACGGGGCATGCTGGCTCTGAGCACCACCCAGGCAATGGTTGGAAGGTCACAGGGATTCCGCACGGAAACATATTTTTTGTATAGTTTTGAAACTGGTTGCCTTTGTCAGTTCCCCCTCAGCTCATGAAAGGCTCAGGGGGCTTTTCCAGCAGGGGTGGGAAGAAGGATGCGAATTTAAGTGCTCATACTTGCAGTAGAACAGTAATACACACTATGCAGATGCAGTAACAACATTGAGGTAGGGTCAGTCTTTTGGTGGTGGATGCTAATTTAAAAAAAAAGAATCCTATTTTCTTATGCCAGTCCAAACCTTTCTTAGTGCAAAGAGTTTGCCATCACTGATGTGGAGAAAAGGGATACACCTTTCCACACATGGCTCAGGCAAGGAGCACTATGAAGCCTTTTAACCTGCAGCCAGCAGCAAGGAGCCTCGAGGGTGATTCTGATACAGGAGGCACGGGTACCTGTGCAGAAGTCAGTGCTCTGTAGAGCAGGGTGCAGTAGCCAAGGAGCTAACAGCAGAAGGTTCTCAAGCAAATCCTGCAGATGACAGCCTCCGTGCAGGATTTTTTTCTGTAGATCTAATGCTGGGAAGCCACATAATGTCTTCTTTCAAGCCCTTCTTCTTCTTCCCAGGAAGGGGACTGTCAACGTCAGAAACGCCATCGGGTGACTTCCCCAGTAGTCCCCCCACAGGGGATGTGGCATGATACCACACAGAGGTGTGACTCTTAACGGGCCTAAAGGATGATTTCTATGATTCTATGAAAATCACAAAATAAAATCATGTAGTTACACACTTTACCAGGCATGGCAGTAAACATCCTACAGTTTCCCTGAAGGAAAGGGTACTCTGAATCTTTCCATTTAAAAGCTGTGAGATGGGTGTCTTCCCAAATCAGCATCCTTTTCAGTGGAGTCAGCTCCAGGAGCCCACAGCCCAGCCAGGTTGGCCTGTGCTGAGCTCAGCCTTGGGCAGCTTTTGGGAGCCATATGCAGCCACCACCCCCCGACAGCTCCCAGAGGAAGGCTGTTCTGCTGAAGGAATTGCCTGTTTGTTAATCGGGAGACACAGGCCAGCTCTCTTAGCAATAATTAACAGGGTGCTCTCAGGTATCCTGGTGTGGAGAGATCACATTTTAACACTCAGCTTCATTTCATGCTGAAACAAATCTATTCTAACCTTTGGCATTTCACTCATTACTGCCTCATTAATCTGCTACATTAATCTGCTAATGGACACATCGCAGGACTCATGTCTGTAATTATACAAAAATCAAGGGGAGAAGTACAATTCTGTGCATTCCTGAAATCCATTCCAATAAGCAGGAGCTCTTCTGAGGAACTAATTTTGGAGGAGAGCTGCATGCTGCTGACCAGTTTGTTGTTATTTTATAAAGGCAGGCTGGGACTGCATAGCTTGCACATCTAAAGCTCAGAGTGACGAGGAATTTGGGGTACACAACAAGTGTAGGGTAGAGCAGTTGTTATGGTTTGAGGGGGCACAGGCAAAATTTATGATATCGATTTGAGGACCCGGAGAGAGGGTGGAGTTTAGGACCTTGAGGGATCTGGGGGTGCGGAACAGAGAGGAGTTCGTGTTCCCTCCCAGTTCCTGCCATGCCCTATAAAAGCCAGGAGGACGGGAAGCCTGCCCAACGGGCCAATCACAGCGCCCCTGCCCATGGCGCTCGCTATAAAATGGCTCCTCACAGCCCTCCCTGGGGCTGCAGGGCTGGGGTTGCCTCTCGCCATCCATCTCTATGCTGCTGCTGTGCCTGCAGCCTGTGTTCTCCCTGGAGAAGAGCATCGTGCACTGGGACAGGCTGCCTTCCCTCCTTGAGTGGGACCAGCACAGCTGCTCTGAGGTTTTTTGTGGACTTTGTTGAAGATGCTGGGCCCAGGCACCCCCATGGCTGCCGTGTCCAGGCTGGGACCTCCCTGGTCTGGACATAATCACCATCTGGGGAGCATGGGCCTCACATCTGCATTTTCATTTATACATCTGGACATATTAGCATCTTTGTATATAATTCACCATCTGTATTGTTATTGTGGTTATTATTTCCTCTTTCATTAAAACTGTTCTAGTTTTTTCCCCCAACCTCAAAATCTCTCTCCAGCTTGGGGGATGCTGGGGCTTGATTCCCCCCTGCATTGGCCCTCCCCTGCCCGGAGCTGGTACCGAACCCTCTGCCCTGACGGGGAGCCCCGCTGCGGACCAAGGGTCTCAGTCCCCTGGTGCTATTTGGGAGCCCACCACTAGATGTCCCGTGGATTAAACCGGAGGGAGGGATCACTGCGCTTGCCTGAACAGCCCGACCAGGAGCACTGGCAAGTTTAATAACGCTGGGTTGAGTTTATGAAACCCCAGCTAGGGCAGCTGCCCTGTGATGGAGACAGGTCACCTTCACGGCTGCAGCACAGCCATCACGCGTCGGGCACCGTGCACACACCGTGCTGCTTATTTTGCAGAGAAACATTTGCAAAGATCCTGCACAGTAATGGAAAGCCCAGATTCCAAGGTGTGCTGCATTGCCCGGCTGTACGCAGAGCACTGCTGCTCTAAAACCAGACTCTGGTTAAGGTTTTCTCCACCTCTCCAGCCCCACACAACTGCCTGCCCCAGGATCAAGCTTTTCCCTTTCTATTCTTTTTAAGGACATACATTTTTAATGGAAGCAGGTGTCACATTTTTCTTTTATAAGCGGGAGACAAGGCTCTCTGTGTTAATTTCTAGGAGACTGAAGATAAATTGAAGATAGTTTCTATTTTCTGTCACAGTCTGCAAGTGTCCTGGGTTGTAAAACAGAGCAGCCCAATAGTTCGGGAACATGAAGCTGGCACAAGGTTCTCCACATCCCTGCCCGGACTTGAGCAGTCCAGAAACCCTTTTTACACAGGGATGTCCTTTAACACACACGTTTATTTTTTTTTTTAAATGCTGGGGCCAGGAAAAGCAGAGGAAGCATTTATCAATATTTTTAAAAATCCATTTAAAATATGGAAATAAAGTCTAAAATGCTGCACTGCTTTCCAGTGCCTCTGAAGGATTGTCCCAGAGAGACAGGCATAGCTATCATAGATTGCTTCCCAGAAATACAGGACTGGAAAGGGGGAGACAAGCAAGT
Organism: Aegotheles bennettii; assembly: GCA_013398125.1. Classification (NCBI taxonomy): domain Eukaryota; kingdom Metazoa; phylum Chordata; class Aves; order Caprimulgiformes; family Aegothelidae; genus Aegotheles; species Aegotheles bennettii. Next base: position 705,788 of record VZRW01013440.1, on the reverse strand, counting down.
TTATATTGCACAAACATTCACACACTAGGGGTGAAAAAAAATAAAAGAATATGGTCACCTGGAGCCAATTGCCATGGACTTGTTTTATGTGCTGGGAAACCTCTGACAATACATAACTGGCTGAAAAAAAAAATCAGATGTGATAGTAAAAAATATGCAGCTGGTATTTGTGTCTTGCCCTTTAAGCAAAAGTATGTGTTATTGTATGCTCATTTATATATTACAGGGAATATGAGACTCACTTGATTAAAAACTAGCTGAAAGAATAAACCTGTTTCAAAACCCCGGCAGATTAGTTTATATAAGGCCAGGGATTAAGGATATCTCCAATGTCATTTGCCTTTTTTTGGTGTGCTGCATTACAGCACCCTTGAATATTTCTGCGTTAGCCATAGGCAGTGACATCCAATACTGAGGCTAAAAATTATATACTACAAGGGGTTTTTTCCAACTTCTAAACTTATCTGATAAGTAGCTCAAAACATGTTTCTACTCTGTGACAACCCTTGGGCTGCCGAGCACTTGTAGGCAAACTCAGCCCTCCACCTGGCAAAGCAGGGGAAAAGCAGCGGCGGGTGAAGAATTAAAGGATTGTTTATTGGGGTTTGTTTTTTGGTTTTTTTTCAAGGGAATTTCCTGGGTTTATTGCGGTTAATTTGATTTACCAGTATCCCAAAGGAGACAAAAAAATGCAGTTTGAAACCACAGATCTTGAGTACAGCAGCAGAGCCAAACCTCCTGCAAATGGAGCCAAACCCTGGGCTGCTGCAAAGCCACACAGGGTGGGAGGGCAAAAAAAAATAACAATTAAGTCATTTATGGTAGGAGGGCTCTGGCAATGATATTGGCTGTTGTGCTTAACTACATCGTGTGAAACCTTTCTTTATTTAACAGGTGATGGTCCCATCGTTGCTCTGTCAGGGCCGGGAGACTGGGGGTTATGCTGGTATCCCGGATGTCTGCAAGCATGAAATCTGGAGAGCAGACCATAACTGAGACTTGGAGATGGATTCTGCTTTCTGCTGCTTTGCCGGCTTTCCTGGAGAAAGAAAATGTTGGATTTGAAAATGTCTCTGAGCAAAAAGGAGAACTGGGAGGAGGGAGCCTAAAGGGCAACCCGGGTTATAGCTGCTCATGAGGCATCACAGTGCTGGCAAAGTCCACCATAAAAATGGCGTGGTGACTGAGTGTGTTGGTATGGATGTATTGATGGCTGAGGGCCTTTGAGTTAAATAACAGAATAAACATGGATTTGTAATCTTAACCCCCTCTCCTGCCATGTTTAATGAATTTTTAGTTCAGAATGTACATAAATAATCAAGCAAGTCAAACAACAGGAATTACATTTTACGGTGAAAAATAATTAAACTGAAAATATAGACTAAGTCTCTGTTATACACGGCATGCAAATAACCTCTGCCAAAAATGCAAGTGTACACTTGCTCAGCTTTATTAGTCGCACACTCTGACAGACTGGAGGCTTATACAAATATTGTCTTTTATTATAACGTAGAAAACATAAAGCTGTATCAGGAGTAATAATAACTTCTGACAGCTACTGGAAAATAAAATACATTTGAGATCTGCATTCAGGAATTAATTTTTAACATAAATAATAATGCCAATTAAGTTCATTGGATAAAACTAAAAATGGATTATTAGAAAAACATTATTTGAACATGCAATGCGGAGCAGAATTTTCTTCTAACTGGGACATGCAGTAATAGTGAGATAACAGTGAGTCATGTTTGATATCGCTCTTCTGAAAACTTGATAAGGAAAATTTTCTGTGGCTGAGACTCGATCCTCTGTAATGCCAGCCTGGGTTTTTCTTTGGTTGTTTTTTTTTTGTGTGTGTGAGCACACTGTTACTGCATATTCTTTTTTTCATTCCTCTGTTTATAAAGAAAAAAGTGAACGAGAGAGGCACAACCTTTGGTAGACTGATCTGTGACACCCCGTAATCTTTTGATACTGCCTTGATTTCTAATTGTGTTTTTCACATTTTTAGCAAAAGAAATATGAAAAAATCAGAAATGTAACCTATATTATTATACTTTAATGTGATGTTCTACTTTTCTGTTTGTAGTTCTTGAAGTTTTTGTCTTAGTTCATTAAACATTTAATAAATCACTGCCAGTTTTGTGACAGATTTTAACCATAACACAAACAGCAGGAGGTGTAAACTCAGTTCAGTTCGTATAGGCATATAATACCCGTGTCGACATCATCATCCCCTCCAGGCATATTGGCAAAACGGCCAATGGAAGCTAAGCTTTTTCCGACAAAGCTTCGAAAATAAAGTTTTCTTCTTTTATCTTACTACAAATCAATTGGAGCCCTTACAGCAAAATCCTATAAAATAACTTCAAACACCGCTTCTTAGTCTAAAAATTTGTATTATGGCTAAAACTCTTTGAAGTTTTATGACTGAAGTTTGGAGAAAAATGATTTAAGTGCTATCTGCTAGACATCAGAGTGTCAAAATTTCTCTCAGTTTTCTTGACACATAAACTGCTACCTACTGTATGTTTTTAGGTGTTTTTTTTCCCCTTTCTTTCTTTCTTTTAACCACCTAACCCAGCTTGCTTGATAAAAGTTTCTTAACTGCAGTTTATCCTATTGAATTAATGCCCTTTCAAGCTTCAGCTTAAAATAACTGATTACTTTTTTTGATTTTTTTAGCTCCTCTGACGATGCAGGTGGTAAGAGGGTGGGGAAAAGAGCCATGTTGATTTTTTTGAGTAGAAAAGGAAGCAGGTAACTTGCCTAAAACAGCACATTTGCAGAAGGTGCAGCTGAGTCTATCCTCACCCATCGGTTTGGGGCAGGCGTTGGAAGGAGGGCTGTTGTGGTGAGCTGCTTCACAAAGGGGAGCAAAACCCCTCCCGCAGGAAAACCTGCAGGCAGGCAGCCCATAGCGCACCCAGAAATGTTGGCACCAATTCAGGTTTCATGCTACTTCTTTTGAAATGGTGAAAGAGACCCCTTCCACAGCCTCACGTGTGCCACAGCATGGCACTGGCAAGCAGGCGATGGTTAAATGCTTTGTGCTGCTGCTACCTGAAGACGCAGAGAGGCCAGGAGCAGGGTGCATGCCAGGCAGCTGCTGTACAAACACCACCATGAAACACTGGTTGGAACCATGTTATTTGGTTAAAATGCCCATCGAGCACCAAAAAAAAAGAAGGGCTTTGAAATTGGGAGCACAAAAAGAAAAGCTCTATTTAAGCCAGGCATTTTCTATTTACTTTTTTGATTAATTAAAGCAATAAACAGAAAAGAAAAAGTCAAAGGCATTCACTGTAGAGGAAAATGGTATTGTATTGTCAGAGTTGCATCTAAGTGGCGCGTCAGAATTCCATAAGATCCTTGCATACAAAAATTAAGCAAAGAGTGTGACATCTTCTGCAGAGGGCAATGGCAAAAAAATGTAAAAAAAAAAACCAAAACAACCAACAAACTGTGTCATCCTGCATATTGCAGCCTTGCAAAATTTTATTCACCCAAGTTGAGTGATTTGTTTTGATGGGTAAGCAAAATATAATCATTTGAGGGAAGAAGGAGGGAAAAGGGAGGAGGGGTCCATTATCATCATCTTGGAAATGGATGGGTGAATAGATTTCGTGCCTGAGCTGGTAAATTTGTAGTACAGCTTTGCATGGCTGGAATAATATAATAAACTGACTTAAATATAAATGCCATTTAGGAACTATTCCATAGTGAACAGTTAAAATGATGACATTCAACAGAACTGCCACAACAGAGCCTGCTGTTGCTGCTAATTTGCTGAAGTAGATCTGCTGTCTTTACTTCCTCTGCTGCTCCTGCTTCACCTCAAGGCATGCTGAGGGCTCATCCATCATGTGCTGGCTCATAACAAGGCAAGAAGAGGGAGCTCGATTGTAGCTTACAAGAAACTGAAGTGTGGGTCCAAAAGGTCACAGCAAACCGTCAGCTGTTTAGAATGGGCCAACTGGAAAAAGCTTTTCCTAAGGAAAACATTGCAGGGAGACAGTTGGTATGGTCCTCCAGAGCAGCCATGGAGGCTGCTGTTGGCAGTGGAAGCAGAGCTGTGTGCAGACAGGGAGATCCAGTGCATGCTAAGGACAAAGCATGCTTGATAAGCTTTTAATGCAGAACAATTGCAAATTGCCATTAATGCTCCAATGGAGAACTGAGCTACACAAGATTTTTGCCTTCTGTCATGTGGCATCAGGGCAAAAGAGTGGATAATAGCAGTGATGCATTAGTCCCGCCAGAGAACTGCACTGACACATGCTACAAGGGCACGTGGGCATGTTTTCGGCACCTACAAGTGCACTGTCATGACCTGACTTTCAAACAGTCCCTCTCACATCACACAGTGCATGGCACTGAGCAGGCACCAGGCTTGGCAGGCAGCTCTGGAAATGTGCTTTGCCTTTTCGTAATCTTTTCACCTGGTCTTTTATGAGGTGGTAGGTAAAGGCAGCCATGCCAATCCATGCTATCAGACAATGGGTGGATATTAAACCTCCTGGCAAACAGTTTAACACACTCTTCCAAAACCAATTCTCCACGGCAAACCACCAGGCTGCAATGCAGATGATAAAGCTCCATTTGACAATGCAATCCAGACTTCACACTACCAGTCATGTCGATCAACATCTGAACTAATGTCAGAGTCTTCTCTTACTAATGAGATGCTGCACTGAGATGCAGCCTTGCTATCAGTCAGCTATCTGTAATGAGGGAGAATGAATGGCAAGACCCTTCTTCAGGTGCTTCCTCTCATCTAGCCACAGAGGGGCTTCGTTGTTCACTTATTTCAGCACAGACCAAGAGTCTTTTTCTGAAGGTCTCTTCCAGCATCACACACAGTTACTCTAGCACCTCATTTACATGTTAACCGAAGCTGGTCAGAGAATTTCTATCAGGAATTAATCTTTTTTTTTTTTTTTCCCTTCTAATAATTTGCAATCCTGGTGCTTGCATGTAAGGGCTGTAATCCCAGTGCTTGCATGTAAGTACATCTTCATGTACACTTCAAATTCAAATGGCAGTACCTTGCCACGTCCCCAGGCTGGACACCTCCATGTAGCACTCTGCTTTCCTTAAATTATCTGGCTACAAGGCACGTTTGTGCAGCTGCTCACACTTTGATTTTAAGCAGCAGCTACCACAGAGTAGTGTATCCTATTTACACATCCCTTCATAATGCTGGAGGAACCAAAGGGATGTGCTCCAAATCCATAGCTTTCCATTAATGTAACAAAGCCACAGTAATGATTTCTTTATTTTTCTTTGCCTGTCATACTACTGCTGAATGGCCTGAACTGAACAGTTACTGCCAGGTCCAGAGGTTCTGCCCAAACCAGGTCTAAGGCAGTTTGCTAAGAAGGTAATTTACAGCTGCAGTGATTGAAGAAGCGACCATAACCTGTAGGAGAGGAAAAGTCAATGAGCAGTAATGAAAGCTCTAGCATTTGATGCAATCTCCTTCTCAACCTCTCTGTGGTGTTCTTTTTTAGTCACTAAATTAAGAGCAAGGTGGTTTTGTTTCTGTACTGCGGCTAACTCTCAGCACAGACAAGTTGGCTGTTACTTGTTACTTCTATCAAAATAGTCATTAAAGAAAATCTGGGCTTTGGTTTGTGCTGCAAACTGAGCTTGTGACTTGTATCTTTCTCATCTTCCCAAATATTGCAGTCAGGTTTTGTTTTTCTTTATCTTAAACCAACATCTTACATCTCTCAGTGGCAGATCTCAGCATGCAATTATTTATTCACTTCTCATTCCATGCCACATAAAAAGGGGTATCAAGTTTGTATCTTTAAGACTAATGAGCTGTTGGTTAACACTTTTGAGGCAATTAACCAGCAGTATCTCTTCTTATCAACTGACAGAGACATCGTTGCAGTCAAATTTCTCCACGGGGCAGCTCATACATCCAGAGTTCAGCCCCTGCTTGTTTGCTCTGACAGGCAAGGCTGCAGGTGATGAGCAATGGGAAGGCATTAGTGATTTGTCCACTGGAGATCCAGCATGGACGTTCAGATGGTCTCTGACGTTAGCTGATGATGTATTGGGACAGATAGGTTAGTGGCACTCAGCAGAAATGTTTGCATTTGTTACTCCATACATGCATCCCCTCTGAGGCCTGTTACCAGATCACAGCAGCTCTTCACACCACCATGACCACTCTTGCTGCCCACACAGGGACCCCAGCCAGGGCTCCTCAGCACCCTGTCAATGCTTGGATGCTGCAGCAGTCCCCCAGGGCCAGTGACATCTGGCTCAGGCTAAAGGTGCCCTTCAGGCTCCTCTGACTGCTGCCAAGGGACCAATAAAGCAGCTCCAAGCAAATCATCTTGAACAATGGCTGTACCATTATCCTTGACCAAGACACACACAGGAAAATCTGGTGAGGTTGTGAAGTATCCGAGAGTCTCTGTGAGGACCCAGAGTCTTTAATTTCCATGCTCAAGCACCTACGGGGAAGTAACCTGGAAGATGCAGGGTTTTCTTGTGCCTTTAAAACACATACTTTTATTTCCTGGACAGCTGAGATTTCTTGCTGTGAAATAATCAGCAGAATAGGCATGTCCACACTAAGTGGCAGCCATCACAGCACCTCCTCACCTCAAGGAGAAGCCTAAGGAGCTCTATTTTGCAGCTTGGACTACACATCCCACAAAGACAGAGGACAAGCGTAACCCCTCTGCAGCAAGCACGGCCCTGATTCATGTGTCATGGCAGCCCCCCAGCAGTCAAATCCGCAGCTTCTTCTCCTTGCTGCACATCCTGCTCCCAGGGCTCTGCTCACAGGTTTTTGCTGGCAGAAGTTTGCATAATCCTGGGCTGTGCCTAAGAAAGGGATCCTGCTACCTGGACCATGGCTGCCATTCCCTAACAGCACAGAAAAGCACTGGTGGGAAAGTTTAGCCATTCTAAAGGTATCGTAAATAAAATAAATCCATGAGGCGACAGGGAGGTAATGTTCCACCTGAGATTTATATACAAACTCTGAAATATTAAAAGCACCCTAGTGAAGGCACTGCTAATTAAAAGGATAAAATGTTCATGTGTAGAGAACAGATTATTTAAAACATAAATTATTTCTTATTAGGATAATAGTGTCTAATTAAATGTTGAAAGAGCTGGATAGCAGTTTACACTGTAAAATGATCTGTTAAACACGTTCCCGTTAACATCAATACAGCTATTGACAAGCAGATCCAATTTTGTTTTACTTTGAGAGAGCAGACAATAGCAAGTTTTACTACTGCTATCTTATTTTACAAGCATTAATGAACAATTAACCAACACTAGCACTCTTTCCATCTGTAATCCTGTAGTAGGATCACTAATCTCCACCACTAGCAGCTAATGATGAAGGTCTCTTAAGCTTTACTTCTTATCTCAGCCAGTTCTTAATACTTGCATAAGTATGCTTTCTGAGCAGAGCGGCCCCCCATTGCTCTGCGACTTGAATACAAAAGACTGGTGAAATTTTTGAAGGGTTTTCTGTTCAATAACACTTCTATACTTATGTTTGCCTTCCTACAACAACAAACACAAGTGATCAGCAGAGGACTAGCAAGGTCACTAAGGGCTCTGTGTTTCCATACTTGTTCTAATACTTATAAGAATGTATTCATGCCCTATTATATATATTCCCTGGCTGCTCAAGCAGAAGCTCTAAACTAAACTAAACTGAAATGAAATAAAGGGGAAAAAACAGAAGACTAAACTAGTATTTACTTCAAGAACAAGTTTGCTGTTTGTATCAAACAAAAGAAAGTTGGAAAGTGGCTGCCATTAAAAATACATGCAAGATAAAACTGAAATTTTTATAGTACGCAATACACATGACATTTTCTAACTCCTATTTCAAAGTGTTCCTGCACATACCATACATACAAGATCAGTGGGATCTGTGGGATGGCAGGGAAGTCGCCGTTCTGTTAAGCTTGTTTGGAATAACTAAGGAAAACCAAGGCAGCAACATATTCCTAGCCAGGAAGCTGTGAGCACAGGGGGTCCTCCATAGTCAGGGTAGTCACCCCAGCATTAAAACAGGGTGCAATTAAAATTGAGTCATACAAGCCTTCAAGGGTGTCTTCTGCTTTTACAAGAAGTGTTAATACCCAAGCAAGACACATTTCTTCTAGTCCATTTCATTTATAAGATGCACAATGTTTGAACATGACATCCCCAACCCAAGCAGGACTCAGAACAACTCGGGGGTAGTTTCCTGGCCTAAATGAAAGCCTTGCTACAACTGCTCCAGCTGGGTCCAAACACCCACTGCAACTGCTGAGACTGCTGGAGATGGTCAACATCAGGTGAGTAGCAAAGGGCTGGTTCCATTCTGGGAGATGATCCAGGCCCATTAAAATCTCTGCCTGACCCTGCTTGCATTAAGCTGTGTGGCTGATGGAAGAGCATCAAGTTACTTCATCATACTTGGAGATGGGGGTACATTCTCAGATTGCAGCAGGTTACCATTGAGAACAAATGTAGCTACAAGCTACGTCCTCAGAGGCGTTTTAGCAGTAATTAGCAGTATGAGGTACGCTGAGGAAATGTGCTGTATAAGCGTCTAGTTTAGAAATTGAGAATTAATGTTTTTAATGAAATCAAAAGCTGCCTCCTTGTATTCTCTGTTCCAAGATGTCTTCTGATCGAACGCATACAAAAAACTGAATTCACCAGGCACCCATGGCTGAGAGATGTCTTGGAAAAGACTCCTACTGAGTGTCACAGGCACTAATTGGCCCCTACGCAGATACAGGCTGGATTTTTGTTGTGTTTGTACAATGCATATCACAATGCTGACCTTTTCCTTCACCAGAGCTCTTCAGCACAGACAATAAATAGCATTAATTAGAGGGAAAAACCCACTTGTTCTGTACCTCTGTAGAAATTGTGACTAAGCCTCACCTTTACCACATTGCCTCCTTTTTCGGTGACTGTGACTGCGACTGCCCAGCATGGCCCAGGTGGCTGTGGCACCTGGCAGATGTGTGGAAGGAGAGGTGTGCCTGCTCAGGTCAGCTGCTCCGTGTGGATGCTTAGAGGGGCATGGGGCCAGGCTGGCCACCCTTACCTGAAAAGTACCATTAAGATCCTAATAGGATCTTAGAAGCAGGCTGTGTGTGTGTGGTGGAAGGTGCTGGTATAAAGGAAAGAGAATTTCTGGGACTATCTGCAGTCTTCATTTATTCCAGTAAAACTTCTATTTAACTTGAGAAGAATTTTGACAGAGTGAAGCCAACTAAGATGCCAGAAGGGAGCCTTACCAGATCTAGAGAGTGAAATGATTGCTTATGGACAAATCACCAACCATTACTGAGAAAAGAAGGAAGATTTTTATTTGCTTCACCCACCTTTTCCATTTTTGAGCCTTTGCTGTTTGGCTTCATATCTGATGTATGGAAATTTCCTTGATGTGACAGTCACCCGCAGTGTGGGTGGATAGCTCATTCCCACTCCCCTCTGCAGGCTTCAAATCTCAGCAATGACTCCAGGTGACAATGGCAGGATCAGAGAATGGGGAAGAGGAGGTGGATGGAGCTAATTTCAGCTTGACACATTATAGGGACTCACATTACACAGGATGCACTTTGGTGGGTTTATTTAGATTGCCTGTATATTTGATGGTGAGACTCATCTGTTACCCTAACTGCATAGCAATACTTCAGCCATCTTCAACCAAGCTCAATTGTACCAGCACCAGGGAGATGCAATTCAACTCTATTAACACACCCCATCTATACTACATTTCTATACTAAAAGGGCAAATTATCCAAGTCAGAGATCTGGAATAACATAGCTAAACCCATTCTGATACTTGACATAGCACCTAGGTCCACGTTCTCCTGCACTCGCAACTTACCCCAGGGAAGGTGTTTGGAGAGGAGGACGCAGTTCAGTCCTGGAACATTTCTCTCTCTCTCACTAATTCTCCTTTGCAAATACCTGTGGGGAATCCAGGAATGTATACAGTCACACTAATGCCACAGCTTGTAAGATCATTTGATAAGAGAAGGATTAACAAGAAAACAAAAAATCCAATGCTGGGAAGCATATTCTGGGGAGCGGAGAGAGGGTGGCCTATTTGTCATTATTCTGCATCTCCTGCTCATTTGCACAGTTGTCAACCTCAAAACTGTTGGGAGTGGCTGAATGGCAGTACAGTGATGGGCTGCTGCAGCAGATGAGTGTAAGAATAGCCTGGTTAAATGGTTCCTTGGATCAAGCATAGAAACTAGCAACTATTTTTCTTCGATTGCTCTCAGAGTGCTCATTTATTTCCATTTAATTTTTGTGTTTTCCCAAAGGGATGGCATTTTTACTCATACCTGCTGTACAAAGAAAATGTCAGTGTTTAGTGCACTGTTTCCATTTTATGATATGATAAAGGAGAAGATAGAAGCCAATTAACAATATTATTTCCAAGACAGCAAAAAAAGCTTGTCTGTGATGAGAGTGCTTTGAATTAACCAGGATGAAGCCAAAACCTTGGTTCAACATTTCCACTTTGTAAATATGGGATATTCTTCTCCACCCCCACCCAGCTCACATATTCATTACCCAAATTGCCTATCCTCAAAGTGATAATATAGTGTGGTACAACATGCCCCGACAGGACACAAATTGACTCTGTGCCTAGATACTACACAGACAGAGTAAAGCAAATATCTCACTCTATTATCTGTTGTCTCTATGAATCAACAGATTACATGGTTCACTGGGTAGCTGAATAACTTTTACACAGTTTGCTCTATTTACACATATTCTACAAAAAATGCATTAACACCAAAGAACAAATGTAAAAAAAAAAATACCTGCAGAATCCAGACAAATTACACATGTGAAAAAAACAGAATAAACAGTGATGCTCAGATTTCATATACAATGTCTGTAGATGAAAAAGGAGTCTTCTCTAGCAACAAAAACCCAAGACCAGTAGTCCTGTGGAAGGCCCTAAAAACCTTAAGAGGAACCTTATAATTTGTGACAAGTTATGTTTGTAGCTGAGATTATGCACATTTTAGAGACCCTAATGTTCCACAGAGGATGCTTTACTGATGATCTCCATGTAGATGCACCTTCATCTGTCTCTAAGCTATGGCTAGTCAGAGCACCACATCTCCTGTGCTCACTGTTGTTTCTAGCTGTTGTTTTGTACAACATGCCATTGTTTGGAGGAGAAAGCAGCAGGCCATGCCCCTCTTTTTCGTACCTCATGCGACAATGTAGTGTGCAGGGCAATTTTCCCTATGTCACTCTAGAAAGGAACAGAGCTGCAGCCAGCTGACTAACCCAGGATTTACACACGGCTCTCAAGCTGCATGTGGGTCCCACGCTGTCTGGATCACTTGTCCTGGTTTGTCAGCTCCTTCTGATGCTACACTCAAGAAGCAAAAGTGAAGATTGTACAAGAGAAGAGCAGAAGATGTCTATGCCTTGCAGTGCTGTATCTTACAAAATCCAGAATGTTCAAATTCTCACACACACACAGAGTGGCCTCCCCAGGCAAGTTTCCCTATCCAGTGTCTTTACCAATTCTCATTCTTCTCCACCCAGCTCTGTAACACACCGGTGCTAGCGTTTGCACTGATGTATTACAAGCTGTTCCCTCTTTTCCCCTTCTCTGTTGCCCACAGTGAACTATTTTCCCTGCCAGATATCATGTAAACCTATTCCCTGATTAGGTCAGACCTTCAACCTTTACCCTGTCTCACTCTAAAAAGTAACTTTTCCAGGTAGCCGCTGTCTTGTCCTCAAACAGTGGCACTAGAAGCGATTGCTTTCAGCTCTTGCTCTATTGCCTGTCTCCTGTGTCCCCGATACACCTCCTTCCAGCAGTGGAGGCAGCTCTCACCAACAAAGATACAAGCAGTGAGAACTTTGGTCCACCTAATCATCAAGTGTTTCTTTCCTTTTTTAAGAAGGTAAGTTTGTCCTGAATTTCTGGGCCAGTTGCTTCAAACCTAATACTATATTGAAGCAAAACAGTTAAAAAATATATTGTACTGTGTGAAACTTGCAGCTATTCATCTAATTATATTAAACAGAATGGTAACAGTAATTTATTTTAAGATTAAACCTAAATTGAGGAATGCATTTAACTATATTTAGTAGTGTACAGTAACAGTTTGCAGGTATGAAATAAATAGTTGTGAAAGAAAGGCTTTTCAGTCCTAATTAAGTAGCAGATGAACAGTCAAAAACTGCTGGATATTGGATCTTTAAAAGAGCATGGAGTGAGGGGGATTTCTGGTGCTCTGAGTTGGTTAATAATATTTAATTTGAAAGGGAAGATTTGTTAAAACTTGTAGATTTTCCTCTGCAAAGTATGCCTGCTACTCTGGGCAACAAATCCTACATGCTTTTGGTAATGGAAGATGCTGTTGTAACAGCCTTTTGTGCATCCTGATTGAAAATTCAGCTACATAACCCTCGCTGAACTGTTTATCTTATGTACTTATTTAACTAACATTCAAACTGACAAGTCTCCTATTTCTGGGCTTTCTTTTTATATTTTAATGTATGCCTTATCAGATGAAGCTCAGATACTACCAAACTTTGCATGTTTTTGATTTTGCACATAAACTGAAGGGCAGAATTCCAGTCTATGTCCTCAGTCATTCAATTTTTCAAGATCTTTGAACAAGACTTCAAACCCTGCAAAAATACAACCCAAATACAGACTTGCTTCTCTGTCTGTACAAATACGTGATAGAAACTGGTATGTCAAGTTTCAGCGTAGGCAAGCCTAATTGAAGCTTTAACTACATTCGAAACAAGAGGCAGGCAGCACTACCAAACTGCTTTATTCAAGGGCAGAAAGACATTCAGGAATAGAGCTGCTCGAATTATTCATTACAAATAAATTATCCAATTAATTTAGGCAATTTTTCTGATCATTAATAATTCACAAGCTGCTCCTGATGGTGGTGGATGTGTGCATCAGCCCTGATCCTGACAACACTTAGACACATGTTTAGCTTTTCATATTCCACATAATCCCATTGAACTCCATCAATTTTCTCTGTGTGCTGCAGGTGAGCCTATGGAGAGTTTGTGAACAGCTTGTTTCCCTGGGTAGTTTTTTGAGGAGTAATCATTTGCTTGAGTCGTGCAATATTGTGTCTGCACCTAATTGGATGAATGACAGTTCTCCAAGCAGAGAAGACTGAATGCTGAGTAGCAAAAGATTAATGTTCTTGTTCAAGTCCTTTTCTTTTTTCACACAAAAAGGTTTTAGCTGAATAAAGCAGCAGTTTCACAAACATTTGTGTGAACAAAACAAAATACTGATGTGAATATTCATAATAGTGAATATAACAGGACATACCCTACATAAATACAGACCACAGGAATGAAGGGTTCTGAATGCTGTTTGGTCACAGGTACCTTATGAAGAATAATGTTCCCAGGAGAGGGCACAAATACCATGTATTGGAAAGCACTATGGATGGCATTTTTAAAAATGGAAGGCATTTCAAGAAGCCTGTTGTGTAGCTCAGCTTTCTGGCCTATGTGTATATACTAAATTTTGCCATCATAAATGATCAACGGGTTCTTGTGCTACCTCTGCACAGAAACCCTTGCAGTTCCAAGGTACTTTAACCAAAATAAAATCTCACCTGGCTTGTTCTAGAGCACTCAAGAAAGCTGTGAGCTGTCTTTTTCCTGCTGTGCCTGTGTTCTCTGCACAAAACTTCACTCCTGTTGCAATGCACTTGTGAGAGACTCGAATGGTTAACATTTCTAGTGCTTTAAGGATATCTTATTATGAAGTACTTCTGAAAGAAAAAAAAAATATTAGTTAGACAGTTTATAATGAGCTTTCTGATGCTGATTCCCATTTCTCCACAGGTCCAGTTTTTTTGTACCTCAGTTAACACTCTCTCAGATATAATAGAATATTGCAGCAAGTCCCCTGTAAATAAGATGTAATTAAATGTGACAATTCTTACTGATTGTTTAAACAATTATGCAAATCCTGAGCTGTGCTGAAAGCCAGGTATAATGCCTTACAAACTTTCAATTACCTGCTGTCCACCAACTGCTGTCTCACTCAAATCAGCATAAATTGCAGATCACTGAGGTTCTTTTCAGAGAGACCCAATCAAACATAGTATGATCCCAGAGTCTGACATAACAGAACATGATAGCTAAAACACAAAGGGAAACAGGCTTATTTTTGTATCTGATATCTGACAACAACTTGGATATATTGGGTATTTGATTCAATTTTGTGTGTCAGATGGCAGTGGAGCAGACAATAAGGTGTCCACAGTATTTATGAACAGGCAAACACCACAGTTCACTGACTAGGCAAAATAATTTTAGGTAGCACTGAACCTGTCTGCTTGCATTAGATTGGGGCAGATTTTTACGTTGGATAGAAAAGCTGCAATTTATTTTTTTTTTCTTTAACAAAAGGCTGATAACCACTCTCACTGCAAGCACAGAACTTAGAACAACTCTGATCACCAGGTCTTTTGGTCACCCTCTCACCTAACTGTTCTTTTAACAGAGCCACTTTCATTTGCACTCAGCATCATGCAGGTATCTGCCGGGCTGGATTTCAAGCATATTGATGCACTGTCCACATAGCATAGGAAAATAAATGTTAACCCTAAGGTCTCAAGGAGGAATAACCTGCTGGATTCTCAAATCAAGTGGCTCTGGACTGTGCGAGGGAGGTTCTAACTCATGTTCTATACATAGCAAGTATACTCAGGTACCATGACGTCTGGTACTGGTACTATATCTGGCACTATACTCAGATACCAACACTACACTGACAGGTGCTTTCCTTGACTGAGAGCAGTAGGCCTAGAGATACACTGAAATTACTAATTCAGGGGGTTAGACATTACTCATCTTCCAGTGCAAAACTCTCTACATTCATGTTATTCTGAGAAATGAAGAATTTGGGAAACCAAATGTCAATTTTGACTGTGCAGCCATGAATACAGTGACACAGGTATGTGCCACCCAAAGCCCTTTGGTTGGTAGGCACAGTCTGACCCACCTCAGCCTCTCTGCAGCCCTCGCCATGGGAGGAGCTGCATTGCTGGGTGATTTGCAAAGACAAGTAAGTGGGCCTGTCCTTGCTCATCAAGGAAATTTTGGGCCCAAGTAAGGTAAAGATGCCTTGTCCTCTGTCATCCCAGGCCATCCAGGGCAAGCAAGGCAGGAGAAAGACACAATCCTTCTGTTAAAGAGGAGGAACCGTGGGGAGTCCCTGGCACCAGGCCTGGCTGCAGCTGCTCCCGGCAGGGCAGAGTGGCCCCATCACCACCCTGAAACATGCTCCTGCCTTTGCACCACAGTCAGTGCCTGCTGCCCCTCCAGTGCCTTTGCTAGGGAACTCTTTGATAGGTAGCCTGCCTCCTGCTAGAATGACATTTCAGAGAGAGGCTTTTCTTAAGGGGGATGGGGATGGGGGATCAACCATTCCCCGTCAGAAATTTTCACAGTGGTCCTGTGAATTACTATTTTAATCTGACCATATTCAGAGACATATTTTCCCTCAGAATCGCCAGCTGGCCCCAAATTCTCTGCCCTAACTGCACTCAGAATTCTCCATCCTAATCCCAAACTATTCATCCCAATGCTTCTGTTGCCATCAATAGATTTAAGATGTTTTTAATGCCTTCCTTGAACTTGCCTTGTCTCCTGTCAGCCAGCCAGAAGTGGTTTTTATCAGGAATAAGATTCAAAGAGCCTGCCCTGCAGCAATCCCATCGTGCACTTCTTTGTCAGAATCCTAATGACGATTTATATATACTTAAGAGACTATCTCCAGCTGTAAAACTGAAAAGCTTCTGGGGGTCTATACAGTTCCCTGACCTCAGACCTATTTTTATATTTTGATCTTGGGGATAGTGCCTCCCAACACTACGAATCCTCCAGTTATCCCTGCGGTAACAAAGCACTAGCTTAACCAGTAGTAGCAAGACTTAAAACAGGGCACTCAGGATCAAAGTGGCTAACAAACTTGAGTATTAGCCACTGCGTCAGCCCTAGAGATAGTCACATTAAATTGTAGCATGAATATGGCTAAGCCTCCATGCTAAAACTAAACATTGTGCTCCAGAGGACGTGCATCTAAAGAGCCGTTTTCGCCAAGGTACGTATGAAAGCATGCTCAATTTACCATGCTAAATAGGCATCCACTGCAGACACTCTCCTCCCAAGCAGAGAGGAATTATACAATTATGTTGCTTTTAGGCTCCCTGGAGCTATTTTTAGGATTTTTTCCCTGCGTTATTTGCTTTTACTTTCATCTCAAACAATTACAGAAGAGATTTTGCCCTATTGATTCAGAAGAAATCAGGAAATACGGAGAGTGTGAGAGCACTGATGAGTCTGGATTAAGAAAAAACATAGCCAGGATAAGGTTCTGTCAATGAACTGACACTTCATTTTCCTTCCATTGTCTGATTACTAGAAAAGCAGTACACTAGCAACAAGGATGATCACACGAAGGCGGGAAAACACAACTGTCAGGCTTCAAGGACAAAGCCTATTCTTACATTGCCATTCCTTAAATCCAGACATTAGAGCAAAAGGAATGAGGAAAAAAGCAGCTCACTCATGGATAGCTTACTGAGGATACTGCAAAAGATTATGCTAATCTTCACTTCATTGTCCTCTGCAAAATGTTTTCATACCATGCCTTTTATCTGTAGAAGGGATGCACAACCTCTCAACTCTGTGACAGCGAGCACTTTCTGTGTGGTTTCTGCGTAATTAACACCAGCACTAGACCTTTTCATTTTTGCTACTCAAGCTTATGGCCTTTTAAGGGTACCCACAGGGGAGCATCCCTCACCCCTTTGCTTGTGGCCTAAGTGATAGTCCCAGCTTATCCTTAGCTACATATACCATCTGTTAATAACAGAAGGATCAAAAACTTTTGGCTAGCCTGCATTTTTCAGAGAATGGGGGCAGGCAGCATAAACAACACATTAGACAAGATTTCTAAGAGTTTTAATTCTGAGTTAGGGCCTAAAGACACTTGGTTTTATTTAAACTGCCATTGCATTATTGTCTAGATTATGTTCACATGCACAGTCACCTTAAGAGGTGGCTTGAATTAAGTAAAAGTCAGCATTTAAGATAAAAACCATTCTAGCATAGTCTGATTTTATTGAGGAAGTGTTAGATATCCATATTTTTTGACAATCTGCACACAATAAACACTTAAGCTGCAATTTTGCCCTAAAGTGATCATCTCACTCTTTGCGAGTAAAATCAGATGCCTGAGAGTGTATTTGATACCAGTGATAGTGGGAATTGCACCCCAGTAGTGCAGGAATTGCCTCTGAGCAACACAGACCAAATCTGACACTCACAATCAGACACTTCTCTTATTTATCTCCAGAAACTGTGGAATGCTTAAAAAGTGAAAAAAACCCAAGTTATTGTAGTGCTTCAGCATTAATACTTATTTTCACCAGCTTTTCCATATGCAGATTTTATCTAATTAAGTGTGGGGTTTTTCTAGTTCTCTCCTGCTCAGGTACATTGTTTCACTGCTCTGTTTTCCCATGAGGCCTCCTCATGCGGGTGCCCTGGCCTCTGGGCACATACACACCACATTTCTTTTGAAGGTAGAAAACACACAAGCATATTTCACAAGTGCAGTACCTGGTTTTGAGGCTTGCTATCTGCTTTACTCCCCACCTAGAAGCAGGGGCTAGCACAGAAGCGACCTGCTTAAAGGCACAGCAGGCACATCTAGCAGTAGGTCAATGACCTGCCAGAGGCTTTGGCCTGTCCATGCAATTCCCACTGAGGCCCCAGTAGCTCATCTTTGCCTCCTGCCACTTTTGAGTTTGTGGGAAGACTACCAGCAACCCAATGAATCAAACAACAGTGATACTTTGGTGAGTATGAGATTATACCTGAATCATGAGATTATACCTGAAGCTACCTTGGAAGTGGACTGTGCTGTAGACTAGACCTCTGCATTGCCATTCTGGGCATGATATTGGATAGGTGGAGCTAAACTCCTTTACAGTCTGTACAGAAGCACCAGATGTGGTTATGTGGTAGGGGTAGCACAGCTTTTATTTCCATTCCATGTGCACTAACATACTCTCCCCTAACTGAGAAGGACAAATGTGCCTTGAGATAGTTTGGCAACATGACAGATGGTAACTACCACTGTGGCTTTCTATACTGCTGCCAATGTCTCAGATGTGCATTAAACTCACACACTGAGAGGAAGTTTCAAGGAAATGTTGTTCTACATTTTTCTGCACAGGCATAATCCCTTTAAAAAGAAAAAAGAGACATGAAGATTTAAAACCCTATCTGTCAGGATGTCCTGCACTGAAGGGTAAATACTATAGAGAAACTCAGTGTTCCTGATCTGAGGTAACACCATGTTCTTAAATCTGAAACCAGCTTGTTCATCTCTGCACATGAAGAACTGGAAAGCCTTACTACTCCTCCAAAGAACCTAAAGGGTCTATCTACCATACAGAGAAACCAGCTGCAAAATAAGTGCTTGAAAGAGAGAGTTTTTTAAAACTTAGAGGTGGGAGTAAACAATTAGTTAGATTCAGTGTTCTGAATAAGGAATACAGCTTTTTTTTTTAAAAAAATACCATCCTTTGAACTGTTAAGATCTTATATGTTCTCAAGTCCAATCAAAACCAATACAATTTCTGTATCTATGGAGGGTACAGGCAGGTTATAGGATAGTTGTGTTCACCTTTTATCTCTGAAAACCTGAACTGAAATCCTGCATTAGGTGGCAAATGAACATTAAAGTGGTGATTGCTGGTAATACCTGTCCATGCCTGAAAAATCAAGCCACAGTTTGCCTTTATACCTTCTTTGTGCTTAGAAAGGCTGTGGAGAAAGTATCTTTAGAAAAATCAGCCTTAGGCTGCCAGGATAAAACCAAGTGAGGAAGTTTCCCAGCATCCAGCCACACTTTATCAGGCTCAAGCTTAGTCCTGTGAGCCTTCAATTTCATAGGCACTGCCAATAATACCTCATTTTACAAAGAAATTTAGGAAAAAGGAACTGCACTACAAACTGTTACCACAGACTCAACTGCCACAAAGCTGTCACTGAGAAACATGGAAGAACAAACACCTTTTTTACATTTTGAAGCTGCTGTACAAGAAACAGTTCATAATCTGGAAAGTAGAATTGGAAGCCGCTTTTGCATTCTCTGTAAAGACAAATCACTAAGGTTGCTTATTACAAAAATAATCATAGTGTTCTAAGGAGATAATTCCAGCAAGGATTTTGGCAGAATTTCAAGCAGAATTCATATAATTTGTGATGAAAATTGAACAACAGACTGTCCATACAGTGTCCAAACTATAAAACAGATTGGCGCAACCATATAAAATTAAAAGGGTGGAAAAGTCACATGATAAATTTTCACTTTCTTCTAAAAGAGAAATATCTCAGTATGATACCTCAGTGCATGCAAAAAAAGCTTACCCATCAGATAGGATCTTTTTTTCTGGTTCTCATTCAGCTCCACTGACATATATGGAGTTACTTCTAGTCTGCACCAGTTTAAGCAAAAAGAGAAGAACATGTATGTTTCTGTCTGAACTCTGAAGGCCAGATAAACAGGAACAATTGTTCCAGTAAACAGGAACAATTTAAGATTGCCCCTGTGCCATGTGGATAATTTTAAACAATCTTAATAGGATCATTTATGTACAAATATAAAAATATAACAAATATAATATAAATATAACATAAATACAACAAATATAACAGTTGTTATATTTATTGTTGTTATATGTACATATATATATATAAAAAACACATATATGTTATATATGTTGTTGTGTTGCCAACACTCACAGCAGGCTTACAATGCCCACAGCATAATAACTTTTGTAAACTGTCCGAAACTCTGAGAGATGGCAATTCCCTTTCCTACCTTCAGCCAGGATCCTGGTACAGTGACACTCCAAACAAAACTTAATAGATCAGTGTTTGTAGGAGGAAAGCCTTCATTAGACTCAAACCAATAAGGTCAAAACATTTGGCTTGCTGCCCATAACTCTATTGTCTTACAGAAGTTCCCCAAATTTTCCCATGATTTGGAAAAAATTAGGTAAATTTGCTAGCTTCTCCTTAAATGAGCTTTTAAAAAGTTACCTAAAACACTGCTCTCAGTAGCTGGTCTGTTAAATCTCCTATTAACTAGAGACTAAACGCCTCACCAGCAACTGAGGTTTTCTGTAATAAATGCACAAATAATCCAGTTTGAGTTTCATAAAATAGGCAGTCCACCTAATAGTCACAGTTCTTGCTAGTGCTAAGAGTCACTAGTTTCTGTCTTCAGTGATGCAATTTTGTGGAATTATATTGAACTAGATTTCATACACCTCTGCAAAACAGCATTGCTGTGAAAACACCACTTACTGGCTACCTAGAGTTTCACTTGCTATAAGCTATTTAGACCACATGAAACCTGCAATACACTGTTAGATCTTTACAAATTTCATGAAATCTTTTTCGGATATCCAAAAAATCCTGAACTGCTTGAATCTTTTGTCTCCCAGCACTGGGGACTGACCCATAATCTCTTTCCCAGCCAGTATTCCAAATCTGTAGCCAACCTTGTCACTGACTCCAACAGCTGCTTAAATTCACCAGAGGGGATAGCAGCAATCCTACTTCTAAAAGAACACCACAAGGCTTACGTTCATGATGCCTTGAGGAGACACTGAAAGGAAGGTCAAAGGTGAAGAAAAGATAAAGTGCAGTACAAGAAGATCAGTAAAGTTGAATCTTCTTGATGAAAAACTCATGTCTGTTTCTTCACGATGCAAACAACATAACTTCAT
Organism: Aegotheles bennettii; assembly: GCA_013398125.1. Classification (NCBI taxonomy): domain Eukaryota; kingdom Metazoa; phylum Chordata; class Aves; order Caprimulgiformes; family Aegothelidae; genus Aegotheles; species Aegotheles bennettii. The sequence goes on along the minus strand of VZRW01013440.1, from coordinate 684,939 downwards.
TTCAAAAAGCTTCTGGGTTTTTGTTGATTTTTTTCCCTTCTTTTTTGATTTGGTGTATTTTTGAAGTTTATTGAAGGATTTTTTTTTCTTTTTTTTTTTTTTAGGTCAGAGCTCTGTGCATCTAAAAGCCTTATTCAGTTGTTCTTGTCACGAGTACTTTGTCTTACACAGGCTGCATTACTCTTGTAAACAGAGGCAGCATCAAAGTGAAAGCAGATAGAGTCACATCAGTGGATTAAGGCCTTCTGCATGATAAAGTAGCTACCTAGGGTGGGATAAACTTAATATGTGAAAGAATGTTATTGAGGAGGAATAAAGTGCCAAAACTCTGTCATTCTCTTCGTAATGTCCTAATCTAATGCCTGACACCAAGGCCTTAGGCCAGTGTTAGTGTTAATCAATGAAATACCCATCTGTGTTCCCTGTCCTTATCGCTATTTAAAACTAGCCTAAACTCAATTATTTTCCCTTAGAGACCAAGATGGGATATTAAGTTGAGTGAAAGGGATTTTGTCCCACAAAGAAATCCCAGTGTTAAAATGCAGAGGTGTCAACATTGCTAACTAAATTTCAGTTAAACAGAGATTAAATGCTAGTTCTTTGGACATGAAACACTGCATAGATTAAATCTGGTTAAAAATCCTTATTTAGAGAGTAGCTAAAAACTGTTAAGCAGTTTAATCAACTTATAATGTAAATTTTGTTCCCTCGTATACATTATTTATCCCCTGTAATAAGCATTGTACAATAAATGTTTGAAGAGCACACTCAGCTAAAGCAATAGGAAAGCACAGCCTCTTGCTGTTCCCCAAAGCTGTGAATGATACAGACATTGCCAGATACATAACGGTTATCTCAGGAGTATGTAATTTATCCCACAAGTGAACTGCAAATCTCGTAATTCAAGACTGCCTTAGCCACGAATGAGTTATGGAGGTGTTTTTCACAAGTGGGATTAATCTCATATCCCATTGATGCTCATTATTGTATTTTTGGTTTGTAACACCAAGATATAAAATATTATCTTTTTTTTTCATTAAATTTTCCATTTTGGCTTGTCTTTTTGTGCCTTTTTTTTTGTTTTTAATTAGAACTCTGTGAAGTCAGGAGGACTCTGAAGAACTGTACAGATATTAAGGGCACTTCCAAGTGGATATATAGAAAGTAAATAAATAAAACCTCCGAATTAACAAGAAATAACTATTTTCAGCTGCTTTATAATGAACACTTTCTGGGATTAATTTCTGAATAGTCTCTGTGATGAACTCACCATGTACATTTCTTTAGAATTTTATTTTCTGTTTTCTTTTTTAATTATAAAATAATTGGGAGTGCTTCACTACCACAAGCACTTTGAATAGCAAAACCATTTTCTTCTAAATGAAGAGATGTGCATTCTCTTAGGTATATATGAATAAAGAAGATACTGAAGCGACTACAATCAGATAAGCATTTCTAATACAACCATCATGGCAGTATCAGAGAAAAAAAACATCTCTTTGGCTCACTCTCTTTGCCAGTAATTTGCCAAGTGCAAATATTCTCACAATATTGGTTTTAGCCTTAGACATTCCACTCATTCGGTTTTGGTTCAGTTCACCTTTTTCTTTCTTTTTGAACCACCACTATAATTTTCTTGATTGTCACTTTGCATCACTGTTTAGCATCTCAAGCAAATTGACTGAAGAGAGGGCAATGATATTTTCTTAACACTGATAAGCACAGGATACTGAAAGGAGTTTTGGTGTTGTGAATGTTTTTTTTCTACTTAGCCAGAAGTATGGGCGTAAATGCAGTGGAGCTTTCTGGTCATGGGGTTCCCTGCTCTTTCTCTCTCCTCTCCAGCAGAAGTTACACTTAATATGTACTTTTTCATTGGTAAGCAAGATTCACATTTCCTCATTTGAAGAGTGGCCTCTACTTTTTTAGACTTTAAGACTTCTTCATTTAAAAAGTAATGGATTTCTGGCTTCGTTGCTTGGGACCTCAGACATGGGAGCTGGTTTTATGTGATATACAGTCAAGAGGAAAAAGCAAACATGATTGCGTGAGGGACTTGTTTGTTGGTTTGGTTTTTTTTCCAGGAGGGAGGGATACAATATTTCAAATTATAGGCAGTTGTGAAATTTCAGTTTACACAGTGTGGAAAATGTAAGTAGTTCTTGGGTCATTTAGATATATCTCAAGGTGACAGTTGGAAAAGTTCATAAAAAAGCATTGTTTGAAGCCTGAAAAAGTAATTTTGTCAAGATTTATGGGCAGTATTAAAGACTTGAGGAACTAAGGGATTCAAAACTCTGCTTCTAACAGAGCTGAGTGAGCTTTGGCTTGTTCTTTAGAAAGCACTGTATCTTCTTGGGTTAGAACTTGTTAATGATAATATTGAAGAGAAGGTTGGTGCGAGGGCTTCTCTTAAAAAAAATTATGCTTTTTAGATCCATTCTCCTCTCCAAGGTCTCAGTATAACTTTGACTGAATAAAATTGTTCCTAGAGGGTTGCATTACAAAGGCTGAGTCTACCTTATTTTGATGATTCCCAAACTTAAAGAGAGGCACACACCACAATAAATAAAAAGGCACTGCTAGTAGCAGGCATTTAGAAGCCCCATACTGGTGAAAATTTGAAGCCAGCTATATACTGTTCTCATCACAAATCAACCTTTCATGTTCACAGTGACAAACAATAAAACAACACACTGGTTTAAAATCCTTAGTACTTCTGTACTACTTCACTATTTTTTCCCCCTTTTTTTTTTTCAAATTCAGGGGTACTTGAGTGGCTTTAGGGTTACATTGGTGGCTAGGGAGGGGTGTCTCAGGAAATCATTGAAAACCTTGCACTTAAGAACTAGGGCAAAGTTTCACTACTTGCTTCACTCTCCAGCCTGGCATTAAAGGGCATTTTGTTAATACAGCTCCTATCTCATGAGGTAGATGTGAAACTGGAGAACCATGCTCATGTATGTAAATAAAAGTCCAGACTCCCTGCCATGAATTGCATCAGTTGTATTAATACTGCAGCTCTAATTCATTCTTCTTACTTGAATCCCCTTCCAGTTCTTACAAGCAGTTTACTTTCTGCCCTGTAATTCCTGGATGCTATTTCTGTGCATGATAAATACATGCTACCCTGCAGAAGTGTCTGTGTACCAGTGACAGTTAAATGTTTCCTGCTTAAGCAGTATGCAAAAAGTATGGCTGACCACTTGAAATCCTTGTAGGAAATATTGTGAGCTTTGAGATGCTCGTGGTGGGAGGGCCTCAGGCTCAGCACTGAATACTCACAAAAAGCACTTGATAGAGCACGGTGTTTTCTTTCTTTCAAATTTTTAGAGGTAAGGGGTCCCACAAAAATGAAGCAGTGTCACAAATTGCCTTGGAGCACACCATGCACAAGAATCCAAATCCAAATCAGCAATATACCTGCAAGAAATTAGCTTCCCTTTTGCTGATGGAGAGCTGCTGACAAACTGAGGCAGGGGACATACCTCAGGCAGAGCCAACGGAAGGCTCCCCCATCCCCTGTGCACCTCTGCACTGTTTCAGCCATGGGCCACTCTCCCAAAGCCACGCTGGTGCAGAATGGCTCTGCCCCACCTCCATCACAGGGCTCCAGCTATAAGCTACAAGACGACCATGCAAAGGACACAACCTAATGAAATTCCAATACAAATTATGTATGAACATTGTAGCACAAGACAGTCGGAAAGCGCATTGTGTAATTCAACAATTCAATCACATTTGTTGTTAGAGTACTGTACACTATAGTTTGAAAGGGGAACTGTCTCAGAGTCAAGTGGATCAAAAACAGTCTATGAGAGCCAACTGAAAAAAGGTTATTGTACTTAGCTGACTGAAGTAGACAATGAAGTGAATTAAGGAAATTAAGTAAAGTGTGGTGGAGCTGATTAACCTGCTTGTTACCTTGGTAACCTGAGATTTAGATTGTGAATGAATACATAAGGCTGTGGATACCTTTTATGAGACAAGAGTCTGATGAACAGTTTGAGCAAGAGAACTACAGGGCTGAGAGGTACTGGCATTTAATCTGTTTATGACACAACACTCTTAATTGATAAGAGGTAGTCAGTGCTATTGTAAATGTAAGCCACTAATAAATAGCATGACAGGCATATGCTATGCTGCAGCTGCCTTGCAGGTTATGCACACAGACTTCAACACTTAAAATCCTTCATTGGTATAAATCTCCTGAGCCACCACAAAAGCTACCTGGCTTTGGGTTGGGCTGAGCTCTCACAGCAGGCCTGAAATCACCAGGCCTCCTGTATGCAAAGCGCCCATGCTGCACCTTGTGCACCTCATCTCTCTGCTCACTTCATTTTCTTTTGTGCATCTCAGGCTAATGGATAAGACTTCCATTTATTAACATTAAGCATCTATCACCAGCTCTCCACCCCTTTCTAGGAAAGGCCTGAGGGTATATTCTCCCCTCAGTTACACCTGTCCAATCCCATTGACTTCAGTGAGATTGAACAGGTGTAAGCAAGGAGAAAAGTTGGCCCCCTGTTGTCTATGAATTGCATTATCTGTGTTCACCACTGCCTTGACTTTATGTCACTGGCAAGTATAATTAATTTATAGTTTGTCTTACTCTCTTAGTTGTTTAATAAATAGATGAAAACAGAAGACTCCTGAGGGACTTACTCCAGTTACCTGTAATAGAAACTCCCCTACTGATACAGCTTCTTCAGGAATATCCTTCATACTTCCTCTTCTTTTATCAATTCTTTATGAATTTTCATTATCTTCTCTGGATTTTGCAGTTCTGCAGAATCACATTTCTGTGTGTCATGATGTGATCTGTTAAGAAAAAAATGGTGACACCATTAGCTGCTGAAAATGGAGCTGATCTTAAACTGAAAATAACTTCCATTTGAATTTCGCCAAAACCAACGTCTGCACTTAGCATAAAGAACACCATCAGCTAGCAATTAGTTACAGTAAAACACATTGCCATAAATACTGTTGCCTGAAATAAATCAAAGACAAAATCAAGGAGTCCTCAGGGAAGACAATTGACCCTTTAGGAGATTTAACTATTTTTGTGAGCCTGAATTGAAACTTTCTGAATAACAGTCACTGTTCTATATGTTTAGGTGTTTTAGAAAGCTGGGGCTATCTGACCACCTTCCAACTGTTCCAGCACTAAATCTATTCTTTATTAAACTAGAAATGTATAAAACTGTTGCTTGATACCAGCATAATCAGTCAAGTGTAGATAAATGTAGATATAATCAATCATGTAGACAAATGGTCATCTAAAGTAGAAAAGAAAAAGCTTCATCCCAGTGAGAAGGAAATCCCTCCAATAAGATCATCATGGCTATTTCCACTAAAACCAGTAAACTCAAAATTAATATACTTTAAGCATAAAGAAGGAAATTAGCAATACTTTCATGTCTTCCATATGGTACTTTTTAGCTTTCTGAGCACTTTACAGTAGGCACTGTCAACATCTCTATTCTGTAGGTGAAGAGGCACACTTGAGCCAAAGGTCATCCAGCAGGTCAAAGGGAGAGCAACAACTAGAGGCAGGCTTCCCAAAGTCCAATGTAGTATGCTGTTCTCTAGACCAAACCTATGGTACATTGCAGCAAGTCAGTTGAGTTGAATCCCATTCCAATACACTACCTTCCTAGGCACTGAAAACTCCACATATTCCTGTGCAAAAAAATTTGACTTGCTTTTCACATTTTTTAAATACTGTCCCTGGTTTCCTATGAACTTCTAGCCAAACCTAAGTAACATTAAGAAGTTTACAAAAGCAGGATGTTAATGACTGACAGTGCCTTTTGTTGTATTAATGATGCATTTAGAGTAATTATTGAATGGCCACTAAGTCAAGAGCAGGCCACCCACTCCCCACGTGGCACTCTTCTCACCTTCTACTAAATTAATGCCTCCCCTCCTAGACATATGGATTTCCTGTCACGGAAACAATCTTCTTCCAGTGGAGATACAGCAGACGATTTTTCCAGCATTGTTCAACTTTCAGCTGATAACTAGAGCTCAATGTATTATGCATGTTATACTGCTCTAATAAATACAGGATTGACTTGTTTACTACCACCAGTGTTGCCTCGATTAGCACCGAGTGTCTCCAGGCCGTTATTCATTGGCAAGATGAAGATAAGACCCACTTGGTTCTCCATTAATCCAACTGTGTGAAACAAACTGGTTAATTTTGCAGCTTGTGTTGTTTGTTACTTAATGAGGTGAAATCGATTATTTCATTGCTATCATTAACACCCTATTTATGAAGTGCAACATCGTTTATTTTTCAACTTTGAGCAACAAATTAGTACCACATGTTTCTCCACGGAAATTCTGTCTCAAAAGGTCCCTCATCAGGCCAAAATACACATCCAGAACACAGCACAATGCCTGGGAATGGGCTTCAAGACAAGCCCTTTGGTTATGACCAGAGTCAGGAATGACTTCTCCTTCTTGTTGCCACCAGTTGGAGTCGATACAAACCTAGCATGTAGGATCTAGGGCTCATTCACACGCATGTATCTCCATATAAGTACACATATAAGTAACACTGATTCTAACTGAACTTTGAAATTCCAGCCATATTTCTAAATTTTTATATAGCATCTAGCCAGGAAGTCCCCAGTGGGACCAGAAGGACTCTTGAGACCACAAATAAAGACACAATGAACTCTTGGATTTTGTTTAGTGCAGGCAATAGCCAAGGTCAGCTGCCCTGACTAGGGATGAAGCTTCCCACTCAAGTACATGATGTACCAAGGCCAACAAGACCCCTGGCTGTTGTCAGGGTAAGGTGAAAAAGGAGAATTACAATGAGTGAAATAAAAGCCCTACAAAATAACATCAGGAACAAAAGAGAGAATGGACTGAGAAATGAAGGAAAGCAGAAACGGTTCCACAGAGGAAGAAAATCCAAGTGTAAAGCTGTAGATTAAAAGATTAGACATAATATATGTAAAGCACAGGAGTTAAGACAGCCACAGCAGCTCCAGAACAGGCTGTTCAGAAGCTAGGTGTCTAGGATAGCCCAGGTTCTCAGACACAAGAGCTCCATGTCTGCGTATAAGATACATAAGCAGCCAGTCTGGTTATCAAGTGCCGAGCACCCAGCACTTGGCTCTCCACAGATTTTAGATTGCTGTTTCTGGAAACTTAGCCCAGCACAGTATCCATTGCTGTGTAGCACTTGCATCATATGTTTAATCACCTGCAACAACTTATGGTCATTAAAAGTCCAAGACATTTTTCACAGTGCTGCTAATACCATTACTTGTCCACAGGCATCTGACACCACCTTAAAAAGCTACATGCCAGGCAGAAAGCATCCACAGGTCTAATCCTGCCCTTTCCAATTCCTTCTGGATATCTCTTGAAGCACTATAGTGATTCACTTTAACGTTACAGCAGTTCAGTTTTCTGCCATGGTATTACCTGAAATGATCCAGCTGCTGGGAGATGAGGAGTAACACTCCACTTTTTTTAGACTCGTTACTCAGGCTGCCACAGTTCTTATTATTCTCTCCTTCCACTCAGCTGTCAGGTGTAACAGTGTAAGGTCAACTCTCATCAGTGTTTGCATTAGATGGCCGTCTCTACTGAGGTTACTTTCCAGTTGTTTATTGATGTGTTTTGAGTGGACATAGACCATACTGGAAGGAAAAAAAAACAAAACCAGAACATTATCATTCACGTGCAGGGTTAAGGTTCTTTTCTACTACTTCTTAGTAGTCAAAAAATATGCATCTCACCTTAATTTTGTATGTGGCAGCTAGAAGCACAATACCTGTAAAACTAGGCACACTTCAAAAGAAGGATGGGAACAAAAAGAAGAAAAGTCAACCAAAAAAACAGCTGCTTTTCCTTCAGATCTGAGAGCCCATTAAGTGCACCCTTTTACGTTGCTCTAAAATGCAGCAAGAAAGTGTTCTCGTAGCATTTCAAAGAGAACCCAAACATGCAGAGATCACTGTTCCTCATGATACTTTGGAGACAAGAAGGACTGTGGTAGCTGGGATATTCCCAGCCAGCAACAGAAAGATTTTTTGAAGGATTGACATACAGCAGTGTCCACAGGATACCACTGACAGCTCACAGGCTCCCTAGAAACCTACATGTTGCATTGCTGGTATTATGTGAGGTGACTGCTATTGAACAGGATGATTTTGCCGTGAATTCTTCCTTGCAGTCCTCAAAAGCAATTGTAAAGAGAACCACAGTAAACACAAGTCAGAAAGCTACTGTGTGGAGACAGCTATGTTTTTGCAGAACAGGTTGTATCCAGGAATCTCTGATGCAAAGCTATCTTTGCCTCTCTTTAGCCTGTCCTATAAGTTATCACTTAAATAAAAGCACGATTTTGTTAGAACCTGCTTCCCATCTTGTTCAGGCCAATGTTAAGCTACATCTCCCATGTGGTCTCACCAAATTGTAAAGACCAAAAAAACCCCAGCCTACCAGCAATGAATTGTAGATACAGGAGGAAAAAACAAAACAGGGATTTAGGACCACAAAGGCAAGGGAGGAAACGAGTTGGACAATTTTATTCCCAGTTTAACTAAAACCTGATGTAATTGTCTGGATAAGCCATTTTACCACTGTGCCTCGTGTATGGCCCCTCCTCTGAAGCAACGGATCTGAAACCAATCTATCTAGGGGACTGAGTGAAGCTTCATAATTCATCATACCTCTAACATGGCAAGAAGCTGCTTAAATTTCTCGCGTGTCAATCTATCCCAAAGCAGAGAAGGCTACAGTCATGATTCCATGTGGAGAATATTGCTGCACCCAGTAGATACGGTCCAAGAGTCAGCCTGACCTTTGCACTGTAAGAGGGTCCTTCTTCCTCCCACCACTAACCATGCAGTCAGGGCTGTGAATGGGAACAGCCTGAACACACACCATGGATTTGAATTAGAAAGCAGGGTGCACCTTTAGATCATTGTACAGGCAGATACCACCTAGGTACTGTCAGAGAAGATCCTGCTTATTTTAGGAAAAATAGTCGCCTTCTTGCCTTCTGATGGTGTTCATGGTCAAACAGGTGTTCTTCATCCTCGTACAGTCTGCAGTCATTTTGGACACCTGGATTATTTTCTCTTTAAGCTGTCTCCAGATCGAGTACCTATCCCTCCGTTAAGCCTTCCTGGAGGAGTAATTTGTTACAGCTTTTTGCAGTATGTTCATCCTAAACAACATTTAGTGTGCTGTGCTATTCTGAGAAGTGACATTATGAAAACAGCAACAAAGGTCTCCATGTTCAGAGAGGCTTACTACATTCCTAATTAAATGTGGTTAGAAAACATCTCAAAGGATGCTAGCTACCTAACTTTCATCCTGAAAACTCAAGGCAAGATCTGATAGTCAGCCAGGCTCTCCCTTTACTTCACAACATTGCCAATGATGATGCATCATGTGCTGACTGACAGCTTCACTGGGGCTCAGATGCTTTACAACAGTGGAAGATCTGGTCCTAGGGACCCCCTCAGCAATGTGCCCCCTAAAGCATGTCGCTAGGATCTGCAACATCCTCTGAAGATTCAGGGCTCAACCACTGCAGCAAGCAGGAGCTGAGTATTTTGGGGAGCTACATTCTGGCACAAGATACTGCAAGAACCAGGTTAGGACCAAGACCTCCTTTAATAACCTAGCTGAAACAGTTTGAGTTACCAATTGAAACTGCTTCAGCTTCAATTGCTGCCACAGTGCTACAAGTACCTATATATGAACTAAACCATTTTCATGTGATTTAAATTTACCTGGCTGGGATGTCCCTGAAACAGGCCAGGAGCACACACAGGATTTGTTTGACATCAGATCTGCAGCCTGCATTAATCTCCAGCTGAGGGTCTGTAGTGAACCAGAAGGTTCTCACACTACTCAGTCACACCTTCATCTGTAAGCACCCTGCTTTGCCCTCTTCATAGGAGTAGAACGTCCCTTTTTTTTTTTAGGTAACTGAAAGGCAGAGGTCATGTTTGAAATATTATTTGAATACTTTTGTTTTTTACTGTAGGTCATTGTCACAGGTTTAGCCAATAACTATGTAACAGCTGCTGTGTGTGGTCCCACCACCACCCTCACAGGGGAAGACAACAGGGGAATATGGGAGGTTTGGAGATTGGAAAAAGAACTATAACAGTTTTAATAAAAGAGGAGATAATAACAATAAAAATGATGGTGAATTATATACAAAGATGCTAATATGTCCAGATGTATAAATGAAAATGCAGATGTGAGGCCCATGCTCCCCAGATGGTGATTATGTCCAGACCAGGGAGGTCCCAGCCTGGACACGGCAGCCATGGGGGTGCCTGGGCCCAGCATCTTCAACAAAGACCACAAAAAACCTCAGAGCAGCTGTGCTGGTCCCACTCGAGGAGAGAAGGCGGCCTGTCCCAGCGCACGATGCTCTTCTCCAGGGAGGACACAGGCTGCAGGCACAGCAGCAGCCCAGGCAGGGGTGGCGAGAGGTGACCCCGGCCCTGCAGCCCCAGGGGGGCTCTGAGGAGCCATTTTATAGCGAGCGCCATGGGCAGGGGCGCTGTGATTGGCCCGTTGGGGTCACCTGACCCGCCCGCCCCTCCCCTCAGCGCAGCCCCCCCATGGGCACTGCCCCAGCGCGGGGGCAGCGGCGGGGGGCGGGGAGGGCTCGGGGTGGTGCAGAACATTTTCACCCTGGGGCTCCCAAACCAGGGCACGGTGATGTGGGACCTCAGCCGGAGTTTCACCTAGGCAGCTACTTGCTGTTACTAAAAAAAAATTATCTATAGCGAGCTCCTGCTTCAGATGCCAAAGCGGGCAGGCAGGGCTGGCCACAGCGGTGTGCGGTGCCTCAGGAGGGAACCACATCCTGAGCACATAAAAATGCTTTGTAAAGGTTATAATCAGTTACTTTTTTTCTAATTACTGCACGTTTGTCTTATGTCTCACATCATTCTCTTTTCTCCATTCCTCTCCTACTTGAATCAACCACAGAAGCTGCAGCCGAGGTTGCAGCCAGGTTCCCAGAAACTCGTTCCTGGCCTTGCTGTGGCTGCAGCGAGTGGCTGGGCAGCACTGGCCCTCTGCTCCAGCTAGGGACTGTGCTTATCCTGCCCATGGTATGATGGTAGGCAGGTTCTCACCTAACCTGGGGGGAACTCTTTCCTTTATTAATTTTCCCACCAAACTGCAAACAGCACAGCAATATATTCTGACTAAAAGAAATAAAAGGGTTCCTGTAGCCATAGTTTGGGTTTGTGTATGCTGTTGGAAGAGGTCAGCTCTGTTAATGATACGTGAGAAGTATGTATACAAACATGCTCACTGCTGGGCAATCACTAGCCTTTAAAGTGTAGAGAAATCAGCACTCATATGTGTTTTATTAATTCTTCCTCTATCTTGGTCTGTGCAGGCCTGGTGCATGCAGTTATTTAGGAATTTACATACCATTGGTTCTAATGTTTGAGGCCAGATAAGAAAGTTGATTAACTACCAAGCAAATAAATTCAGTGATGTCTTTGAAGAGTCGAGGCCTACATACAGTCATGCTGCTGTTCTGCTGGAAAACTGTGAAGCAGGCTGCCAGCACCTATCAAACCAGTAAGGTCAGCTACAGCTCATGGCCACCTTATTCTGACACCGAACAGAAGGATCACACCCGATTCCCCACTCCAGCCCAATGTTTCTTTTGCCCTCTGAACGTTAAAGACAAAGAGGAAGACAAGGCCAAATATTTCTAGGTACATTGTGTAAAGACAGATACAAAATTTTACTTCCCCTACAAATACACTCCCTTTTCAGCTGCCGGCAAAAAAAGTCTGCAGCTTTTCCTACATTGTTTGGCAAAGAACATACTGTTCTATGGGTGGCTGTTTTCTGGCTTGCTTTCCAGCTCACAAGCCTAAGATGGGGAGCAAGAACAAATTATCCAAGTTTTCTAATGCTGTAAGAGCAGGTTTGCTGCAGTGCATGTATGAAAGGAGTTCTCAGAATTCATGGCAGGTGACCAAATCATGGACTACCATAACAAGCAGGGCAGAAAAATCCAGAGGACATGGCAATTGCTTGTGAAGAAATAACTGCAATGTCTGTAGGACAATATTCATTTTTCAGCTGTTAAAGTCACGCAAAGCAGTAAGCATGATCACCAGCTGCTCTGTAAGGTTCATACAGCTGAGAGGTATTTGAATCAGATATATGGGACTGTCCTTCACAACCCAAGTTACGTTATGTTCAGGTTAGTTTCCCCACTTCCATACAGAAAATCATAGGCAGAGTGCTAGATGTGTTTTTATGCTTTACATATTAAATAGACCCACTGTACAGGCAACAACAGCTGCTCATGAGCCTTATTCTAGGACATGGAAGAGCTCAAGAGTTTGCTCCCTCATTCACAGAGACAGTAAGTATAGCAGCATCTGTGAATAGTCTATACCATCATGAGAGTCATTGTCAAGGATAAACTAAATAAACCCTCCACAAAGTGTGAAAGATCAGTCTGATTTCTTATTCCGACAGAACCACTAATAGTGGCTTAAATTTAGAATCACAGCTGTAATCCTATTCCAAGAAACATTTCCAAAGCCAAGATGGCTTCTTAGTCAAGTGGATATGGCAGTCACGTAGAAGCAAAAAGAAGGTTTTGAAATATGTAGTCTTACAAGAATGTAAAGGACCATGTTTGGTTGCACAGATACATCCATGGTACAGATACATGCAGGCTTGCAGACAAGAGAGATTTGTTGCACGTACCTGGTTCTGAAATGTGTCAAAAGCAGATCCACATCCAATGGGAAATTGGTCTCATATGCAGAAGATAAAGGTAAGCTGCTTCCCCACAAACATGTCTCTTTTTGCAATGCACCTGCAAGGTTGGAATCAAGTTGGCAAGCAGGCAAAGAATGGAGAGCATCTGTCCCTCTGTCCCTACAGACTTTACCCTGTGAAATGCTTGGTGGAATGAGAATCTCTTCAGAAGATCCTGGCCAGAGGAGGTCAGCCACTGCTGTGACAATTTATCTCCAAAGACAGACCACTAGGAAGTGACAAAGAAAGACACGTGATTGTATGAGTACTGAACAGGCACACGTCTGTATTTCCCACAGAAATGTCTAGATCTCTCCACAGAGGAGTCATTTTCGTTTACTGTCTCTAAGGAACCTGATACCACTGCATGAGGGAAAAGGTGAAAAGTTTTTTCCACCACTTAGCCCTCTCCCATTACATCTCATGGATCTGGCTGGGACCAAGGGCACAAAATGATAGCTTCACTGCTTTCTGGTTATTCCACATTTGTAGCAACAGGAACCAGCATCCAATAAGGCCACACTAGTCCACACCATGGCTGAATGGGTGCCTCTAGAAGGATGCAAAACCTTGGCACGGCAGGATATATGTCTCAAGTGAGACAAATTCTACTGTCAGGTGGAAGAAAATAGAGTGATTACACATAGACTCACATCAATACCAGTTCCTGAAAGCAGAATTTGCCTGAGCACATCTGCCCCAGCTGATTTTACTAATGACTGATTTTGCTAGTATGTGCCACATCCAAACCTCCCATCATTACAGAAAGAACTCTGTGTAAGTTGGCACGAAACAGGGGCTTTTCTGTTCAGGTTAGCAGCATTCCTGCTGGACAGGCCTGAGCTGAAGTTCACTGGAATCCTAGGCAAAGGCACGCATTGCTATGGACTCTGAGAGCCAAGCAATTCAATGCTGATTAAACCACTTACCTTTGAGAAGGTAGGACCAACGGTGCTTAAAGTGGGGTGAGGCTCAATGTTTTGCTGACTGCTGTTGAAATTGGTAACAGACTTTGCATATTATATCACCAGGTTTTTTTGGTTGTATTTCACATGCAGTGTTTTTCTGCTTTTGACTTTGAGGTGTGAGGGGGAAGGCTCTAATCATATGGCCTTGTACAGATGCTCCATTTGCATTTCTATTAATCCAGGCCCTCCTGGAGACGTTTGAGCATAGGCACAGCATGCTCTGCGTTTGAACTTGTGAGAACCCACACCACTGCTTAATAACTTAATGCATATGTATAGCCTCCTTCAGACAGCCCACTAGGAGGCAGAAGCAGGGGGAGGCGCTGTTAGTGCAGAGGCTGCAGGGCTCTATGTAAATGCATTTTGACAAGGAGGATACCTCGCCGAATAAAGAACCCAGCTCCTTAGTGCTGGGCTGGTGCTGATTTAGGTCAGAAAACTTGTTTTACCAGAATTTGTACAAACGAGAGCTCACATGGAGCTGCTGGAGAATGTTTAAGGTGTCTAGCAACTTTGCTTGCAGCACTTGAATGTAATAACGATGCCTTCCACACAAACTGTCCTACAGGAACCAAAAATAAGGTTGGGTCTTTTTCCCCCTCTGCTTTTACCTTCCCTGAACACCTCCTCAGAAGGATACCCAACCTTATCTCAGCCAAGTGCCACAATAACCATAAGAAATTTGTTTCCCTATGTTTGAAGTGCTTAATAGCTAATGGCTTAGAGCAGCAACCTTGGGATAGAACTGGGCTGAGACCTCCCACAAAAAATACATCTTTCATTGGAAAACAGAGTCAAAATGGAAAGTTTTCTATAAAAAACGTGCTCTGGAGCCCATTTCTGCAGAACACATGCAACAGGAGAGGTGAAAGGCCCACAGATATCAGCACAGATGGGTGCAGACAGGACCCCAGGGCCACTACATTACCATGCCCGCGTGGCCTGCGATGGGCTCGCATCCTACCAGTGTGGAGAAGGGCAAAACCCCTCGAACCCCAACACACCCTTGTTCATAGAAAGACACCCCAAAAAAAATGCCATCCACCTTACTGCTACTGCTCCTCCTTGGGACACCCTGGCCTAAGACTCTCTGAAAGAAGCCAGGAAGGGATTTGAACAGGGCTTGGCCACATCCAGAGTGAGTAGCAGAAACAGGAGGGTGAGAGAAGGGAGGAAGGACTGGTTCTGGATGTTTTTGGTTTTGTTTTTTTTTCCCTCTCATTTTGACACAAAACAAAAACTAACCAACTTCCCAAATTTCCTCTCTCCCACCTCCACCATAATTCCTGCTTTCTAGCCAGCTCCAGTGTCTGTTGTAAGATGCTAATGAAAAACACTCTGCAAGGACAACACCATGCAAGGACAACCTACATTTAAAAAAGAAAGTGTCCATTACTCTCTCCACCCTGAAGTACCCGTTAGACTCCTCTATACAGGCCTAGCTCCTGGTGAAATTGTTTTACACCAAATTCCAGGAAAAGGGTCTTAGCTGTCCCATAACAAAACTAAGTGGGAGGGCAGGGGGGAAATGCTAACCTCCAGAACTGACACTTGGCTACAGGCAAAGTAGCTGCACAGAGCAGTAAGCAATCCAGGCCATAGCCTTTAAAGTGGCAGCTGCAGACAAATGGAAAAATGACATGTTGGAAACGACACTGAGAGAGGAGGAAGAGAGCCCAGGTTTGAGAGTCAATCTTAGTCCATCAGGTAAGGAGAACAGATACGCATGGGGATAATTGGTGATGAGACACTTGAAATTAGGTGCATGATAGGTCCACCACTGCCTGGCCACATTCATTTCTGTTACGCTCAATGAGCACTGACGGCTGAGGGGGAGCTAAGGATATTTCTTAAACCTTTGCATCCTCCTGTCACATTTCCATGACTCTATCTCCCTCATAGACACACAGACAATTGTCCTGCTCAGGCTGTCACCCACACAGCTCCACTATGGACACGTGGCTGCCAGCAGAGCTTGTGACACAGGCCCTGTTCTCATTCTCACAAATCTCAGCAGAAGGCAACAAAGTTCCACCTGCCCATGGCTGTGCCCTTACCCCCCAGCACCAGATGCTGCTTGCAACAGCCCACCACAGCAAGTAGGTCAAGGCCGGAGACAGGGTGGTATCCCCAGTTTCCAGCTGGTAGGGAGCTCTGGGGGCAGCCTGCCTTCACCCACATCTATGAAAGGACACGGTGGGTTAAATCGCTGCCTGGTGAGCAATGGGAGAGAGTTGCTCCCCTGCATTGCCACTCTTTCCAAAATTAGACATTCTGACTTCTCTCAAGTGAAGCTTTTCATGTCAAAGCCACAGACACAGCAGGAGTGGGTGGGGAGGGAAGGCTGGCAGCCCACAGCCCAGGCAAGGCACACCAGTTTGAGTGGAGAACCTCGGGGTGTTTTGGTGTCACAGAGCCAACATGGCCACCACTCCCACAGGCCTGGCCTCCCAGGGCAGTGAGCCAGCATACACGTTGTGCTTCCCTGCTCCCAGGGAGATAGGCACTGGCCTCTGCTTGCCTCACACAAGCAGAGAGGCATGAGCAAGCCAGCCCTGTGGCAGCGCCTGCTCTGCAGAGCCAGCTCCCCCCACGCCCAGAGCTGGCACCAGCATTCCATAGGTGTGAGAAACAGCCAGCAAGGATTAGGCCTCTTTTTCCTCCCTCCCAGCCAACAATCAGTTGTAGGAGGTTTTCCCTTGAACCACTAGTGCCGTAGTTGAAAAAGGCAATGTCCAACCTCACAGGAACTGCTCCTGCCATCCCACACGAGGAGCAGCCATTCCCTCAGACAGCCTCAGGCAGCGGCGCTCCTTGCCCAGGCCAGCAACACCCGCTGTTTCCCCTTTTCCTTACGAGCTTCTTCCAAATGACAAGGACCCGTACTTATTAATTTACATTAAGTTCATTTAACACCAATTGAAGAGACCAGAAGTGTCTAATGAGCAAAGTGTAACAAGCTATCAGCTACTGCTAATCATGTTCAGTTTATGCATTCTTGCTTCATTCTTATAGTGTATTATCGTAGAATAAATACAGTGCTCTTATCTTACAAGAGAAAAAAAATAAATTCTCTAGGTATTGTATTAGTGAATAACAAAAGAATGAACAAGCTTAATAATCTCCATTCTGGTTTTCCACCACATATAATTATAGAGATGCTGTGAATTCTGTGGACAAAGTACATGAAGAAGCACCCACAAGTACTGAAAATTTAATTAAAAGTCAGAAAGCCATCGCAATGAAGACTGAGCAGAAAGCCATTTATTTTTAAAATCTAATATATTCTTCATGACTAAAGGCTAAAGCACATGCTGACTTACACATTTAGCTTTAACTGATTTAAGCTACTTGATGATTTTTTTGCGCACAGGGTGGCGCTCAATTTGCAATGGAGTAAATTGGCAGATTTTAATTTGGTGGATTTTTTTAACTCTGTAAAAAGAATCCTCATTAAAACCTCACGATAGGCTGTATACTTTTTTCATCATTAACTAGCCTAACTGCAGGTAAAAGAGATACAATTATGGATTTATATAAATCCTATTGTCAATTTACAGCTCAAAGACGGGTGAGTTACCTCATTTTAAATAGGTTATTTTTTCCCCTTAACCTTTCTTTGTTTTAATGAGGATTCAGTTTGTCATTGTCGGGGTGCCTGTTTGCAGAAAAGTTTCTCATCATATGAATAAGGTATAAGGAATAAGGATAGAAGATCTGCTGAATTTCAAACCCCATCACAAACTGTAGCCTGGACATTCAGCCTTTACTCACCCTTCCATGAGGACAGACAGACCTCAACTGCCTCTTCCCTACCCTCTCAGCCCCACAATTCCTCCGTTTCTTATTATTTGGGGCTTTTCACATCACTTATGCTCAGTTTTTCCTCCCTTAGTGTACTTTATCTAATTCCACCTTCTACCAAAGCACTGCCAAATTCTTTGTTCTGCCCCATTCAGTACCACAGGCAACTCCGAGTTCAGTCTGCATGAGCCATGTAGAAAACAGATGGGAAGATGTAACTAAAATCCAAGTTCTTCCAAAAGAACAGGGCAGACAGTGCTGTCAGTGAGACACCCTTCTGCTTGATAGGAGCCCAAGGCCCAAAACAAGGTCCCACCATATTTGATGAGGCAGATTCTCAGGTGACAAATTGTTATGCCTCCCAGTACATGTTACAGCAGCTGAGCATCTGCCCCACTAAATGTTTTTCCATTTACTTCAAAGACTAACTAAACTCCTAAATTTAACTCTTAGTCTCCAGGTAGGTTGACATGTTATGCAAGAGAAAGACTGCCATACAACATATTCATAACAGCAACCAGGAATGCGACTACTCCTCTTGTCTGACTCAAACGCTGCCTCCCCTTTCCTCTACCAAGCTCCTCCAGCAGCTACTGGATAAGACTGGGAACTGAAGGGATGACACAGGAAGGGAGCAAGTGGGTAGTGTCATCTTCCATCAGACTGTTACCCACCCCGTTGTTTTAAATACTTCTAGAAATTTTCTTACTAATTCATCTTCATTTCAAGTACTACCCCTCAACATATGAGTATGGATACAGTAAGCCAAGAGTGAAGGAATTGTTCCCACAAGCAGACTGAAGAAAGAAATGAGAAATACAAAGAAAAGAGATTTGTAAGAGGGGCTGGTTTTCAACCTTTGTTGGGGTGAGGGAATAAGCATGGCGACTACTCTAAGCACTTAGATGTTGAAGGCTGTTGTTTTTTCTCTTTGAACTTTTTAGCAGATGTAACAATTAAATTATAAAGTTGTCTTTAGTCATTAGCTGATGAGTTAATTATATGCCAAAATTAACCTTTGTTAAGCTCTTAATAGAACCTCTTTTATCTGAGTAGCCACAGTCTGTGTTAAAATTCTTAATGATCTGGGCTAAAAATCAATAATTTTTACAACTTCCATGTATGAATTGGGAATTAAATGTATCTTTAAAATGTGCTATAATGATAACCTCAAGCTGAAATGGAAATAAAGATATTCCTTGGTGATTTCAAGGACAACACTTTCACCAGTGCAGGGGCCATGTAAGCCACTAAAGAACATTGCCACTGGGGACAGCTCTCCTGCCTGCAGCATAAAGATAAATCAAGTTGAGACTAAGACCAGGATTATGGTTTTTCAAATATTTTTGTGCTGCAGCCCTGTATTTCACATTTATGATCTTCCTGTACATACCAATGTTTAGTCAGGAGTGACTGTTCTCTTCTTTAAAAGCTGGAGGAGTGGATTCATTTTGAGACCCAGTATATCCCTATCAACGATCAAAAGTATCTAATTATTCACCCATGCAGATAGCTGATAGATGATGTGCCATGCTTTTCCCCATATAATCAATTGCTAGCATATTTGACAAGAACTCAGCTACCATTCTGTAGTTCAGTTTGCATTAAAGTTTTTACATTTAAAGGATCAGAAGTCCTGCTGTTTGAGACTTAAATTGTATCTGTTCAGCAGAAGACAATTGGATCTCTCTTACTGAATATTACTTCATATGACTTCCATGTATGAATTGGGAAGATGTATCATTAAACTTACAAAATCCTCAATTTGAAGTGTCAATGATCCATAGTTTAATGCTTTTTCTTTTCTTTGTGTTCCCATTTCAGCCACCCACAGAAGCCAAACTTCACATACCTTCTGGTAACAACTCAGAGACAAGCCATCTTTAAAACTGAAGACTAACTTTACTAATGAGGCCTAAAGGCCATTGAAATCCTCATGATTTCTGCAAGGTCTGGGCCAGACTTATCAAGAATTATTCTCCATAACCTTGACTTATACTGTGAGAAGCCAAACTGTCATCTTCAGGTTCATTTTCTTCCCCTAATGCCAGAGAACAGCTTCTCCTTGAGAACTGGGCAAGCACAGCTCCCTGGTAATGTTAATGTATGGCTTGCCACAATGCCTTGCAGCCTGCATCGCACCTCAGCTAGCTTGTGCAGAAGCCCAGACAGAGTTGAGGTAATCTGCAAGCCTCTCCATCCATGTGTTAATTGCTATTAACTGGGGGGAAGAAAAAAACCAATAAAAATAATGGCATTTCATAGCTAGATTTTGGTCTGATAGCAAGTTTACTGTAAGTATTTGTGAGGGGGTGAAATAGGAAGAAAATAAAGATAAGATTTCAGTTTCACAATCAAGAATAAAACCATTGCCATAAAAGGTTTCAAGCATCTTCCAGCTAAAGGAATTGTTTGCACATATTTAACAGCATGGCCCTATTTATGATATTGACATTGCAACAAATTTGTATAGGGTCCATAAGTCTAAGGCCTCCCAGACATGCCAGAATGCTGGAGAATAGTCTAAATGGACTGATCTCTGACAACTGGACCTCGTAGCAGAAGGTGCCTCCTTGGGTGCTATAGTTGGGGTAAGTCAATTTGAACAGATAGGGTAAGGCAGGCTGGAAGATGGGAATTATCAGTCAAGATTGCTCTGCCAACAGGCACAGTTCATTGTACGATAGCAGGCTGAAGGTTGTACTATTCCCTGGAGCCACTTTGATAAATAAGAAGGTTATGGGTATGTGACTGTTCAAGCATGAAGAAATTTTTGTTGATATATTCTCAGAAACTAATTTTTTTTCTTTAGTAACCTGCAGGGCTACTCTTCAGCAAGATTACCAGTCAGCTCTGATAGCCGAGGCTACAATAAGCTGAATCACACTCCAGCTCTTTAAAAATCTGTTTTTGTTACTGGCTTGCTCTAACCGTGCATACAAAAGTGCAATACAGGCAAAGTAAAACTGAGCCTTTTCAGCTAAGTAAAAGAAAGAAGTTATCAGAGAAAGGTTACACCTCTTTAAAGATGCAAATTGATAATGGAGCTGTATATCAAAACAACAAAAGTACTGTTCATTTTTAAAAAGGTGCAAATTGGTAATCTTCAGGCTTTTTTTGTAGTACCTTATTAAGAGTTTCTATCAGTGAAATTTTACACAACATTAAACACTTAAAAAATACAAAATATGGTACACGGAGGATACATAGCATTCTTCAGTCTCACTTCTGAAATGCAGTGATGCCTCAGCTACCAACTCCTGCCACTTCCACTGAACACTGTGGAAGAGTCAAACAAAAAAAAAATACCCATTCTTCACCTAGAGAATAAAGGCTTGCATTTTTCCTCTAATTTCTCGATATGCACAAACAGGGAGCACAACACCACAAAGGGACTTAAAGAGCTGGACCTGCCCATGACAAGCATTGGGCCAGGAAGCCCATCCTGGGCAGGGTTACCCTCAGAGGCAGGACAGCCACAGAGCCAGGGCATTTCTATTTGTTTGTATGCAAAGTCCCATTTTCTTTTAAAGCATTTAAGAGTCTGCTAAGGATACCAAAACACAGGAGTGCCTCATAGTTGGCCTAGGAAATTAAAGCCCTGAATGATAGTCCAGTTTCTGATACAATACCTCCCACCTTGGTCAGGTTAACTCGGTTTAATTTGACAAGTACTAATTAGAAATTACCTGTCTACTCACCAGTGATCAGCTGAAAAAGAAGCCTCCACAGACTTCTCTTTCTTGTGTCTTACTGTGAGACATCAGACAAGGCACTATCTTTCCCGCAGTGCTGAGCAGCCTTCCTCCTTCCCCCTCTCTAAAAATTCAGGTCCTGCAATTCGCCATTGAAATGATGAGCTGCCTTAGGAAATTTCAGCTCCCAAAAACTCCATCACACCCAGAGCTTGAATCTGTTGCTCTCTCTTTTGTTGTTTTGGGTTTTTTTTAATGTTTTTTAACTATAAGCTCTCCAGCCCCTTGTGCAGCTTCTTTCTATTTCGTTTCTCACCTGCCTGACAGGAGACAGAAGTAGGAATTAGCATTGCTTTCACATCCTCCCCTTTTCCTCACATCTCAGGGCAGCGATGTTTCTCTCTCCATCAGATAACCCAGAACCTCACCTGAAGCCAGCTGAACAAGGCCATGGTTCTGCTCTCAAAGGGCCTAATAGCTCATCCAAAAGCATCCTGAAACTGCCCACAGACTTCAGTGGTCTTTAATCAATCTTGTAGTCACAATGTGGGGTGCAAGCTGCCAGAATGACTGTGACAGAGTGCACCAAGACCCTGCTCTGGGCACCAGGTACTCAAGAAGTCTGTTGGCTGCTTAATTTGACCTAGATCCCCCAAACTAGCACTGGAAACATTCATTTTGCTCTGTGTCTGAGGCAGGACGGAACACTAAATCAAGCCACAAAGCGTTGATCACCCTCAAAATAAACCATTTAAAGGACATCAGTTTTTCAATCACACTCTTTGGCCAGATAGTGGAACTTGGAGGTGCGCGAGAGAAAGGGAGCCCTCATGTATGCTTTGGGTGGTCTCAGAAACACAGCGCTGAAGTCTCTAAGCATGCTGATTTAACTGTGCCTCCTTCAGGAGCTCTAAAACAATCTTCCCTCTCTTGCAACACAAAAAACATATGTGGCAAAACACGGACTCACCCCAGTTCTGCACTGAAGCTGGAGGAGGAGGCACCTGAACCTCAGAGGAGTGGCATGCAGGCAATGATCTGTCCACTCCTCCACCCTGAATGAAAGCCTTTATTCAGCCTACTTGGCTAGACTTCAAAACTTGTCCCTGTCTCTCAGTCAGTTCTCCTGCTGTCCCTTTGACCAGTTTCCTTGCTAGGCTGGGCAATATTATTCTGCAAATTAACTTTGTAACAGGATCAGTCACAGAAAAATCTAAAATTATCCTTTGACCCTATGCAATTGCCTCCAGAGAGATATGAGCAGCTCCTGGGTTCATGAAGCAAAAGCTCAGCTCGCATGGGCAAAAATACTTTCTTTCATGACAGAAATTTGCAATGATGCACTGACACAAAAAAAAAAAAAAAAGAAAGAAAAGAAAAAGAAAGAAATGTTTTTCACTGGGTTGTAAAACTGGTGGAAATGCAAATTTTTCTAGCTTTGTGTATAGATGAGATGTCAAGATGATTTGAAATACTTCTCAGAGGTAAGAGCAAAAAAGGATGAATAAATAACATACAACATATGTGGAACGTAAAGAAACACTGTAATTTGCCTCATTTTTTTTCACAGAACAGAAATATATAAACATGAACATGCCAGGGATAAGACATGATGCTAAGCTACTGCAGTGATATGTGCTTTAGGTGTGTGGGTAGGTGGAATGGATGGATCTAGAATAAACACATTACACCTTATTTATTAGTTGTCTCAATTCATATGTTATTTCCCATTGTCCTTAGCAGATTCTTTTGTGTGCAGAGTTCCAGCAATATGCTGAATGTTGTGAATGCATAAGCCAGAGTGAGATTCAGCTAATGGAAAAAGACCAAGCTATCACCCCAAAGTTGCTTCATTCTTTGCTTGCTCTTTTCTCTTCAAAAGCACAAGCTCCTTTTGCTTTAGTGGACTAAGGAAACCACATCACCTCATGACTTTATTCAGTTTTCAAGTCTTTTCAGTTTTGGCTTCATGAGGCCAAATGGACTAAAGTAGAACCATTTTTGTCCTGCTTGCTATAGCCTGTATAGAATTCTTCTGTATATTTGTTTGTAAGTATGTACGTACATATGTTTGTACCTGTACCTTGACCTGGCTTTTTTAGGTGTCAATTTTATGACAGTTGGTATGTATATAAGCACATGCTTTGCCTAATTGCTCCAGTAAAGTGATCACCATGGAGAGAACTGAACAGATAAGAAAACAACACACCCTGTCTCTGTCAAACAATAATCAGCACAGTCTGAACAGTTACACACATGTGCAGAAAAACTAGCATTGCCAGTCACTGCTACAAAACCATCACCAGTAATCTCTGCAGCTTGTCCTAGCTACATGTGAGACCTTACAGAGATAACTGCACTACACCAAGCAGATAAAACCCACACACTATTTGTGTGGTGTTTCTTTTGCAACATCAGTCTGCAGGTTCTCCTGAGACAGCTCCTGTCCAGTGACCCATGCTGAGCAAGTCATGACCACATAAGCCTCTACTATAGAGCAAATATAAAGTTTCTCATTGCAAATCATTCATAAAGGAAAACCAGGCCAGGCACACCTATACGTATGACAATTGTATCTCACCTGTACAGTGCAGAGAAGGACTTAAATCCAACTTTTTCTACATTGCTGAGTCACGGGTGCTGTGTCTGCACAGTCAAATGACAATCCAGCCTTTGCCCTCTTATAAATAGTGGCCCTACCATTTGGATAACCGACATATCCTGCTGCTCTACAGGATGTTTCTTGCCTTGGGATCTAGTCTGCCTGTAACTCAGCATCCTTGACAATGTCAGTTGGTCCACCTGAGATATGGGCAGCTGAAGGTGTGCGAAGACTCATCTTTCTGGAAAGAGTACAAGCATTCTTAGAGTAATCATGAATGTGCAGTTGAAGGCACAGCTCACCAACTGAAGGTGGCTTGGTTGAATAAATGGTGAATAGAGTATTAGTTACATATTTACAATCCTTACAATTATGGAGGCTTTGTCATCCTCTTATGGAATGTGATTCAATTTAGCCAATGTGATCAGATTAACCTACCTGTCAGGCAAAGTGGTCACCTGCAGAAGAAACCTTTTTAAATTGCTATAATCACTGCTTTGGCTAAACTCATTGAAATTAGGTAGAACAATTTCTTTACCGTAGCCTGTAAGTCACAAAGTCATTAGGCAGTTGAAAAATTTTGTTCTGTTTATGTAGTTGTCAGGTTTTTAATAATTATAGGCCAGATTAAATTAGCTGACTCTGCTGTTTTCTCCAGGGTTCAGAAAAGGCTTTTGACTATGTCTTAGCTGTTTTTTCTTTATGAGAGAAAGAAGGATTCAGATATAAGACAATTAAGGCATAGAAGCTTTAAAGGTAGCTAAGGCTCACCGCCAGCTTTTGCCACTGCATCACTATCCCTGTGCTTTATAGACAGTTGTTTTGTGTTGCTCATCCTGCTCTCCTAGGCCAGTGGAAGCCTTTGCTCTGTCTGTCAAGAGTAATCCTAATATTAGGAGACTCCAGGCAAAGAATTGAACATGGCCTGGCATCCCTGTGGCTGTTTGTTTGATGCTGATTTCACAGCCATTGAATGAGCCCTTAACCTCGTCACTCGCAACTCCTTTTTTGGCAGAATGTCAAGTAACAAAATTGGCCTTGAGAAATGCCAGACTTTGCCAGTTCCTCATCAACAGACTATCCAGTTGTTTTGTCAGCAGTTATGTAGCTCTTGATATTCCCAGGTCATTTTCGGTAAGCTCAGAGCAGAAGTGGAAACACTGCCCCACACTGCATTTCATTTGTGCTAAACTACTCTCAAAATTGCTAGGGTAAGACCCTACTCAGTTCTAGGATTTCAAATATGATCCCACTAATTCTTAAAGCATGTATTTATACCATAGAGGAAGCAACATAAATAAATATAATTGCTAGCTTGGACTATGGTGATACCAATAGTTGGAGTTGGTTATAGTCAGTCAGGGAAAGGAATAGTGACTTGTACTAAACCATAAAAACTGAGAAAAAGATACTTCTAGGCAGATCCACCATGGAGAGAAAAACGGTGAAATGTGTTACTTGAAAAACACTTACACCTGGTTTTGTATTAATACTGTCTTTTTTAATCAATAATCAAATTAGTTAATATACATATTAACTGGCTGACTAATTGCCCAAGTCTTTTCCATACCAAATCCTTAATGTACTCAGTACCTATCAGTCACAAGCAAACATTTCTGACCTAGTAGGCTCCAAGACAGTTCTAAACTTTTAACCCTCAGTAACTCACAGTAAATTAGGATGAGTTTTTCTCTCCTTGTTCAGTTTCTGGAAGGAAGCAATATGTTTGAAGCACCTGCTGATGATCTGGTTGCAGAGGTAATGCCATGAATACGGATTCTCTTGCACAGTTCACATGTTCAATATAATCTCAATTTCTTTCTCATTTAGTTTAGCATATGTATCTGTAGATGTATATAGATATATATTTATTAGCTGGTGAAGAGACAGGGGAAGGAAACTGGTCTCTGGTTTCTCCCGGAATTCTGCAGGGTGCTGTTTCAAATCAGAAGTCCTTAGTTGTTACTAAGCTTCCTTCATATGTACGTTGTGCTGACAATCCATCTGCACATTAATAGTTAGACAAACAAATCCATGTGCAGCCTTCAGGGTGTTTGTTGTGTTATTCAGTAAGATGTAACGAGCAGCACATGAAAGTCACTGTTTTGGAGGTTTTACCAACCTGTCTCTGAGGCCATCCCAAAAAAAAAAGAGGAGCATGTTGATTTCAAGCAGGTTTCTGAGCACACACACTGGTTGGTGTCCAGTAGAATCTGCAAACCAAGATGGTTCTGATGGATTTATCTCCCTCTCTGATACAGGGGCCTTCTGCTTCCAGTGCTACAAGTCATCAAACATAATGTGGTAAGATTAAGAGCCTGACCCTTGGCACTCTTCAATGAGCATACTGGACGAGTGTGCGCCCCTGATGATGATCTGTCACAAGGGTGCATGCTGGCTCCTCCATTCCTTCAGCATCCACAGGGGTGATATCTTCATTCATGGACAGTTACAGCTCAAGAACAAGGTTTCACCGTAATTAGTGACATCCTGTTTGCTGATGCACCAGCCCTGGAGGTGGTACAGACAGAAGCAATGATGCAAAAATGCCCAACTGGCACCAGCATGCAGGTGCTGGCTTCTACTCACCCTGAGCAGTGCTAAAATCACACAAGAGCAGGGCAAGAGCTCCACACAACCTATCTGTGGATGGATACCTTTTTCCAGTGACTGAACACTGAAACCAGCACACATCTGGCACCTGCTTATGCCTCCTTGCAGGGCTATGACCCAGGGAAGAGTCAGAGGTGGATCTCTGCTTTCAATACTGAACATTCAAGCAGTGCAAATGGTAGTGGGCTGCTGAAAATTTAGATGACCAAGTCTTCCCTCCAGATCTCTAACTCACTAGGAGTAAAAATGCAAGGCTTTAAAGTGTGCAGCTCTTGATTCACAAGCTGGATGTGGGATCAGGGCTATGGCAACTCAGTGGGGCCATCACAATGTGACATAACCTACAGCAGCATGTAAAGGTCACTGTCATTCTATAGTGAAATCAATACATTCTCTCAAAAACCTATTAGGCAAAATATAGACTATGACAGGATGTTTAGGAATTACAATAGAGCACCCACCACTGTGCTTTAGATCTGAAGCACAGCAATGCAAGTAGGAGAGCACTTTGCAGAGTCTCCACTTACACTACAAGCACAATTTCTCTCACACTGAATGAAAGCTCAAGAATTAGCTAGAGCATCTCCAGGGTGCTTCTGAATCAAAAGCGAGAATAAACTTAAGCAACTCAAAGAAAAGGGAAAATACAGGAGGAAAAAGGACAGGGAGAGCTTCCTGAGTCAGCTCAAGCAGCCTAAGCCACATTACCACTTGCCAAAGCAATGCATCTTCCAAGTACATTCACTTGTGCAAGATTCTTCTCATTTATGTTACTTTGTCACAACGACTTTCGCTGAGGAGTCCTTTTCAGCCCTGCAGCCCCTTCAGACATATTTGCCAAAGACAAAGAGATAGCAAAATGTGAATGAGTTATCCCTGTAGCTGTACATCATTACACAGATGTGAAGAAAAGACAAGTACAAGATGGTTTTAGAAGAAAACTGAAGTGAAAAATGTAAATGTGTTGTGACCTTAGATCATATGCCACTACTTTCTGAAATAATCTTTACTGAATTCTTCTTTCCGGCTTCTTGATTCTTATTTTGCTAAAAGTTGTACATTGCTCACCGCTCCTTCCTTCCCAGGCAGGCCACTGGATGCAGCCTCTCCTCTGCAGCCTTGCATGCTCCCATCACCACAAAGTGTGTACGTGCTCCTCTGGGCTGTATCCTTGTCTGCAAGCATCACCAAGAAACAGGGACTAAACAAGGACTAAACAAGAGCAACACGAATTTCCTCGTGACAATAGAATGATTTTTCCTATTGCACACACAGCATTAAGCTGCTCACTGGAATTTCAAAATTAAAACCACTATTATAAATCATCAGATGCCTTTTCTATTGGTGTAGCAAAACAATATAATTGTCTCTTGTTCATGTACAAGGAGGAATTGCACTACCAGAAGATCTGTTGAGCTTTGTGGTACCCTCTTGCCTTTTTTTTCTGGAAAGGAAGCAAGCTGAGACACTACAAAATCACCTGTCTCTAGAGATGCTATTGATACTGCACCGTACCTTAAATGTTGCTCTACCAGAAAATTCCTCTGACTTTGCTAAGAATAGCCAGCACAAAGCTGGCACAGAGTATCATCATTATTTAATGACTGTAAAATAATGGTCAGTTATAGGTATGCTTAAGCGTTGCAAACCATCGGGAAAGACTGGAATTTTGACAATACGTTGGAGGTAAATGGCTACTAAGCACCTGAGTGCATTTTATTCCGCAGAGAGGTTGAAAGTCAAGGAAAGATACAAAGCAACATCTCCTTCTCTAACACAGTTTAGGTATGGTCTGCAAAGGGCACATGCATTTCAGTTCTAGTTGAGATTTGAGCTAAAGTGTCCCCCCAGGGGTATTCCTCTTTGGTTAGACCTTCTTTGGCTTTTGTAGTAGATCAAATTCCTCTTCACTGAACAGAAGGAAAAAGAAGGCATCAAACTTTTCTCCAGGTGAGGGCACCTCACCACATTAATGGTCAGGTTAACTCTGCTGTACTTCCTCCAGCCCTGGTTCCAGAGGGAGGTAACGTTTTTGGAGATAACACCATCTTTGATATAGCTGTGATATTTCTGTAGGTGGTACTATTCCAGCCCCGGTTTCACAAGACACTCCAAGTACTTCAAATACCTTTGAATTTGTAGGTATATGTTGCTAGGGAATGTGCTCTGGGAGGTACCGGTGGGGAGAGCAGCCTGCAATCTCTGCACAGCACTGGCACTGCGGCAGCCACAGGACCCATAGAACTCCCCAGTGCTGCATAAGGCCTGCATGGCACCAGGTTTCAGCAGCAGACAGAAACATTGGGGTCCAGGGTTTTAAAGCAGCAATTTCCTGTCATTTTAAAACATAAATTGAAGATTGCAGATAGTTTTCTGCTTAAATTGTGGATCAGCTCTAAAAAGTGGCATCGTAAACCAGTGCAGTGCAGCCCTATGTTTATTGAGTCTCGTGGGTATACAAATAAAATAAAATAAAATCTGTTTATAAGCTTTTAAAAAACATCCTCTTGTAGCCACTACAAACTCAGCTTGGAACCTGCAAATCAGGCTGAGTTCTTCCAGCCTTGTGCTTCAGCACCCGTAATAAAAGTTAATGGTCCCGTTGTTGGCCTCCCCACTACCCTCATGCTGCTTAAGCCAGCAGCAGAAACACAGGAGGTGTAACCAAGGGCCATCGCTGGATTTGCAACTGAAACTTATTTCCTATTCATACTAACAATACCCTAGTCAGAATAAAACCCTGATTACTCTCATATAGCTGTATTGGTTCTGTAGCAGGAATAAATAATATTAAAACCTTAACTCTGCCATTAAAGTAAGCAAATAGGACTGGAACACAGGAAATGGGGTTGCAGAGTAAATAAGCACTGCTTTGATCTACTGCTTTTAGGAATACAACACACGTTAAATTCAACTCCTAGGTGGAAGAGGGTCAGCAAGCAGAATTTCCACAATAAAAGCTCTGTGGTTGCAGGTGTTCAGTCATATACATTATCTCCTCCCCTGAAGATGAATACCAGGATTTGCGATCAACTTGACACAAAGGACTGTACTGCTCACAGCAGGATTTATTTACATGATATCCTCTGAGAAAGATGCTCTCTCCCTCCCTCTCTCCTCCCTTCTCTAAAATATGGCCAGCAATATAGTACCTCCACACTCTTGCCATTTGATCCCATTTTCAGCAACACATTTTATTTCCAAGATAGACTAGGATATTCTCCCACTTCTACACAGTATTGCTTGACTAAAATATTTGCCTCTCTGCCTTTCTCCTGATATCAGAAAATTCAAGTTCAAGTACCTGCATTCTAAGCCTTGACATCTAAACATCCTCATGACCTGCCTGGTGAGTCCAGGGATCTATTTCAGATTTACTACTTCAAAGTCCTCCCTGAGTCTGAGAAAACATTTGCAAAATTTTCATTCCAGCATTCCTGAAAAAAAAACAAAATAAGAAAAAAAATCAAATTGAAGTTACTATGTATCTCACCTTCAATGCAGCTGAAAGAGGCCAAGATCTTACCTCCAGATACAGCCATATTTTATCATTCCTTTCTCCTGTTTTTGTTACTTCCAGTTCAGTATATCCTTAGTCTCTAAGGCAACTCCCCTATAGAAAAACATGCAAGCAAAGCTCAGAAGTATTTAATTTCACCTCACCGCTGAGCCTGCTGGAGCAGTTGGTGGCCTTGTGCCGCATCTCATCACGTCCTCACAGCCTGCAAGCACGAGGATCCAGCTCCCTTTCATCCCATCTCTCTTTGCAGGGCCTCTCCTCCACACAAGCTTTTGCTCCAGGATTTCAGGATGGAGCTAGAGTCTCCTTTCAAATTTCCCTCGTCACACTGTGCCCTGACCACTCTGCTTCCCAAAAGCAAACCCCGTGGCCAAGGAAGCTCTGGCTGGTTATACTCCAGCATGCTCCATGGCGTTACTGGAGAAAGAAACCATTAATGTCAAAGCCAACAGAAGAGGGCTCCCCCCATCCTCTCGCCACCCCTGAGCAGCCAAGCTCTTGACTGGGCTGGATGCCTGCCGGGCCCTGGCAAGGCTGCTGGGCAGGGGAAGGAGACAGCTGCCAGGCCTACTTCTTGCCACTTCTTTCTTTCACGGATTTTGGCAATTTTCTCACAGCTGTTTTATGCCGCCAATGAGTTTATGAGCTCAAAATTAAAAGAGCACCTTTGAAACTTCTCCTTCTCTTTTGCCAGCTTGTTAATTTGATTTCAGAGTTGCTGTGCAGTTAAATCAGGGACACCTCCTTGTGCTCATCCACCGCTTAAGGAAAACAGCCAAACTGGAGTGCCCTTCAGTCTGCCTGCGACAACCCTTCCCAATTACTCCAGCTAAAACTGTCTGTTTTGCAGGGAAAGAAGCTGAATACAGTGTCCTACCCAATCCCAGTAGGATGACCCTGTTTCCCAACATGTTGTCAATGCATAAACAGGGAACGCTGGCAAGGAATCGGGGAGGTGTAGGAAGGGGAAGGAAGGGGAGGGACAGATTTGCGTCTCAAATCCTATATTAGCTGAGAATTATATCTACCTGCATTTTAAAAAACGAAGTGCTTTTCCCTTCACAGCTCACCAGAAATCAGATAGATTAACTGCCATTCTCAAAACAAACTGTAAACAAGGAATTTGAAGCAAACCAACCCAAACACAACCCAGCCCAACTTTCATAATTACTAGAAACATTTGCTTTCGTTAACAAGGGGGTAATTGTTTCTGTTTTGTAATTTGATCTGAGATAAAAGGAGTTAGTTAATAATTTATACTGTACTATGTAAAAGGGGCT
>VZRW01013440.1:626156-651156 GCA_013398125.1 Aegotheles bennettii | reverse complement strand
ATATTACTTTATTAGCATTTATTTTTTATAATCTCTCATCTAAGGAAAATATAATCCAGTTAATCAACATCCCTGCATTTTGCTTTCTTAGGAATTACATTAATGAAAGTCTTACAGTACGCTGGCGCAGAGAAGCAGGGAGCCAGTGTAGCATCACACCATGATAACAGTCTCATGCTCTGCCCGCTTTCACCACACCATTTTACTTAGCTACCTATGCATTGACAAGATATATGGGTTATATGATACTCTACCTGCAGAGACTGATGACCAAGTGAAATCTCATTCAAGTCAGTGAACTCTGATCTGAACCTGATCTGACACCATCGAGAATCAAATCAATCCATACAGAACCACACCACTGTGAAACATGGCAAGAAATGTGTGAAGTTGCACCAGCTGCTTGCATTCAGTGGGTGGTGGTGCAGGGGGTAAGGGCTGGCAGGCATGGCCGAATGGGCAGTCACCCCACACCTCCTCCCTCCAGAGCCTGTGGAGCCCTCTGCCCACACAGAGAGGGACATCTCCATACAGGGTCTTGCTCTACATGAACGTGTAGGACACGAGCTGCACCCCAGCCCATGTACCTCTCTAGAGACCTCTACATTGTGGGACCCCTCTTTAGTGCCTCACAGCTGGAGTCCAGTCTCTAGGAGGGGAGACACCCATGTTCACCCCCAGCTCTGCAGAGCTCCCTCCAAACACAGCAGCTCCTCAAACACTGCACAGCCACCAGCCACACTTGGCCTGCACTACCACCACCTAACTTCATCCTCTCATTATCATTTAGTTTTTTAAAAAACAGCCTGTTGTAAAGCCTGTCAAAATTCTGGCAGCAGAATTATTTTGAATCTTTTAATCTAATTTTAAATAAATTCAGGGGGTTTTCTTTTCTTTTTTTTTTTTCAAATCCCGGTGGAGCTTGCAACTTCACCCACACCTTCTCCTGCCACTGCATAAACACACGCTGCAGCCCCAGAGCCCTGGGCCCATTCATGTGAGGGTCTGGGCTGATCTCACCCCACAGGCAGCCCCAAGCAGCCCCAGCCTTCCCTCACAAAGTGCAGCACTGCACAGACTGAGCTGGGGGGCACGAAGGACAGAAGAAAGGGGCAGGTGAGCGGCAGAACCAGAGGAGCAGTGTCATTTATACTGTCCCAAATCACTGAGGCAAATAGGAACAGGAGTACATGGAACCTGGGTAGGATTTGTCTCCAAAGTGAAAGAAAAAACAGTGACACAATAGTCATGCTGCTTTCATGGGCAGGCAGGACTACAAGAAATATTTTGTGCTTTCATTTTCTTTGCCCACACCAGCTCTGCAGCTTGCCCACAGCTTGGAGCCCTGGCCTGCTCAGGGCAGAGGAAGGGAGCTGGCAAGGCCCTTGAAGAGGTTGTCCTTCTCTTACTAGCATCACTTCTGACCCACCTGTGGACATCCCATTCTTCACTGATCTGCTGATCTCTATTGAATATTTTGGCATTTTTAAAAGCAGCCCTTTTGCCAGTCATAAAACTTGCAGAGTTCAAACAATAGTCTGTTAACTAAAAAGAAGATGATTTATAGGGTGCCTGGGCATTAATGATTTTAAAACTAGTATTTTTGTTATCACAAATGTGTATCATTTTGTCCATTGGGAAAAATTTATTTGACTGAAGACTAACAGACTGAATTTGAAGCTCATGTCTGTATCACTTTTTGGAGGTTTTTGAGATTACTATTTCACATCTAGTAGTAAAATNGGGGAGGGGGGATGAGAATTAGTGAAATATTAAACATCACTTACCAAGTATGTTCAGCACGGTAGACACACAAACTACATAGGAAAAAAGCCCTTTCTGAAACAGCAAGGGAGAAGCTTGTCATCAAATACTTGCTTCTGCCCCTGGCAGCAATGACAGTGTTACGTACAAACACATACCATTTTACACTGTGGATCCAGCATTATGAAAGAGTTTAGTCCCACAAAAACTCCTCCCCCTGCAGCAGGTGGGTTCCTGCAGGTTACGCTTGGGGGAAAGGAGCCAGCTCTGGTTTAGGAGTCCTTCCACAGCGGTGATGCTGTGCCCTGTCTCTCACCTCTGAGGAGGCGATTGGCATCGCCCCGCAGGACTCTGGGGTGAAGGCTGGCACCCCTCATTTGTTACCACTCAGGTTCCACTACTTGATTTCTCACCTTAAAAAATAGAATCAGTTTCTATTTACATGTGAAGAAGAGTTAGTTTATGTCTAGTGAATATATGGATGTATTGATAACAATGTTTTAACTTTCTAAAACAAAGTCACTTGTGATCACATTGTCAGCTGCAGTGATTTCTATTTTGATTAAGCTCCCATTTGGCTGAATATACAGTTAACATTATTTCTTAACCAAAATATTTACTGAAGGAAGGTGAATACTGTATATATAAGCTTTATTTAATATTATTATTTCCAGGTGGCAGTCCACTTATAAGCTAAACCTCACTTTTTTCATTGGAGAAACGAGAATATAAAACATAGCATAATAATCTAATCTTCTAAATTGATGTTTCTTTTCTTTCTGCTTACAATAGCATGGATCATCTGAAACATTGCCTGCATAAATGTATCATTTGTCACAAACTAAAAACTGTCATCATTAAGTTGATTAATCAAATGCTGTTCTAAAAGATGGATTGAAACACAAAATACTCAGCCTAGTGCCATATAATGAAGAGATTAATTTGAGGCACAAGACAACCAATTTAGTATAACTCTATGCTCATGCTTTATTTAGAAAACCATCAATTAGTATATTTTTCCTTGATGTCCTATTTTGTCTTTCTAAACAATGAAAAGGCGATTTGCTCCAAAGTCAATTTGCTTTCTGTAAACACAAAGGGTTAGTTAAGCATCTTCTTGCTCTGCAATTCTATAACTGCAACCTTGACTCAGAGTGCAAAAAAGAAATTAATAATGGGGTAGAATTTACAGTGGAATCGCTCCTCTCAAGTTAGCACTAATTTCCTTTCTATAATGCAATTATAATTCTGGTAGCAGGAGTGACAGTAAGGAAAGTCTCAAAAGTGTTTCATTCCTTCATTATCTTGGATCTCTCTCTCTCTCCAGGATTAATACAGTCCATATGCAGACACAAGCCTCCATCACAAAGTTGCAAAGACACTTAATCAGCTTTTGTTGTTTAAGAAAGTGAAAAAAGATGAAATGGTGTGTCAGGTTATCCTTTCCTGGCAGTTAGTGAAAGTCAAGGGGCTGTGATGGATTGAAAGGATGGATACAGTACCACTGCCTTCCCTTTGCCAACACTTGGCATCTCAAGGGCTATTAAAAACCAGGATCCAGAAATATATGATCACTTCATTCACCTAATCATTCAATAATCCTGGGATAGTGCAGTGGGTTGATCAGTCACACCAGAGACCAAGTCTATCACACATGGTGGCCACACTCCACCAGCCACCCACCATGCCCCGCTCTCTGCCAGCCAAAACATGAGGGGACATGAGCCATGGCACAACCGGGGGCTGCCATAGCCCCTTGCAGACCCACGGGTGCAAATGCTACAGGCTGGAAGGCATTCCCCTTCCCCCTCCAAATCCAGATAGCTAGAGAAAGTCATGGCAGCAGTATTTCATACATGGCATGAGCCCATGGATTCCCTGTTACCCAGCCCTGGCAGCTCCCTCCATGATGGATCATGAGTGGGATGCAGTGCCATTCCCCTGCCCACTACCCACACTGGGAGCCCAGCAGCTCCACCAAGGGGGACACCCACACACGTACGCACATTCTCCTGGTTATGCTACACAAGAATTTTTAAAATGTTAACTTATCAAAAATACACTAGAGGAAAAAGAAACAGCATGGATGTTACCCCCTGCTAATGAGGCACTAATGCATAATTATTATAATACACACTCTTCTCTCCACAGAGGAATATTTATAAACACCGAAACAGTTGAGTTTGCACTGGAGCCGTATGTACAAATTATTTTTCTCCTTCAGTTTGTGGGTTTTGTTTTTTTCTTAGTGGAGTAATATATAACACATTTCATAAGACTATATGAAGTCATTTAAAATCTTCGTGAAACCTGGGCCTTTACTACTTGCTGCCTTAAATGAGAATATAAGGAGAAAACACTAACTACAATTAAAGGCACAGCTGTTATTAAAGTATTCATTTGCCCCAGGTTTGGATTCCCAGAGCACGTGCTTTAAGAAGGAATAACAGTAGAACTACCACAGGAACATCTGACACAAGCTGTGATTGAAGGATGGACAGGACTCCAAAAATTACACTGGGGTCTCCCACTCCCTGTTCTCTCTCCCACGCCCAGAAGTTCCTCATGGCAGACACAAGTGAGACCCCCACATGCTGAACCCCACCAGAGGCACCTCCCACTGGCTGAAGCCCACTCCCCAGCCTCCCAGGAGGAAGACGGAGGCAGGTGGTCTCCTCTCTGCTCTGAGGGGCAGGGGAAGCTGGGGCTGCCTGCCAGGGCATCCAAATGCCTGTCCTTGTAGCACAGCTTTGCTTCCCCATTCCCTCCAGCTAGCTCAGCAAGACTGGAAGACCTGTGGGTAGTGGGGCTCTCTGCTCCAGGTGGAGAAGCAACCCTGAAGGCCAAGCAGTGCAGGGCAGAGATGAGAGCATCTCAGGACAGTGCCCCGTAGCACACCAGCACCAGCTCCGCTGGCAAGCCTGCCTGTGCCTGGGTGGAGTTTGGGCCCAACCACATGGCTAATTAAAAATAAATTGTCATGAATATTAAAATGTTGCTGAAAGATCCCAGTAGAGGACCCAAGTCCCTCCCAGAGCCAGAAGAGCGGAGCTAGCTAGACAGAGAAGGCAGTGTTGCATGCCAATTAAAGCTGAATATCAATAAATTGCACTATATTGAAGAGGAAAAGAGACAGCCATCCCACTTGCAGTCCAGCCACCCTTCCTACCTTAAATTTGTAATGAAGTGCACCATACTAAAACTCAAACTCATTTGACTGGTTTTAGCTATGGATCTCACTAAATAATATTACCTGGGAAAAAATAACAAGGGGAGTGAAATTAGGGATATAAAAAGCCCTTGTGGAAAAGTAAAACATTAAACCACTATATATTTTTCTGCTGCCTGAATGTGTTGTACTTCAGGAAACATTCTCCATCACCTTGACAGCATGCTTCTTTTCTGAATACTGAAGTTTATTTACCTGAATTATTAATGCTGCTTTTGTTTGTAGCTATATCTTAATTTTCTTCTTTTCATTCACCTGTCATGATTGTTTTGATACACATCCCAGGATGATGCACAAAATATTTTCTTTGGAAACACTGTAGTGTCACCAATATTTTTGCTCTGTTAACAGATTATTCTGTCTTCACAGTAAAACCAGATCATCATTTTTTTCATGAAAACTGTCAATCACTGAGATTATGCTTTAAATGTATTGAGCGGATAAAAGATAGAATTTAAACTACATATCATATGTCAGCAGAGAGCACGGAGTGCCCTGCAAATAGAGAAAGAAAGCAATTCTCTGCTTCTTCTAAATGAAAAATGTGCCCACAGCAGCAAACCAGGTATGCTCAAACAATTAGTAATGTTCATGACAAAGTTCTTTTGCATATGATGAGGAGTAATGCAGCTGTGCTAGTGTATTTATTATTTGTGGAGAGATACAGAAATAAACCCTGTGGATTGTATTATGCATTCGGTCCTATTTGTTGTTTCTTCTGCCTAGGCTAAGATTCTGGAGGGCAGAAAGATAAATTTATGTTTAAGTGGTGTTGTTTTATACACTAAAAGCTGATAAAAATGAAGGTAAAGGATTACAGTAATTAAAGAAATGTCAAATGAATGTCCACAAATTTTAAGGTCAGGGAAATAAAAGAGAGTGTAAAGTTTTAGTGATATTTCTTTCAAAACGTGTTTTAAAGTTTCTCTTTGGAGAACCGAGTAGAAAAAGCACACTATTAACTAGAAGTTACCTGGAACCCCCTTTTTTTTTTTAACTTCTCCCTTCCCCCCCCTTTTTAAAAAAAAAATAAAAATTATAATGTCTACCCAACTTGTATACAAAATTCAAAAAGATTCTCCTGAACACACAATATGGAGAGTCCATATGTACAAACAGCACACAATTTCAAACAGACTAGGCTCATTGGAAAAAAACTTTTTTTTTTATTTGCCTTTGATTTCTTTCAGAAGGATAAAATGAAAGGGACAGTGATACATATTTTAAGCCCTGTGAATTCACAATGGGGCTTTAGAATAAAGAGGTAAAAACCTTTGAACTAAACAAAGGTCCATCACAGTGCACTTCTTTTTCACAAGCACCTTATAAAGGAAATTATGCCAGAGAGAGGGCCCAGCTGGCTTTTGCCACTACACCTCTCCACCACAACACCCCAGCATCCTTCCCAGCCCCTATCAATCTCCTGTATGCCATGTCATTGACTCCTCTTGGACCTGATCTCTTATCTCATAGAGCTGTTTTTCAGTCGAATGCCCTGTGAAAGTATCCACTCATGAGCTTACATCTGAGTGTCTCTTTGTACTAAGCAAAGCCTGTAGTCTAGCAGGCTGCATTAACTTGATTAAAGTGGGACCATAGACAGTTACTTAGGCTCTTACTTTGCTCTTAGATTAAAGACAAGAAAGCCTCCTTCTCTCAAGGTTTTTTTGCAAAACTGCAACTTTCAAAAGGGTCAGCAAAAGACAAAGGCTCTTGTAACAGAAGGAAAGAGGCTTTTATAACAAATGATTTCTAATTGCTCCTTTGTTCCAAAAAGACAGCAGTTATACCAGCTGAAATGTAACAAGCCATCAGCATTTCTTGATGGAAAGCTTGCATGAAGGGCTGCAAAGAAAGAGCTTTCTCCAATAATAACAAAAACATTATTTCCTCGTAAATAACACCTTATTTAATCCACTTAAACCCGGAATAGAAGCACATATGACTGGCTGTGCATAATAGTCTACTTTCACTAGCAAGCTGTAGAGCTGCTTGTGAATTCCTTCCGTTTCATCTCTAAGAAGCAGGACGAGGAAAGTGCTCGGCCATGGGTTTTGCCCTGTGTATGACATTTTATATTCCTTGTGGGCTAAATTCTGATCTAATGCCATGGATTGGATTATTTCAATTTTACAGCTGTGCAAGAGGTATAAACAATTGCAATAACCAGGCTCACATTCGTAGCAGATAACTATTAAGAAGACTACCAGCTTTGAAAAAGGAATCCTTTCTCATGCTTAGCTGCTAACTTCAGCAACACTTCTGCAGAAGGGAACGATATACTTTTGGGGCATAATCTACTCATTAGCAAATCCCAGTGTCCAAGCGTGCATCCATATCTGCATGCATGAACATTCACAAATGAATCTGCTTATTTCTAGGCAAAGCTCAAAGTTCATTCAACCAGCACCGGGGCAGTGCCAGACACCCAGTTCCTGCTCAGACCACTGAGCTCTCTGCACAGTTCTGGCTACAAGCTCAGTTTTGCGAGTGCTTAGCTCTCACTGTGGGTTCAAGCAGCAGTCACAAGTCCAAGAAACAGTTTTAGGTCCCAGCCTGATGCGTTAAGCTGTATGTGGATAACATGGGCAGGAGAAAAAGAAGGGTGTCCTGGTGGCACACAACCTGGGATCTGCAGGAAGAGGGAAAGCATGTCACCAGGGCCATGCTTGCCAGGAAGGGGCTGTGCCTCACAGGTGTGAATTGAGGTGCTCGGGAGATGAGAGTTCAATTCTCACATGTTTTTAGTTAAAGCACCAGCAGGGAGACTTCACAAGGTACACAGATGCGTGAGAACATAGAAACCCTAAAGTGCTTTGAAGACCCTAAGTACCTGGCATTTAAAGATGCATTTGTTTTAAAACCTTGATGAAGGCAAAGCCTGCAGGGGGGACACTGAATGAGGCCCCTCTTTTACCTTCATCCTTCTTTCTCCCAGGCTTGCTCTGCTCTCTGCTTGACAGATCTTTGTGGCAAACCGCCTCTGTCTGCCAGGGCCCAAAGGTGCTACCACAATGCCAGAGTCCCCCTTCTTCATCAAGAGGAAGGAATAATGCACATCACACAATCATTCTTCTTGTCCTGCTCTACCTGGAAAAGCCCTTGGCATCCCTACCCTCTGCTCAGCCAGCGCAGCCCTCCTGTCTCTCTGGAGACAGGCAAGGTGACTCTCTGGGGCAGGAGCTATGTGGCTCCTCTGTAAAGTTCTGCAGACACTTTTTTACAATAAGAATAATAATTACTGATTGCATATAGCATTAACAATGAAGCAATGAAAGAGCTAACAGCATTTTTTTGGGAAAAAAAAAGCAAACAAAAATATTTACCCCTTAATAAAAAACAGAACATTGATTACTCTTAAAGGGACCCTCTCAACTTCCCTTTGAGGACTCCCATTGATCTCAGATCTACTTTCCCTTGAAGGCAAAAAATATAAGTATTCTCTTGACATTCTCCTTTCTCCAGCAGACTAAGCTAACAGGGAGATTTTTATTTTTTCCAAATATACGTGTAGCTATGATGTACTCTGGACTTAGCTTATGCCCCCTTGCACATGTATGATGGGACTTCGAAAAATAGCCTTTCTCTCTATCAAGGCATACAAGGAGCCCATGTACACTCAGAGAGTGCCAAAGTGGAAATGGTATCGGGAAATCAGTTCAAAAGGCACCTACCCTTTTGGGATCTCTAGCGTTGAGAAGAGCAAGGATGCAGTCTGAGGTCTAAACTGTCAATGACTCACATTCACAGGTCACAATATTCTAAAATTCAGAGACTTATTTGGCAGAAAAGAAAATACAGGAACATGATCGTACAGTATTTTGTTACAAGGTTCTTTAAAGGGAGTTGCTAGTAAAACAGCATTTCTGCCACACACCAAAAGTCTTATCTTTAGTCAGTCTTCTGTTAATTAAGCAACTTCCAATATCATCAAACAGGGACTGCATCCCCAGGAGTTCTTCTGACAAACAGGCCCGGGATTATCAGGATGATTATCCACTTACAACTTAAAGAAATTTACAGCAGTGATGACTAAAGATAGATGTCTCTGAGTGCATCAGGAAAAGAGAAAGAAAGCGTGAGAGGATGGGCAAGAGAAGGAGAGCTTCACTTGCTCATATAAATAAAGGGAGAACAGTTTATACCTGGCAGTTTTGTGGTGAATGTAGTCGAGGTCCCTGGTGGCAGTCTTGAACCCACTTGTTTTCCCTCCTTTCTTCTTCTACT
Source organism: Aegotheles bennettii (assembly GCA_013398125.1). Classification (NCBI taxonomy): domain Eukaryota; kingdom Metazoa; phylum Chordata; class Aves; order Caprimulgiformes; family Aegothelidae; genus Aegotheles; species Aegotheles bennettii. The sequence goes on along the minus strand of VZRW01013440.1, from coordinate 641,936 downwards.
TCTCTCTCTTGCAATGTTCAGATTCCATAATTATATGGAAGACCTACACTGATTCTTATGAGTTTTTTTAGATGTACATGTGCTAACAAAAAAGGGCTCTTAACTAAAAGCACTATTTGGGGCAGTACCAGCAGAAAATAAAAGATCACTGTTAATGCTGGGCTGAGCCAGGGGAGCCATAGATGGCTTCTCCCACAAACACAAGGGAGGTGCCCAAGAGCCATTACCTTGAAAATCCCACCCAGGGAAGGATCATCAAGAGCTACCAGCTCTTCACAGCTTTCTGAGGTTGTCCACAGAAGGACACTCTATGATCATACCTAGAAGACAAATTGGATGATGGTGTACTCCTGGCCTGTGCCTACAGGCATCACAATCCCTGACACGGCAAGGGAAAGCAGCAAGTTGCTTCAGGAGCATTTAAGATGGACTGCTGATCAAGCCCATTTATCTTCTTTGATTGCTAACATCTCCCACCTGGCTCACCCTAGGCACCTGGGCAAAGTTTACTGTTTAACCCTTGCAGCTTCAGATGGGACCTTCTGCTCCAGCAGGATGGCTACGAGTCAGTGGGTTGCCTGGGTGCAAGCAGAATGTTCTGCTTTACCCCTTTCCCATGAGGAAAGGTAAAATGGGGCTGCTGAGGCAGTGGCAGGGTGTGAGTGGGAACCTCAGGTGAGCTAATCAGGGACATGAAGGTCTGTTGGTTCCCCCTGTGTGCTGACGTGAACCTGCCTCGGTTTAAGGGTCCTACTCTGACAGCACACCAGCCCTCCTGCTGAGGGCTGTGCAGGGCCAGCTCTCCAAGTCTCTTTCACAGTCTTCTCCAAAGCCTCCAACTTAGCACCCGAAGCAAATCACATGTGCACATGGACCCACACAAATGGACCAGCCAGGGTCTTTCTCTGGACACCTGAAGTCCCTGCTCAAGAATGAGTTGGGGGTTACAAGGACCTCCAGCCTCCCTCCTCCCAGAGCTGCCATCTCAGGCCAGCCTGCCCACCATGGCCAGAAAGTGCAGCCAGCCCCCCCTCTGGGCTTCCCCACCACATGCCTGGAAACAGTCACCATCATCCAAGAGCTCCAGCAACACCCTGGGACTGGAGAGGAGGCTCCTTCAGTGAGTGGCCCATGGGGAGGCTGCGCACAAAGCCGGAGGATGATTTGGGCTGGAAAGTGTTGTTGGAGATCAACTGGCACAATCCCACCCTACCCAGAGTAGGGCCAGCACCAGGTTCTGCTCCATCTCCTACAGGACTTCTCCTAATCCCAGTGCCACAGAAGCTCAGCCAGTCCTAGGCACCTGACAAAGAAATAAAAAAACCTTTCCACAGCTGCATAATTCACCTATTTATTGTGGCTTTCACACCTTCCCGCCTAAATTTGTTGTGAAGGTGGCAGAGCTGGTACACAGCATTTTAGTGAATTGGGTGCCCAGGTTTTATTTTAGTCTGAAAGCAAAGTGATGATACACACATATGTGTAATGTAGCACAAAGGCATGTTTACTGAAGCATGACACCATGATGCTCCAGTTAAAAAAAATAACAAGCAACAAATCTGTTTCTTCCCCAGCCATACATTAGAGACCATATCTAGATGCTGTTTAGATAATGGCCAGAGCAGCACTTTTGGGTAAATACAGATTTGCATTGCAGTCCTCTGGTGTGTCTCATCCACAGCAGTGGATGGCCAGGGGTTAAAAACTCTGTGTGTGTGTGTATGTGTTTAATGTGTATTAAGTGTGTATGTGAGCATGCTCAGTACAGGCTTTAAATACTATTTTCTAACATTTCTTTAAAATTGCTTTAATTTACAGTCACTGAGAATGAGGTTTCAGAAACAAGCACTGAGAGGGAAGCTGTTCCTCAGCAGACACTCATGTAAATATGTTACTTTAAAAAGAAAAAAAAAAACAACACTCAAACCCTTTCCATCTCTACCAGTGAAATGGCTACAAATGGGCTGCCATTAACTTTTGTTACTTGAGTAGGTGCCTGTAAAGGGCCAGGTGGTGTTTATGCAGATGAATGAGCATGTTACAATGTGTTCTTCCTTTTGGATAAAACATTAGCGTATCAGATGTGACAAATCAGATGTTCATCTTCCGCACTTCTGCATTATTTTACATTGAGAATTAGATAATGTGCTGGCTTAGCTTTTTACTTCGGCTTTTTTTTTCCTCCTTCTTCTTCTCGAGAATAATTTTATACATAAAGTTCTCCCAACACTGTGCATAATCATAGTCTCACCGTATGTCTCACCAGCGAGGTATTATGGTAATTGTGTATTTCCAGGTAACACGCTTGGCATTAGATGGAAGTATACATTGTTTAACACACTGCATAATTATGGTGAAACAGAAATAATGGACCTACGTGTTCAATTTTTTAAAATTCTGTTTCTCTACCAGCACAGCAGATAATTCTTGTGTCTCCAGCAGCAGCGGAAAGATAAATATTAGAATGCCTTACAACTGGAGGTATGAGAATAATTGAATCCTCAGTTTGGTGGCTAAACTGGAAAAATAACCTTTCATTTTCAGCTGACAAGGAAAAAAAAAAGTTATTTGTGTTTCATAACAAGAAGAAATAAATAATATTTTGTGCTTATGATTGTTTTAGTTGTATTCAGCCACACTTAGTGCCTAAACATGACCATCAGATTCAAAAAATCAGAACTTTTAACTTTAAAAAATATCCAAAAGCTGTTTTAACATTTCATTTGGTCTATTTTTGTCTATCTGAAACCATCTGAAGATTTCCGTTTCAACCATCAGAAAGTGGCATTTTTAATGAGCAGACTATGTGCCTGAAATATTTCACCTCACTCCAATTCAAATGTTCAGCATTAATTTTGAGTCTCTTTGACAACTGGACCACAACTGTCCTTCCATTTTTATGTTATTTCTTTACACTGTCAAATCAGGGCAGTTTTCCACTTCGAGGAAGTTGAATATATTCAGCAAATGACATAGTTATGCCCCATATGCCCTGTATATTTTGCCATTAATTGTCTTCAAAGAATTAATCCCCGCACAGTTGCTTTGAATTGGTGTTAAGCCCTGCGTAGACCTAATTCCTTTCTTTACCAGAAACACAAGCCCAGTCTAGGAGGAAGACTACAGATCCACATTTCCTTGTACTGGTGGAGGACCATAGCAGTGCCCAGCACAGGCTAAATCCAGGTACACCCCAGCTGTGTGGCCAAATCCATCCTGCAGGAATTCAGATGGTGGGAATCATTTGGCCATTATTTTTATAGAATCCACAAATTGGTGACTGACTATTAAAAACACAAAGTGTGAGTACTAGAGCACATGTCTAAAGGTTCAAAGGGCCCTGTGGTCACACAAAGGCTTTGCTGTGTGTGGGTTTTCCAAGCATTTCTTGTTGGAGATGGGCACCTATGGCATATCACAGGGAGGGCTGCGTGGCAGAGCCAGCCGTGCCGGTTTTGCTGGGGAAAGACAGACCTGGCTCTCCTTGCACTGCAGGATGGCTTCCCTTGGCAGAGAGCTGAGCCCCTCCAAGAGCTGAGGACATCTTGGCTTGACCAGAGTCTGGCTTAACCTCCGTGCAAGCAAATCATGGGACTGGAAAAACTCTATTGGGATGAGGTACTTCTTTTTCACTATTAAATAGATAAATTTATAGCTTGCCAAGCTTCACTTTACTTGAGTGACACCAACAGAATACACAACTGCTCCAGTTAAACGCACAGCTCATTTCTGTCTACATCTTGTAGGCAACATGTTCAAATGTATTCAAAATCAAGGCTGCAAAAGAATTTCTCATCATCAAAGACAGCAGCTTTGGTTCCCATAATTGTGTTGTTTTGTCCAAGGCTGAAAGAATAAAACAATTCTGCTGGGGGACAGCAGTCACAGTACCTGTGTGGTCTCACTATCATGTGTCACAGTTGCCTCCACACGAGCACTGCATGAAGACCCAGAAGAATAGCCTAAATTTACCTGCTAGTTGCAGAAGAGCAGCAGCATGCCTGTGGTGAGCATTTACTTCCATTACCGTGAAGGCCACAAGCTGTTAGCCGGTCCCCAGTTTGATCACTCCAGCCTCAGGAGCTGGTATTGTCTAGTCTGTGCCTCTTACCAGCTCCAGAGTGACCTAGTAAGGGTTTACTTCAGCTCCCTGGTGAAATTAGAGGAAAAAATTCTATGCAAACTGTTGCCAATATGACAGCCTAAAAGATAAGTATTTCCACAAATCAAAGCTGCAGACCCAAATTTGGAGGTGCTTTTCATTAGCAGCCACAAATTTTCAACCAAATGACGATGTCACTCCAAACCTCCAACCCTCTCTGATACACCAAGCACAACAAGGTGTGCACTGAACTCTGTGACGGGGGCAAGTGCAGCAGGTGTCTGCTCAGCAGCAGCCTGGGGGATGTGCCAGCAGTGCCCTGGCTCTGATCCTTACAGCAACAAGACTCTGCACAGTCTGGAACAAGGATAGGTGGCCGGCACAGACTTCTTCATTCTCTCCAAAGGCGGCCTTCATATTCCAAGGACCCTGGCAAAGGAGTTATTCCTGCTTGAATTCCAAGCACATTGATGGGCAGGGTCAGAAGTGCCATCCTTGGGTGTACATTGCTTCCACAGCCTCGCTCTGTCTGGGCTGCCCATTTGCCTGCTGCCTATCTTCTCCTGTGATTAGTAAGAGAAGGCTTTGCAGGTCCTCTGCTTCCTGTTCTAGTCCCATCCCCACAAACAGTTCAAATAAACACAAGAGGAAAAGCTCATGCAGCGCCTCTCACCCAGAGAAGGCCCTCTGTGTAGTTCAGTACTCCACAGAAAGATTTCCCTTGGGGAAGGAAGCGACTGTGTTCTTCAAGAGGTTCATCAATACCAATGGTCTGCTCATCTCTATGAACATGTCCAGAACCTACCCCAGGACAAGCATATTCTCAGCCCACACCCAAAAGCTCTGTTTCCAGCAAAGCGCAGCCTCACCAGCACAGACATTATTTTCTGTTTGGGGAATCTTATTGTGAAAGATAAATTGTTGTTTTACTCTTCACACAGAATTGCCACAATGTGGGCAAGGACCTGGGTTTTTTTTTCATTTCACGTGACTCCAGCAGTGGCACTCTGTTTTCAACTTACCTAAGAAAAATGCTGCTGGGGAAAATACAGCTAATGAAACAGCCCTCATTTTATCGTCCTGTACATCATCCTGTTGGGTTTATTTTATTTTATTTTATTAAAATAAAAAAAAAGACAGAAAAGAAATCAAACAATAAGAGTTATCAATCCCCCTTCATGGCTTGCTCAGATCTGGTTTAACATTGCAGGTCTCAGCATGTGTAACTGATTTCTGCTAACTGGTCTCAGTCTAGTATTTTCACACCTTTTTTGTACTAAATGCTTACAACTGGTCACTCCACTAGAACCTGTCACCATGACACCTTTATTTAGAATCTTAACAACACAAAAGGCATCAGAAATGAATCTCAGTATAGTAATCTTTTATTGTTTGCATTGCAATAAATTCCTGCAAATGCATCCAATTATCTTTTTATACAATTAAACACATAATGCCTAACTGTTAAGGTATCAGCCCAGCTGGGTACAGATGCAGTCCACTGCCAGTCTGAACAGAGCTCGGCTGCCTTTTAATAATTACCCAAATAAAAGAAAAATAATGAAGTGCTGTGGGTTGCTCATCCAAACTGGTAAAAAGCTGTTTGCAAAGGATAACTATGAGGGGAGTGAGACACTGGGCTTTGCTAATAAATAATTCTCAGAAATATCAACTCTCAATTTACTACTTTTACACAATGGGCCAGTCAGAACTTGCAGGATGAGCCAATTTGCCACAGCTCTTGTTTTGAGTCTTTGTGAAGCTGCTGCGCGAGCACAGTGGGGGCTGCTTGCATCTATCCCCGGAGTCAATCAGTGGGCCTTTGTTTCCCGCTGGTCAAAAATATCAGGTGGCTTTGAGAGCCTAATTATCAATGAAAAATTAAATTCGGTACAGGAACATAGCCAGGAGTTGCCCCCTGCCTTCTGCCCTCATTCATGGGGTGTGAGTATGAGGATATTTGTTATAATTCAAAATGTATTCAAGCCAAATTGGGAACTTCAGGGGTGGGAAAGACAGAAACCTAAACGTGAAAACAGGAATTGAGAGCCCCACTGGCAAATCAGCAAATTTCTCTTTCTGCTCCCTTAGCAAATGGGGTGTGCAGCCCTAATTGTGCAAAATGCTTTCTATGAAGCGCTGCCCGTCAGGAATTTCTCATTAGGAATTGTTAAGCCGAGTTTATACCTATGTGGCTCCATAGTTTCCTGGCCTTGGGGAAGTGTCTAAGTTGAATAAACTACCAAATCAGGTCTGGCTCTTGCAGGAATGGAATAAGCAGAAGCAGAGACATCTGTCAGGGCCCGGAGATGAAAACCCACAGAAGCAGCATGGTCTGAAGTTAGGGAAAGCACATCAGCCAGCCAGCACCTCTTGCCCAGAGACACCCTTTCAGCATCGCACATCACAGAAAACAGAAGAAGTCAATATGAAACAATCTCTAGCTGAAACATAGGAGTACAAAGCCACTAGAAATAATGCACAATAGCCAGGTAAAGGTGTAATGTCCATCCATTTCCAGTTTAACACGTGGAGACAAACCAGGCATCTCAAATGCTTGACATGGAGCAGGTCTGGACTCCTGCTTACACTGCCTGTCAGCCTGTGTAAGTCAATCCAGAAAAAGCAGCCCTGAACACTGCAGGTAGCATATTTCTTTACCTGTTGATCATTGTCTGGCAGTCAGAACTCACGATTTCTCACAAGGGGGTGAATCCACTGCCCAACAGGACAATAACCACTGAAGCAGAGAGGGGGGTGTGACACAGACATGCAGTACCTAAAGGAAGACAGTGGCTCTGCTTATTCTCTTTCCCATTGCTTTATTTGCTTTTGAACACATGTATGAAATGCAGCGACCCCCCCAGGTCACGGGCGAGCAGTCATCTGGGGGCTGTCCTCGCCCACAGAAGCGAGGGGCTGTGCACAGGCCAGGGAAGGTCCCCTCCCAAGCCACTTCCACCAACACTGCCTCACTGAACTTGACCCACTCCCCTCACAGTTATTCTTGGCAAAAGTCGTGTTGTACCCAAAGAACTGTGCACACACGATTCACAGGCAAGTAGTGTTTCTGTTTGTGTACATATCGCATGTCACACATCCTTTCGATTACAAGATGTTTGGGTTTGCTTAAGGAAACTGATGTATCAGGAGAGAAGGATCCTGGGACGTAAAGATTTACAAGAGAGAAACAGTAAAAGAAAAAAAGACACACTGCCAATGAGCTGGTGCAAGCATGGCTGTAGCAAAGCCTTGTAATTCTAGAGGTCCTTATGCTATATTTGCAGCAGCACAGCAAAGAATTCTGCCAGGGGCCTTCAGGTAGCTAGAAACCACCTCTGTAAGAGTCATTTTTGCCCCCGTAATTTTGTGCACAGTAAAAGGGATCGTAACTGTTCCTCAGCCCAGGAGAAGGAGATGTACCCGCACAACTCATTACATATCCAAATATACTAAATAAGTCTTGATTAGCTCTCCTCGTTGTCTGGCCACTGGACATTCTTGTCCTCTCTGTACCTCAGAAGACTTTCCTTTTCTGCAACAAAATTCCTTAAATGTTTCGTTAAACTGCCTTCACTCTGTAAGCCTCCCTCTTTATGCACTGGGAAATCACTTCCAGCTCCTCCATCCTTGACACACAAGATGAAACACAGCAACTGCTCTGAGCTGTCTGCCCACAGAGAATTTTTTAGATGAACTAACCAAAAGGAGATCATTGGCCACCCAGGCATTGAGCAGAACAACCACTTCCAGACCAGAGTTTTGTGTAGCAGGACACTCGGTATTCATATTATTTTTGTTTGGCCATGTGGTTTGGACATTAATTTTTATTCCAGCATAAAGCTCTCATAGACTGCACAATACACACACAGCAAATTGGAGCTGTGAAAGGGCAGAAGCGGATGGATAGAGGGTGATTTGGTATTCCAGGTTTAATTACAGCTCCTGGTTGCCTCTCTTCTCACTGGGAGCTCGGTGGCAAACGTGAAAGGCCTTCTGCAACACATGAAAACCCAGTCCTATAGACTTTACTCACACACTGTTGTCACGGGGGCTGTTCAGCAATTAAAGGATATCCACATGAGTAAGGGATGGTGAGTGTATGGAAACACTTGTGGCATCAGCTCCAAAGTTGGCTCCTGCCCCAGCAAGGGCTGCTGACGCCTCATCCCCTTGCGTCTCCTCCACACGCCACTGCTCTGCCCACTCTGTTCAGGAATTGCAGCCTCAGACTTTGCCAGCCAAACTCAGCCAGATAAATACAGATAAAGTTGCCTTATGGCCAGCAAAAAGCTATTAAAATAATGTTTTGAACAAATGCATTTTAAGATTTTCATCCTTTCTGCCATAATGACTGGAACACCTCAAGGTAGTTTTAAACACTGTTTAAGGTTGCATCATACATTTTATAACATAAATTATTAAATGACTTAATGGACAATGCATTAGAAGGAAAACAGGCAAATTACAGAATAATTTAACTGTTGCAAAGAAACAGAGCAACTTGCAGGACGTAAAACACTCTATTTTGACACAGAATGCCTGAAGCTAAAGCAATTAAGGCTGCAAAATATTGCCGGCTGACATGATGTGTATGTAAATTTGTCATTCATTGGCAAGGGTTTGTAACAATCACAAGCAATGTGCACAGTAAAACAACCATGTGGTATAAAATGCTTTCTGCTAAGAGTACTGGGAAAATAGTGATTATGTATCATTTAAGCATATCATTATTATATATATAGTAGTTGTTTATGACAAAAGATACCTCTCCAATACTGGTGGCTCAAAGAAAGATAGCCCTTCAAAATATGATTTACCATTATTTGTGTGCAGGATCATGAAGGAAATATCTTTTAAGTTCCTTTTAAGAGCTACTGCCAGCTTTTCACTAGAGATTCAGTGAATCAGCCCCTCCAGGCTAGTTTTAAAAAGCTCACAAAATTCCTGCACTTTGCCAGGAGAGCTAGCAAAGAAAGAGACACCTGAAAGACGCCAATATTTATATGGTTGAGTCAGTTATTTTATGTAAAACTAAGAGCAATAAAAGGGGCAATGAGATATTTTGAGCCTCCGTCAAAAAGCACCAAATTTGACTATTGATCTTTCCAATCTGTACATCTGTGCAGGCTGCTTGATTCCAGAGCTAGGGAAGGCCTGTGTGAGTCCAGCTATTTTGGTGCCCACGCTCCTTTCTGGAGGTGGTGGGAGGCAGGAGCTGCATTCACTGAGGTCTTTGTAACAAGGCAAGTAACACTTTCTGCCCAGGTATTACAGCTTCTGCTGTACTACCAAAAGAATTTTAAAATGCAGTCCTTGAGATCCTGGGCTCAAACTCAAACCCTTTATTACAAGAAGGAGGGAAAAAAAAAAACAAAAAACAACAAGTAGAGGGAAGAGTTTGAGGCTGGATCCCCTCAGCCAGCCCTCAACCTGCTCTCCCATGTCCCCAAGTTGCTGCTGTGGCTTTCCAGCCCTCCCACTGCTGGGCCCAGCCTCACCACCAGTCCCAGGGAGGGCACAAGCTCCTGGCCTGCCTCAGATGTACTCTCACAACCCACTCCCATGACAGGGAGCCTGGTTGGTGTGAGCAGCAAGTAGCTTAAAACCACAGGAGACAGTACACAGACCCAGACAAAACCAAACGTGAAGCCCTGAGTAATGAGCCCTAGCTTTCTGTATGGGGGTGATGGGTCCCTGGAGGTGGTAGGGTCCCCCATTTCAACTCATTTGGCACTGGTGTGCAGAGCACAGCCTGCCGGCACAGCCTGCTCTGCAAGGCCAGCTCACCTTCCCAGCTAGACTGGGGCTCCTCAGCACCAGGAAGCTGCCGAGAGCAAATCCTTCTCCAGTCAAACCTCTCTACGCTTCTCTGCTAAACTGCCCCAGATTATATCCTTCCTTCCAGCATTTAGTTGCTCCATCCTGTTATCTCCCTGTGGACCAAAATCACCACTTTATGAACGGGGAGGACTAAACTGGGTTTCCTTTAAATTCCTTGTCCCTTAACTGGTTTACCTCAACAGCTGATGGGTGGGATTACTGACCAGCAATGGCCCTTGACCTGGGAGGTCTTATCAGAAATTCTGAGAACTCATGGGGACACTAAAAGCAGGCAGCTTGGTTCCCATTGACTTGGCCTCTGCCAGCATTCACCAGCCCATGCAAAGAAACACCCCAAACTGCCACATGCTGCCTCTAGACCTTCAGCAGCTTTTGTTCTTCCTGGTGATTTTGTTGGTGAGGTTAATTAAGCTGTCTCCATGCTTCAGACATGATTGGGGAAACACTTTTCCTTGGGAAGGGAACAAGTTCATGTTTTAAATTTCTCCTCTAGACCACATTTCAGAAAACTATTCAAAAGAATAGAGTAAGCTTTCACAAATGTGAAAACCAGGATTTCTCTGAGACAAGGCTTTGATGCCACATCCATGGCCTTTAAACACCCCATTTGTGGGGTACAGAAAAGGAGCAGATACCCTAAAGTCTCCTATCTCATGACGGGCAAGAACAAGGTGAGCACCACCCAGGATGTCCTCCTTTCCTCACACAGCATGCCAACAAATGTGTCCTGCTTAGGACTGTGGCAACATTACAGAAGGAATTTGGGACAATTGAATTCCACCACGGTGGCTGCAAGCAGAGACTGAAGTCAACATCTCCCCCATCCCCACCAAAGTGCCAAGAGCAGCCAATAAAAAAACATGCAGTGCACTCACCCAGGACTGATCTCCTCTTCGGGGGCCCTGGGCAGCTGTCATTAGAAAATCAGCATTTCCAATTGCCATGCCAGTGCCAGGGCAGCTCCTGGCAAACAACAATGCTGTAGCAGTACCTCAGCACCTTGTCTGTTTTTTGCCCGGTGTCCTCACTCATTTTTTTCAAGTGTCTCTCTTGTAGGTTGATGTCAAAGGAGAATAGGGTGCAGGAAGAGGGTGAATTTTAAGCCATCTCTCCATATAAATAGAATAGGTTATGCATGCCTGTCTGAAGTGTGGTATTAATCCCAACTGTGCCATAAAATATATATGACTCACTTGAGCCTTGTTCTCTGGTGAATTATGAACTATTATATCACTCATGGGATAAGTATTATGTCTCTTAAGAGACTATCACCTTTCCTCTATTTTATAATATAAAACTTCATTGAAACCTGCCGTGCCTGGTATAAGCAACTTCTCATGATGCACATTAAATCTTTTCCTTTTACAGCTTCCTTCGTTTAGCTGATATTCACGTCAGGGTGAGTTCTTTCAGATGTAGCATAAGCATAAATTAGTATGTAAGAGAAGTAGTCGTTTAGCAGAATTTTTTCTTTAATAAATCTGGTGATATTTATATTTCATCACAGAGCAGAAAGATTTTTTTACACATTTAAAGATTTATTCCTGAAGTATCCAATTAATAGGGCTTTAGCATGCAGACAGGATTTGTATTTATGCTGAAGAAAATGTGTTCTCATTATACTTTCATTCTCGTGTTAGATTTATTGTGGGTTCCATTATAATTTATTTTAGTAGCTCCATTTTCTAATTCTTTATATTTACATGTCTTTTCCAACAAAAATAATAATACATAAATAATACCTGACAACACTTTCCAGATTTTCTCTATTTGTATGCTTTAATTCTCCAAGCATCTTGGAATGGAAATGCTGTGAACTACAAAGGAAATCTCTATGTGATCTCTATTACATGAAAAATTATCATTTTTATATCCTCTTCACTCTGCCAAGTTCTTTCCAAGTTCCAGTTTGCAATTCATGAAAGTAGGCAAGAAATGGTAGCAAAGCCAAACACAATGGCACTTTCTAAATAGGAATACTAGCTACATACACTTACATTTTCAATGTGTTGCTGTAATTAGCGGTGTCAGAGGACAGCCTGCTGCATTGAAGTGGAGAGCCCTTTACTATTTACTGTCACACATATTTTTCCATAGGCTTTTTGGCTTGCTGGCACGGAGTTTATGATAACACAGTCCTACCACTGTTATTCTGCAATCCACTACAGAGAATGATGTTGGGTCAGTAAAGCTATGCCCAGCCTTTAACCAAGCCTGCTCGGCTTTCTCCTGGTGTGCGGCGGGATGGGGGTTGGAAGCTATGGCAAGACCAGCCTCGCCAGTCACCAGCCGACATTTCAAACACGACAAGATCTTATGCTGAGCAAGTGCTTCCACACACGCTGCATCTCCTAACAGAAAGGTTCCTGCCAAGTGCTATACAGGAGCTTTCCCAGGCCCGTGCAGTGTAAGACAGCTTCCTGGTGCAGCCCATCACAGAGCTTTAGCCCCAGAACTAATCCCAGCAGGTCAGACTCTGCCGGCAGTCAGGCAGGGCACCGTCAGCCTATGCCTGAGGAAGCCAGCTGAGTTACACCGCAGTCATAACCTACACTGAAGAGCCAAATCTGGCCAAGTCTGTTGCAATAGATGTTGCTTTTGCTTTGCAGTGTACCCTCTGCTGGGAAAAAAAAATTACTTTGTGTTAGATATCACATCTAATTATTCCTGTTGGGCTGTCCCAGAGAAATGTCAACAGTGCATTGTAAGTGCTAATTGGGGTGTCCATGCTCTGCAGTAGATTTGGGATACAACACCCAAGACTGGAGAGGTTAAGCATGTTTTAGAATACTGTACTGTAATGAGCTTAGTCTCCATGGAAGAGGCACAGCTTTGCTGCACACACCTCGTGCTGTGTTGCTCAAGCCACACACCAGTGCACCAGGGCTAGTTAAGGCAGGCTGCCCATGGCCACCACCAGCCACCAGGAAAGGTGAACAGTCCTCCCAGCGTGTGCTGCTGAGTGCTCAGCAAAACAGAGTGAGCTAAAGAGAGAATAAAAGGAGATGGAAAGGAAAGAGGGAAAGAAAGGGGGAGAAAGGAGAAAAAATAAAAGACTGATAGAGAGTGAAGTAAATAAGAAGTTGCCAGCATGCTTTCCTTGCATCCCTCTGTTTTAGGAAGAAAAACCTCACTTATCTATTAAGCTTATGTAAAACAGTATGTGTTGGAGCTGTCAGTGCCTATACTGGGGCTCCATCACAGATGCAGGCTTTGCTTCTTTTTTCCAGTAGACCCCTGTATGCTTCTGATGAAATATTAATTATTGCACAACTTTTAAAGCAAAATATCTATATTGTTTTAATTTTTCAAGTACAAGTGACAGTACTTGAACCCACAGGATCTGACCAAATTACTAGCAGCAAATTCCCCAGACAGCCTTTTTTGACAGCCTGTTTTCCAATGGCTCTGTCCTGCTTTAGAGCACCAGTCCATGGCATGCTGCACACTTCCCATTCGCAGTGCTGGGGTAGCAGAGTGTCTGTCACGGCATTCCAGCTTTCTATGCACTCAAACACTGAAACATCACTTTTATGAGGCAGCCCTGAAAACTTTCAGGACTTTTTCTTCTTTCACCTTCACCCAATGAAAACAGAAGTATTTAAAGCTACAGTATGACTGCTAGTCTATCAGTCTATGAACCTATCAGGGAGCTACTTCATACCCTTGTGTCATGAGGAACCTCCTATGCCTCTCAGTGCATTTTTGCCACTCACATGGGCAGTGTTGCATAAGGTCAGTATTCCACTTCGGACGGAATACTGTGTGTACTGCAGAGGCCTTTTCATCTCCCAGAGGAGAGAGATATCTGTACAACAGGGTTTTACTCAATGGAAATGGGGTTCAAGTCCAGAACTCTGTACTTGTTCAGATGTTGAGGCAGGAATATCATAAGCAAATCTGAAAGACTGTTGGAAGGACAAAGATGAGGCCTTAGATGTGTTCTCTGTTTCACATAATCATGCCACCATTTTTACTCTGTATGCTAATTCAGAACAGGTAGGCAATTATTCCCAAGCTTGTTTCACATTTCTTGTTCTTCCTGACCTCAGATTAAAATGCAACAGTGCCAGACTCCACAGAATATATAGGGCAAAACCTCACAGATGGGCTCTCAACAAAGGGTTGTGCTGGCTCTGGGGACAAAGTCTGGGGAGGGCACTGCAGGAGAGGTGACAGCTCAGAAAGCCATCGACTGTATCCATCCAGAGAGGAAGGCACACAAGAAGCTGTGATTCTATCGTGTGTACTCAAACAGGGAGATGGAGCTGCTCTCTCAGAGAGAGATAACTCACTAAGTCCAAGATTTGTCAAACTGTTCTCAGCAGTGGTGTCCTGAGGTTAGCCCTCAGGGGGGAATCCTCTTTTTTAGGACAGCATCCAGAGGGAGCAGCTCCAAATCCTTTTCCTCGCTACATACTCAGAAAGACCAGTGTGGCTGCACAACTGGATCATGCATTCTGGTAATAGGAGTTTCACCCTGACGGCATGGGAAACCAGTGGTAAGATGTCAGCTAAGCTGCCCACCCACCCTAGATGCCTGAACATACCCCCATGCTGCTGTGCAAAAGTCACAGGCAGATGTTCTCCTGCATGTTTTCAGAATGATACTGCCCACATGGACACCTGTGCTTCATATGGAAGGAAGCAAGAGGTATTTTCACATGCATGTCAAGCTAGAGAAAAGGCCACTTGAATTTACATGGGGTCATAACCGTGCACAAATCACTGCATGCCTGCATCGAGGTCCGGAACGGAGGTACACATCAAACAGCTGAAAACCTATCTAGAAACCCTGTGCACATCACCTGGATCTAGGTATCTCTGTCTAATATTTTACATAGAAGATGCATATGTTGTGCTGCCACATAGAAACACCCACTTCATGTATGCTACAGAAAGTGAGGATGGCAAATACTGCTCCCATTCGGTGCATCCTCTTCATTGTTTAGATCCACTAGTTGTATTTTTTGTTCACATTCTGAAACAGCAGAAAATTTGGGGGGTGGGGGTGTGGTGTGACAAAAAGCTAAATAAATATTTAACGTATCATCACCTGTCATATAGTTTCTGTGCACCACCACTATCAATTTCCTGGTAGTTCTCCTTCCCTACCCAACTTCATTAAAGAATAAAAGTAAAGTAATAAGTCATTTCACACTCTGTCTGACCATTATACGATAATAGCAAGATTTCGTGCAAGGGTACAACATTATGCCCATCTGCAATCACAGTCTCTTTGCAAAAATCTCAATTCACACTTCACATGCAGCTAACCTTGTTACCATTCCCTTCCTAAATCCATCAGTCTTGCAGCTGCACATCTTCACAGCCCAACATCTTAAAATTCATCACTCTGACACCCTCGCATCCCTACAGGTCAAGCTAAAGAAGCCAACCAAGAATAATTAAGGGGTACCCCAGATGTTTAGCTTACTTCTAGCCAACCTTGCCTGGAATGTGGCACAGTTCTCTCTCCATATGCTAAAGATCCATGTAAGGTGCTTGTTTTAAGGGGACAAGACCACCAACAAATTTCAGAGCTCTTCCCCCTCCATCTTTTTTTTTTTTTTTAACAAGTATAGCTCTTTGTAGTTGGAATTTGAACAAGAAACGTGATAATGAGTAGGTTGAGGGAAGGAAAGGTGTTATCTCATTAAGGTAATTACTAAGACATCCCCACCATTACCTCCGTTTGAAAATGTGTCAATTAAAGCGCCCTACATGGGCTCCCGAAGACAAGGGAACACGACAGCCTCGGACAACTTCTGTGTGCCCGTGCCGGGAGGGAGGGGAGCGGGGCTGCCGCCCGCCGCCGGAGCGCCGGTCCCGCG
>VZRW01013440.1:571624-612048 GCA_013398125.1 Aegotheles bennettii | reverse complement strand
GGCCGCCACGCCCGGGCGCCGCTCGTCCCGTCCCGAGCCTCTGGGCGCCTCTTCCCAGGGCTCCGCTCCGCGGCCGGGGGCACGCTGCCCCGTGGCGGCTCCCGGTCTCTCTCGCGTCGATTCCTCCGGCGTCAGGCGGCGGCGATGATCTCGATGAGCACCTTGCCTGAGACTGACATCGAATTAGCGGCCTCCGTGTAGGAAGGCCGGGGAGGAATGTCCTAACACGGCGGGAGCTGGGGAAGGCGAGGGGGCCGCTCCTCCTCCTCCGCCACGGAGCCGCCCTTCGCGGGCGCAGGCACCAGCGGTCGGAGCTGAAGCGCTCTCATTACGCGGCCTTCCTGATGGGGACACGGAGCCTCCTGTACTCTCCTCATCAATACAGCGGAGCTTTTTGTCGGTAATTTGCAGTAAGTGTCTGCGGCCCTTCCGCGGGGCCCCGCCGTCATTATCGGCGGCAGATCCGCGCCTCCTAATTGGAAGCGTTGGGCCTTATCAGCGGCGGATTTTCCAGGACCTTTGACAGATACCAATACTAAAATCATTGTTCACTTGTCAATTTAAAAGACCATTAAAGCAGCTTATTTTGGTTTTAATTGGCGCCTCCTCGCCCCTCCCCGACCGGCGAAAAACACGAGGGAGCGTCTCTATTAGCGCCCGCCTCGCCGCGCGATGTAGGTCAGCGCGGGGGGGCGGCCCTACACAAACAAACAAACAAACAAACCAACGAGCGAGGGGGGCGGCAGTGCCGGAGAGCCACACGCTGAGGCAGGGGTGGCGGGAAGGGCCGAGGCCGCCAGGGCCCGGGTTCCTCCTCGACGGGCGGCCCCGGCCCGGCTCGCCCCATCGCGGCGGCTCCCCCGCCCCAGCTACCGCTGGCAGATGTAGCAAAACCAATGCGTGTAAACGCTGCAGAGCCATCAGCCCATCCGCTCGCGGCGACGCTTCCCCGGGCGGCACCGGCGCCCCGACGACAGTGGCCGAGGCGGCGGCACCCCCGCCGGGACCTGGCCCTCCCACCCGCCTCAAGTGGAGGGGCTCTCTCCGTGATTTCTTTTTTAATTTCGCTTTTGCTAATCACACTGTGTTCTGATTTTCCGGCCAATTTTAAGTAGCTGATGTTTTGTTTGGCTGCTGTTTTATTTGCTGTCAAAAAGAATTTGATGCAGAAACCATTTAAGCATGTATACAACCCATGGAGGGATTCATTTGACCTCATTATACTGCAATAAAGAAGAAATCCAGTTTGTTAAATATCACCGAACCGCATGCATTTCACATCAGTTCATAAGAGTTATGCTTCAAAAGATTATTCCAGAAAGTGCTTGGGAAGACAGAATGGGTTAACTTTGCTTGCCAGAAGGTGTTCTGACAAACACAGGAAAAGAGAGAGAGATGCAGCCCCCTTTAAGAGCAGAGCAACTGAAGAAAAAAGAGATTTATGCTTTTAATTAATGGCAATTAAACCATGCCTGTTGGCTTGGCCTATGGCAATTGTTCCCTGCAAAAAGGAGGCCGAGCTGGTGACAAGCATTTGAATCCGCTAAGTTCTGTCAAGGGAGCTGACTCTGCAGGCATCAAAACCAAACTAAATCAATAAAAGAATTAAACTTTTATAAATTGCATTTTGACAAGTATCAGATACCGTTAAGCTTTGATATTATGAATTCCTCGGAGGAGATGCAAACAAGAAGGGCCGCAGTTAGAGATCCAAACAATCAAAGAGGCTTGTTAACATGCGCTGTCAAATGCATCAGTGCTATTAATTACTACAAATTAATGTGACTCTCTCTTCCTCTGGTGATTGGAATAATAATCAGCTGGATTCATGGAATGAGCACAGAGAACATATGCAATCCTGCCAAAAATAATAAGTTAAGAAACCAGGAGACATTTGCAATCTTTATGCTTACAGGCTTGATAATTTGCTTGTTGCTAGTGTGTCCCACTTTACCCCATCCTTCTGATTGCTGGGAACTGGCTCATCTGCATCCCAAATGGACACGCTCTTGCTCCCTGGCTACAACAGCACTCGTTCTGATGACAAAATCTTTCTTCTCTTCAGTCAAGGTGTGAAGGCAGGAGGACATGCAACCAAACATCTCAGCCCGGCCAGCCGGTCAGTGCTATGGCCCTTGCTTAGCCCTAGCCTGCTCCCCACAGCCAGGGCTGCCTGGAGACCCCTCCACAGCTTCAGTGCCCCATGGGAAATCAGTTTCTAGAAGTGAGAAAGGTATGCTTTCCATGTGCAGAGGAGGTATGGAGGTAATCAAACAATGGTGTTTGGTACCTGGCAAGCTCTGACCCTATCTCAGTAGTCCAAGGTGGAAAAGCTGCACTGTAACCTTCTACTTCAGTGAAATACCATTCCCAGTGCTAGCACAGAAACAAGCCAGTTCAAAAGGCAGCACATCACCTTCCCATGAGAAAATGAAACCATCCTCAGGCTTCGATTTCTTCCCATGTTCAGACAGCAATGCCCTTGCTACTGCAGTAGCACACAACCAGTTTTTTCCAGCTCAAACCATCCCTTGCAAAGGGCACAGCAGATCTCTGAGCATCTCTCACTCTGCTCTTCTGGTTTTACCACTACCACAAGATTCAATCCTATCTTCCAGTAGCATCTGCACTTAGAAAGGACCTTTCTAGCTATGATAGACTTTAGAGAAGTCCTGCATTTTCCCCTACTCATACACCAGAAAAAAGACAGAGTTGGAGACAGGGCTACTGGGAACAAAGGAATCTGAGGTTCTGTGGCTTAGCGGAGAGTGATCACTCCAAACATACAATGCCTTTACTCAGACCCAACTTTCTGCCATGCCAAAACCACCAGAGCATTGTGTGGTAGCCATAAAAAGTGCAGATTTCAGGCACCCTGGCACAAGGTGGTCAGGTTTGCTGGGAAGAGGTTTGGTTGCTGCTTCTCTCCACCAGCACGACCCTTGTTCACAGGGGCCTTGTCTCCCCTTTCCACACCAAAGGGCTGGGGGCTGTAACCTGGCTTGCAGGGAGAGCTGAGACGGCCACATCAGAGTAGACGAAACCCTGATCCGGGGACACCCTCATCCTTCTGCCTCAGGAGACTCCCTGCTGCTGGAAGGCTCAAACACTGTGCTTGAAGCCAGAGCTGAAGGCAGGGCTCAGGAAGAAGAGCAGATGGGTGAGGGAGAGGGGAGAAGCATAAAATTGACGGATGTCATTTTGTGTTCCCTTGAACACTATAAACTAAAGCATATCCCAACCTTTGCCCAGGGGATGACGGCAGGGTGGCACACTACTTACAGCCCTGAAATGGAAACAGCAGAGAAAAGAGCTGTTGTGCCAGCTCTGTGCCTGTGTGGGAGACCTCCATGGCCTTTTGCACCATGTCAGGGTCAAAGGCTTCACCCTCAAATGCCTCTTTCTACAGACCAACAAATCCCATTCCCTGGACCAGGTGGGTAGAACAGCAGCTTTCTCAATCAAGTATGAGGTAACAAGGCCTCAAATCTCACCACCCAACCTCTGTTCTGCAGGACGTTGCTTTGTAAGAAGGGCCGTGTCTCAGACCCACATGAGCAGCAAGGACCTGCTATAGCCACATGCCACAGAAATGCAATACATCCATCTTGTAAGCAGGAAGCAAAGGCTGAGCAGGGCCCTAACCTCTCTGCTAAAGGAAGTTCTCTGGTGGCACCCTCTAATGCAGGATAGCAGCCACCATGATGGAGCTAAAAGACAGTTTCTGATTACAGCGAGATGATTTAACTTGACACCATCTGGTAGCAGTTTTTCATTTCTGACAATATTTAAAACTTAATTTGAGCTCAGGCAGTGATAAATAGGTCTCAGATCTCACCTGGTTTCGGTAACCTCTTGACCTAGGCATATCAAGTCATTTGTCTGAGGCATTAGATCCTGATACTTTATTGCAATGTCTAATCTAAGTAGACTGCTGGACACTGTCCTTATTGCACCCTGGTAATCCTGGGTTGATCCTGCTGAAGCAAGAGGGAAGCAATGACATCTCTGTCTGTCTTTCAGCAAACACACGATGAAAGCTGATCATGTTTAAGCATGTTCTCGCAGCTGGAATCTGTAACAAACAATAACCATGAAGCATTAGTGTTCCCAAACATCTAATGGCGAGGCAGCATTTGGCATTACTACTAAAATTGTTAGTTTTAAAATCTGACTTAGTTTTAATTTTGTCACTCTAAATACTGCTCATCTTTGCATTAGCATGTGTATATGTATCTATGCATGTATCTACACATATAGATGCTTGAGTCTCTATATAAATAAATAATCCCTTTAGACAGAACAGCATGACAGCAAAAGCTTTCAGATGAAAACATGGTGTGAAAATGTAGCATGTCTTCTCTTTATGCTCGATGGCAAATGCAAAGGAAAATTATTGCTTGAAATATGTGCAATCATTTTTATCTGATTACCTGTAGATGCTCTATATGGCTCTGTGCAAGAGACAGTACACTCTCTGTCTCCTGCAGAGATCCTGGTTTATTACAAGCACATTTCTGTTCTTTCACATGTCTTTATGAATTTGACGGAGCTGCTTAGAATTTGTCACTTATTTTTAACAATATAATTTTCTTTGGAAGGAACGTTCTTGCTAAGCTTGACATGTGATATTTAATCACATATTGACCACTCACTATTACTTTAATGCTTCCTGTCAGCTCCAGTACAGCAGGCACAGTTCAAGCAACACATTTGCCTGGAGTTCAGTATTCATTTAAATCAAATTTGTCAGCTTTCAATTTTTTTAAATGTAATATTTTATTTTTATTAAACACAAGTTAGTAATGCCTTGTCAGGCCAAGGGCATGTTCTAATGTGAACAACTCAGATGTTAAGTGAAATTGGAGCCACAATGCCCTGCTAATAGAGTCATATAATAATCTTAATGCCAGCATCTCAACCAAACACAAACACACGCTAGCTTTGTGTTCAGTTTTCTCATGGAGCCTTTTCAGATGTATAAACACACCCACACAAACACGCTTTTAAAAGCACGTGCTCCTGGGTGTGAGCACCTATGACGCTTGTGTACATTACTTACAGATTTCCACGTGCTCTTTTTCCTCTTCACAAGGCATCCTACTCAACTGGTGACATAACAGCCTGGGTTATTAATGCTGTCTATCCTCAGCTTCATCTTTAATTTTCCACAATGCCATCTATAGTGACTGGATTATTTTTTTCCCCTGACAATATTTATGCATGCAAGTGTACACATATGAACACAGCTTTTCTACTGGAACGTGCAGACACAGCAAGCATGTACCTACCTAAATACATGCAACTGTGTGTATGTCTGGGTACATTAATATTAGACATGCACACATGCATATAAAACATTTGTGCATCACAAGCATGTGGAAGAGTTCATCTGTGCATGCCACACACTGCGTGATACGCACCCACAAATGACAGGTGATCGTCTGCAATATTTATCTTTACTTGAGCAAGGAGTTATCCCTCTTCTTGTTCACAAAGACAAATGTCATAGCAGTGAGCAGCCGTTGCATGTTAGAAGGTAGTAGATGGATGGAGACTGATCTAGCCTTCTAAATATATCGTAAACTACAGCACTGTAAAGTAACACAGTGTCACGGAGAGTGATGAAGCACTGCATCTTTACCAAGCCTTCCCAGCAGTGGGACAAACCCAGGGCTCATGTCCGTACTCTACAACCATGGGCTCTGGAGCCGTTCAGTGGCTGTGCAGTGCTGGGGACCAGTAATGGCACATTATGTCTTTCACCTCTTAAATCACCGGCTCTGAAGGGGCACAGGTCAGTGGTGGCAGAGCCATCCCTATCTGACAGCTGTGCTGGGGTGGTGGCAGCAAGGCAGTGGCCTGTGTGGCCTGGGTGCACAGGTGTCCCTGTCACCAGCTACCCGTGCAACTGACACTAATTGGCACCCTTGTGAGCAGGCTCGGCAGAGAGGCCAAGGACTGAGCAGGCATGGAGATGCACGTACTCCTCTCACCCAAGCGCCAGCTTCCTGGGTCAGGGCTGGAGCCCATTATCCCTCACCGTGGTGGCAGCCCGTGCCCTGGCTCCTGGGGAAGCCATGCTCCAGTGCTTCCCACAGCCACTAGTGCAATTATGGCGCAGGGTAACAACAGCGAAGGGAGGGAGGGAGATGCACAGAAGTTAAGCAATATTTTCCAGTGACATTTGAGAGGAGATGATGTATCACTGCTGCAGAGAGAGATGGCAAGGCTGTTGGGGTGGTCAGGGCAGAGAAGAGGGAGTTTTCATGCTGAAAGTGCCCAGAGGATGTTGCAAGACAGATCCAGGCACCCAAGGCATGTGTGCCTAAGGCACTTGTACCCAAGACTGGTGGGACTGAGGACTGGCCTCATGGGCTGGAGAAGGATCTGAGAGGGTTTTAAAACCAAATAATTCGGTTTCTCCTCAGGTTCGCATCAACATGCCTCCCCTGCTGCTGGTCAGGGAGGCAGCAGAGGCACAGGCCCAGCATCATTTCCCCAGGCAGCTCTGCAGATCTCAACAGAGTTTTTAACCTGCCCCTGGTGGAAAGTTTGAGGGAGGAGAAGGAGCAGTAACATCCACTGTCTCCCATGAGGAAGGCCCCCCTTCCCCCTCCCCAGGGCCCTGGAAGCCTCCCAGTGCAGAGCAGCAATGCTTATCCTTCATCACCCTCAGCTGAGCACAGGGAGGGCAGAACAGCCCTGGTTTCAGGGGGGAGAAAAGGGCAAGTCAAGCATATTTGAAATGGGGACCTTTGTTTTTCCTGTGCTCATCTTCACCATGCAAGCACACAGCAGCAAGCAGAGGTACCCAGATTTCCTTCACAGCTTTCTCTCCTATGCCAAGGCAGCAGTACAGATGCCCTGGGCAGGTTCTGGGGTGCCCCATGTCCATGCAGGAACGGGTGCACTCGTGCCTTCCATAGGCTTTTCTGGCAGCCAGGCGTATGGGCAAAGCCCTCTCCAGAGGTGAGCCCAACACACTGGGAGTTAAAGACACGTGATTCATCTTTGGCATCTGTCTCCTTACACTTTACCTTCAATTGTGTCTATTTTAAAAATTCCCCATAGTACATGCTGAAAATCTGCAGTTCTCCAGCACTGCAATATCCAACCTTCAGCATGAGTCCAGCCCACTTCGTAGCCCCAGCTTTCCCTAGTTCAGGTGTATTCCAGTTGTCATTGCTTCCACCACCCAGGGTTTGTTCCTCCTAGGCTTACCTTCCCACCCAGTGCCACCCTCACTGCAGGGTGAAAACACACCTTTGTCAGGCTTTAAAACACTTCAGTGAGGTTTCCAGTAGGTACCATCTGATCTCCAGCCTGGTGTGAGGAGTCCTTGTCTAAGCTCACGTCTACCATGGCCTACATCTGGGAGTTGCTGGCTGGATCCTGACCAGTGCTGGTGGTGGGACAGGGATGGGCCAAGGCAGAGCACAGCTCAGGACCTGCTCAGAGACAGAGCTCAGCATCCTGCATCCTCCACAGGGAAAGAAAAGGGAAAGGATGTTGAAAAATGCTTCAGGGTACAAAGTTTTTATTCCGCCTCTGCTCTTGTTGCCCGAGAAGAGCAATGCACTGGGCAGGCTCAGATTGGGCTGTAGCCAAAACTGCACCTGTGGGCTTCAGGGCAGCAGAGGAAGGCAAGGGCAGCTGGGCCGTGGCGCTCCTGCGGCTGTCACTGCCCGCTGGGGCTATGCTTGGGCACACAGCTGGGTAACAGTTTCTTAGGCTTCACTGCTGTCTGGAAGCCAAAAATGAGAACCCTTTGCAGGGCGAGGAAGCAGCTGCCCCTCTTATCACACAGATCAGCCCTAGACACCACCAGGGCAAACACTTTCCCCCATGTCTTTACACAGAGAAAGAAAAATAAACCCTCTAGAAGACACTGGTGCATTTATTGGCCACTGTGTTCCCTCTGGAGGTCAGTAAGATTTTTCTAAGGGAGACATTGCATTGTATTTCTAGGACTTGCTTACATCTCCTTGCCGTATGTCCTGCAGTACTGGAGCAGTGCTTCCCATCGCTGAACATCACATCTGCCCCACTCCGATGCCCGGATTTCTGTCGGTGCAATGCAATGAGAGCTAACGCAGTTACATCAGCATAAAAGTGGTGCAACAGAAAATCAGTCCAAAGAGGTTCACATCCATTCACGTGTTCATTCAGACTGTCCAGACATAATAAGGCTGTCCAGGTTCTAATGATCAAAAATACACATAGTTGGCAATAAGGCATATATATTAATTATAACTGTGCAGTTCAAACATGAGCTAGTTTACATAAGGGTAATTAGAATCACAATTGACCTTTAGTAGAAATGTAGAGCTCTGCCTATTTCTAGCCACCAGCATCCGAAACATTTATTTAAATAGTATTTGTACTTCCTAAATAATTATACATTTTTTAAAAAAATCATTGAAAACTACTTGTATCCTGTGCAGTTGAGGAAGAGGAAGCTCTGTTCTTCATACCAATGCACTCAAATACTCAGGAAAATGGTCTAATATGCAAAAGCAGAGTATTTATTTCAAAACTACATGAATTGCCACCAGGAAAGCAGTTAATATTTACCCTCTATGTAAGAATTATCAAATAACATCCACTTGTGTGAGACTCCCACCTATTTACTTCTCTGTTCATCTGTACTAATGATTTATTATTTCTTGTACCAGCCAGAGAAATCCCTTTCTTTAATGAACACGTATTTAAAGCAATGTGGCATCCCTGCCTTCCGTGATTCCTGGCAGCCTGGGCTGGAGCCTTGTCCCCAGTGCCCTGCAAGGCAGCACCAGCCTCAGGGGTCAGGGAGAGGCAACAACAGCATCAGTTGGAAGTTCCTCTGCAGGAGGAAAATGGGGAAAAGTCCCCCTTAATCTTGGCTGCCTTTGAAGTCTATAGGTTATTTTGCAAGTCCTTCTCCATGCCAGGATGTCTGGCAAGAAGATAGCGGGGATTTTGAGGGGATGGTTTGGAGGGGTCCGTTGGAGAGCAGGAATGTTTCATGCGAGTGGGGACAGCTGGGACAAGCCCACCATTTGCAAACATGCCTGTGGTTATGTTTTCAATAGGTGGCACTTATGAATAATAATATGCATAATCTATCTTGTGCCCAGGCAGGAGAGAGAACATAAGTGGACAAGCCTGAAGGCATGGCCATCTATTAAAGGTTGCTTGGGAATTCTCTGCAGAGTTAGGGTAAAACTGTGCTGCTAAACATGGCTGGGGGATTTACATGTTTAAAAAAACCAGGACTAATTGAAAATCCCTCTCTTCTGGATGAGTGATTTACATTTCTTACAGATCAAATTACAGAGAGTAAAATACAGTTGTACCCTTTTGTTGTTTATTTGATTGCAAGATTTCATTGATAACTTTCATTTTCATTAAAGAGATGCAACACATCAGAAAAAGCCCAAATCCCCAGGCCATGAGATGCACCTAAAGTCTAAACCCTGCAGAAATACAGTCCTGCTTTGTTCTGTGGCTACTTGTAGACACCTAGAATTAACTACCCAGGGCTCAGGATCTTAGTAATTAAATATAAAAACAATTAGGAAATTGCAAAAAATTCCACACTCTCTCCTAGCTATCATTGCAAATGTAATCCAGGTCTATTCCTTCACCAGCAGTGAGGACAGTATGTCAGAAGGGAAAGATGTATTTGATTTTAAAGCAGTCCAAGAAATAATGAGGTAAGCATCTCAAGCTTTTCCCAGAGAAATACCCATCAGACTCACCCTTATTTTCTATCTGCATATATAATGCTGTAGCTGCTTTCTTTTAAAAGAAAGAGACATTGGTATTATTTAAAAAGAATAAGTACTTGCTTAACTCTGGTAAATCTACTTCTTTTGTGTTGCTAACCAGGGAGCTGCCACTGTCCAGATCCCGAGGGTACTCACATTCCCAGGGACCATGAGAGATGACCTCTACACCCAGGGAGGAAACCCAGCCCAGGGAACTGCTCCAATCAGCTAAGGAACAAGCCTGGCAGAGCTTGAAGAAGGAGGGTCCGAAAATCCAGCATTTACCTGCAAGCCAGAGGAGAGGAGGAGAAGCTCTTCCATGAGGCATCAACTTGCCTTCAGCAGGAGAAGGTCAATAGCTGGGGACACCATAAACACAATGTTCATTAGAAATGAGATGCCAAGAGTACTTAAAACAGTAAGTGATTTCCAGATGCGTGGATCAGCTGATGGCTAACTCCAGCAGTGACAGCAGCCTCAGAGAGCAATGGGCACCAAAGTCACCACTGGGGCAAGAGACCCACACTTACCACTTATTTATCACACCTCAGACAACCCAGCTGCAAAAGATTGTCTGAGTGCTAGTGTTTTAATGGCAAATGGCTGTATGAGAAGCAGAGAACCTCATTGCCTTGGTATTAATAGCAGGTGCATGCAGTAGGAACTTATCACTGCAAATCACTCAAGGATACAGCATCAAACATTTCAACTTTAGTACTGCTGTTGGCCAAGCAAAAATAACTGTCGACATGGGAAGAAAGCACATCTCTAGATCTTGATAAAGCTATGAGAGGTTATTTGGAGGATGAATTCCCTGGAGCAGTTAAAGGTGGTTGTGTTGTGCTGAAATGTATTCCATCCTGGAAGTTAGCACAGCACGTTCTCCAAACATGCTGTGGTGGATGAGCTGCCAGCCCAGGGTTTTCCCACACTCTACCCGTGGGCATTCCAGGAAAGCAAAATTAAGCACTGAGAAGGGGAAGAGGAAATGCAAAAGGAATCCAATATCAGGCTTTCATCTGGCTTTGCCACCGCTAATCGTCTCCATACATGTGAACTGGGTGTAAAGCGTTCCCACAGCAGAGCTGTAGCTGTACATAGGTGTAAATTACTACACAAGGTTCAAGGCAACACTCAGCCATGCCCAAGCTGCCTAATTAGCAGTTGTTAGTGTGGCAGAGCTATAAAGTGCTAATATTTAAATGTTGTGACTGCGTTGCCTCTTGCCAAAATCCATAAAGTGTTTGGAAGCTGGCTGGTGTTACCTACTAAACTCTCCCTTCCCTCACAAGCAGAGGATCAAAGGCAGCCATACTAATTAACCCCTCTTTTTAGCGCATTCACAGTGAAAATGTAATGCTGCATGAGGGCTGCTGCCACGGCATTGCCTGGCCCTGGCAGGAGGTGCCACAGGGCTGCAATAGCAGGTCTCCTGCTTTCTGTCTCAGGCGAGGCAGCCCCCTAATTTGGGAGTCGCTGTTCTGGGTGGTGAACATGAAAAATCAAATATTTTTTGTAGGATTAATATTTTAAACCTAAGCCCTTTGACTCATGCAGTCAACCTCTAAAACAAGGCCTACAGGACTGGAGAAAAGCACTCGTGTAACATATAGTACTTGACATTGCCCACGGCTAAATATGGGGAACAAGATGTTCTCTCTGGCCATACCAGGCTTTCTTAGTCATATATGCTTTAATCTAAGCCCCGCTGCAGGGAGAGATCCCCGGCGCTGTTCTCCCTTTGGAGCAACAACAGCAGGGCGAGTAAAACGTGCGTCCGCTGAAGCATGGCCAACGCGACACCCAGGCTTGGCTCTGCGCAGATCAACGCAGTCAGGCAGGAGCATGCCCTTGGTGCAGTTAATTTCAGAGTTATTTTCTATGGTTAGCATCAAAGACATTTCCTACATCTTTCCTACGCATACTGTTTATGTCTCACTAACTTCATAACTTGACCCCGCCCCCCGTTACACTCATCCCCTAAATCCCCTGGAAAGCTCTGCATTGTACTCTGCTAGTGCAGCCCGTGGTGCAGAGCCACCCAGACCCTGGCCACCTTTGGGAGGAGAGGGCCACAGGCAAGGAGCTGCTCAGGGACCCTCACACCAAGGGTCCGCCTCCCGGAGGGATGGGGGTCCCAGGCACCCAGCTGTGGCACGTGAATCTGCAGGGATTCAGTCCAACCTGTCTGCGCCTATGTTGGCACCCAAATGCCCTGAGCTCGCAGCCCCCCACAGCTCCTAGAAGAGGTCGACCTCATGATCCCCATGTTACAGATGGCAAGGGACATGCCAGAGGCAGCAGCACTTCCCCCGGGTGCAGCAGCAGCACACCTAGGCTCAGTTTCTTCAATCTGTGGGACTACACCACCTCCCTCTGCCAACCAAACATACCAAGAGAGCAGGCACTCATTTTATATCACCTTTACACCACTTTTCAAACGTTATATAAATCCCCAAAGACTAATGCTTGAAATACAGTCAGGTAGGTGACTAACAGCCCTGGGGTTGCCTACACAGCTCAATCCAAGCCCACCAGAAATGAGAAGCCCCTCTGAACTCAGGCTTTGGCTTCACATGAGGAGGGGTTGAGGCTGTGGTGGGAAGAAGGGCTTTCCTTGCCCAGCCCAGACCCCCAGCCGGGAGGTCTCTGTCACCAGGCTGGGCAGGCACGGGGAGATCCGGATGGGGCTGGAAGCCCCACGTAACTCTTTGAAAATGTATCCCATAAAAAAATTACTTCTCCCAGAATCCTACAGTTAAAAAAAAATAAAAATTAAATCTCATCTAAAGCATCAGAGTCTCTCAGCAAGGCAGGCGTTGGCAGAGCCGGGCTCAATCACACCGCGCGGGAGGGGAAGTCCCTGCGACTGAGAAGCGAATGGGTGTCTGCAGCACAGCATAAATTAATACAGCAGCTGCCGCTTTTACAGGGAAATCAAACCCCAGCCATCCCTTTCACAAACAGAAACTTCACAGATGCACTATAGGATATTTCATTACTAAAGTATTTTGAATTTTCAACATGAAGAATATTCCCTAGCGTTAGTTACATTATTTGTTTCGTAGGGAGGGGATTAACATTCCTGGGGCTCGGAAAAGAGGCACATGCCACTGAAGCAAGCAAATATGATTATTTCTTTGTTTTCACAGGTCCTCATGCAGGCGACTGCAGGTCTCAGAGATACACTTCAGGCCTGTGTCAAAGTACTACACTCCTTCATTAGCACTTCAAGGGCTCTGAATGTGGGAAGGGGAAGGGGTCCCATTTCAGAGGCAGATCCTTCACCAGTTTACACCGAGTAAGAGTGAGGTTACTTCTGATTTATGCTGGCTTGGCTGAAAGTAACACCTGCTTCCTTGTATTTATTTATGTCTTTTAAAAATTTCAATTTTTTTTATAGAAAAGTGAGACAGATTATTGTCTCATTTATAGCAGCATAACTCTGGAATAGCAAAACCAACTCCAGATAGTCAGAATATCTTGGGGAGCTGATCTGACCCAGTGGCTTTATTTCTGGAGCTCTGCTCCACCTCCAAATTTTAGAAATGATATGTTCATGCTCTGAGGCAAACCTCATTTTCCAGCTCAAACATTTTATGCAATATTTTAGTAGCCTGTTTTATACTGCTGTACAGTCTGCAATTTTAAGTATTACCAATAATGTATTCTTCCATGTAACCCCTTTAACACTCACAATAGAATAAAATAAAAAACACATCAACAAAAAAATAGTCTCCGCTTGGCAATGCTGTGTGAATGTTAAATTTCCCGTTTCACAATGCAGCTATCGCTATAAAACTCTGAGGGCGGATTAACGCTCTTCTGGTACTTCAGTGTATCAGAACACAGATTTGCAGACAACAGCTGCAGCAAATTCCCTTGACTGAGAAGAATTACAAGTATTATCACCTAGATCATTAAACTGGGTTCATAGATTGCAGAATGTCTTCAATCAATTCATCTAAGATAACTTGAAGCCAGCTGGACCCCCTCAGTGAGAACTTGACTTAATTGGCCAATAAGTGGCTGGAAAAGGTGCATGCGATTTGATAAAATTACAGACTGCAGAAGTGATTACAGTTTGGAGAACCACAGAGGGTAGCCTCCAGGTCAGCCCTTTTGGAGAGGGCTAAGTTAATGTCCACTATTAAGTGCTGCTGTGAAAAATGTTGGCCCACTTGGTGCTCAGATGTAAAGTGTATCCAGGTCATTCCTCAGCTGATGGAGGGAGAGATGTGCACATTTATCACTGCTCTGGCCTCATTTCTGCCTTGGTAATAGCCGTACACTAACAACTGCTGGCAGTTTCATGGGTTTCTGGGTACCCTTCATTTTATTGGCATAACTAAAATATTATCTGAGCAAAGCAATCCATCTGCTAAAGAAAAACACTTTCCTTCAATTATGTCCCCTGAGTCTTTTCTTAAGAAAGGTTAAAGCACCAGAAAGTTGAAAAATATACATTAGTTTGTTTTTATTCTTTCCAATCTACAGCAAATATGCTTGCTTGTTACTGGATAAGCGGTAGGTCTACATATTTACCACTGCAAAATGTTAGAGAATATACCTAGCTTTAGGAAAATGGTAAATTCACAAAATCAGATTAGTGTTTAAGTACAAATCATTATTTAAAAGCAATTGCCTATTTTCCCAAAAAGAAGAAAATAATAAAAAAGGTATGAGATTGCATAAGCAATTCCTCCATGATTTTATATTTAACAATGAAGTAGATTAGGTCATTTGCAGAAAAGCAGTATTTTTTGAAACGGAGCTACAAAGAGTGCAAAAAAACCATCGCGTTACCCGATTGTGTTAAACATCATGGAAAAACAGAGCTTGATCCTGCTTGTGCTCAGCAGGCAGGGCTCCCATTGACCTTGGCGGGGGGCTACTGCACGCGGGTGCCTCCCAGGCATTAACCCTTTTGTTAGAGCCCACCCCAAGACAGGGCTTGCAATCACTTCTGCACCGATAGAGTGTATCTGCTGTGATTCCGTGTTGCTGAGGCTGCATATTTTTCATGGATTGGATAATTTTCGTGGGTTTTGTTTTGTTATGTTTAAATCCCTACCTTTTACAGAGCTAGCTCCAAGACTCAAATATCTGATGCGGATATTCAGAAATAGCTTGGGCTCATTTTGAGGAGTTTTTTTTTTTTTGCTGATGGCTAAGTTGTTGTAGTAGTAAATGGTGTAACATTTAAATAGCAATGGTGTAACAAAAGCCTAGGGGTTGCATAGTTAGCTAGATACGCACAAAACACATAGTAATGAAGTGTGGAAGGATGAGTTACACATTTTACCATCAAAATAGGGAAGGATGGGGCTCTGACAAAATGATTTTAGGCTGCGGGTCATAAAAGAATTCTACTTAAAAATATGGTACAAAATGCCTACTTTCTCAAAATGCTTTCCTTTCATATGCTGGAACCAACTGCCAGAATCCAGTTTTATTTCACTCATAGATAGAAATTAGGTTGCCATTTGGTTGCTGGATCTCCTTCTGTACAACAGAACATCTGCTTCTTCCCAAATAACCGCACGAGTCCTGTCCCACCCAGCCACAAAGCACAACCACCCAAGGTAGAGGATGAGGTAGGCTCTGTGGAGAACCAGCCAGCAGTTTTTGAATGAAACATCCCTTTGTGGGAGGTCTCTTAAGAAAGGAAGTGTCAGATTTAGTTTTTCCCTCACTGTGGGGAGAAGATGCCTTTTTCCAAGTGTTTCTGGTGAAAGCAATCAATTTTTGGTCATGTAAAAACGGGCCTTCATTTTGAAATATAAGGTAGAGAGTGAGAAAGAAATTGAAAAAATGAATTTCAATTGAAATTGAAATTGAAAAAGTGGGGTTTCTCCAGATTTTCCACATCATCATGCAGCAGTCCCTTCACCCCCAGCCCAATTTTTGGTCCCCCCAGAATTTTGCGGAATAGACTGATTTTAGCCTGCAGTGACCCTGTCCTGGCCACAGGGAAGTGCCACTCGGTGGGACTGGGACAGGGATTGGCCCCAGATTCTCCTGTTCTCCGGGATCTCCTTTCTCCACGAGTTTTGCCTTTCACCCTGCCTCTGCAGACTTGCTTACTGCCTTCTGCATTCAGCACACTCATCCCAAACCTCTGCGGGCAAACATGGTGCCTGTCACGGGTACAGAGAGGTCATGGATGTTTGAATCTCTGGTCCTGCCACTCCAGTCAGGTATTTCAGTTAAATGAGTAATGTTTTGTTCTAATGTCTTTAATGCTAGAAAACAGAATAATCTTTCTTGCTGCCATACATAGGAGAGTACAAGGGTTTGAGCTACACTCTCCATTCATGCACTAGTACGGACAAAATATTTTCCCCTACTTTGCTCTCTAGCATTGCCTCGCTGGCTAAGCCCTAGTTTAAAAAGCCCTTTCTAAGCAAATTCCAGCATTCTAAGCATTGCCCTCTCTTGGCAGAAGGATACTGCCTGCCAAGACTTACTTTTCAATGCAGGATAGATGCCGAGGGAGGCTTCTTGTCCTCTGCTCCCAGCTCTGCAAGCGTGGTCCCACATGGCCAGGGTCAAACTGGAACCGTGTGGCCTCATTGCCACCGTGTGCTCAGTGTGACCTTGGAAGCTATGGCTCCATCCACTAGCCTGCAACCAGCCGAGTCTGCCACCTAGCATGGGAGGAAAAGGGAAACTAATTAAATTGTACACGATTTAATCACATTAGCGTCCCTAATGCTGCCATTTTCTATGTCCCCACAAGCTCATGCCACGTTTGCAAGTTACTGGTGTTCCTGCACACCCCAGGGCACCGGGTTTCAGACACGTGATGAACTGTCACTTGCAAATTTAGAAATCTATTTTAAAAGCAAGCTAAGCAAGCAATGGTGCTTTCTCTGCCTGTCATAAAGATCATTAAAGGAACAGTTGCTGGCAGGGATTTTGGTGGCAAGCAGGCCAGGCTTGGCGGGGCAGGACCTTTGCTCCAGCTCTCTGCTTTCACACTCAACCAAAGCAATGGCCCTTGATAGCCCATCACACCACTGGCCCTTTGTCAGGAAGCTCTAACCAACAGATCAGCATGGGCTGATCCAGTAGTCCTCAGAAAAGCTGTCCAAGACCTTTCACCTTCCAAGGGAAAAGCCCTCCAGGTCTGCTGCTCCAGGAGCAGAATGTAAAACCATCACCCACCATAGTGCTTCAGTACAACCCTGTGACCACCTTGGTCTTTCATCTTCATGTAGGGACTGGGGCCCTGGCAGCTTCACTGTGCTCCCACTGCAGCTCTGGCATTGTGCTGTGGGCGTTGCAGGAGTCAGCATTCTCCTGAAGCAGCCCTGGCCCCCAGATCCACCTGACCACCTGAGAATGGGCAGCCCCACTCTGAGTAGCAAGTGTTTTCCTTATCTTTGTGGTCATGAAAAAAACCTAGAAAAATAACAAAAGCATGTTTCAGACTTATTTTCTTTAATATTAAGACCACCTAACTTCTCTGCTCCAGACTCTCTGTGATTAAGGACTGCAATGCTGACTACTCATTGCCTACAGCTATGGTATCACCCACTTCTACTCAGCCTGAGCTGGGTGGTGCCGTGGGTCCCCCCATTTCTGGTGCCTCTGCAGCGCAGTGCAGAGCCCTCAGCCCATGGGCACAGAAGCCAGGGCAGGAGGACCACTGCCTGCTCCCACATGAGGGGCTGCGGCAGATGGGTTTGAAGCCAGGCAGGGACCACCAAGGCAGGGAGCCCTTCCTGGCACTGCAGAGGGTGGCTGGAGGAAGGGTTCAGAGAGGAATCCACAGCTGCCCAGATATAGCAATCTCTCTCCTGCAGCTGGGTTGCTGGAGCTGCTTCCAGCCACCCAGCCCAGTATTTTCCATTTGGCTACAGAAACCACCATAGCATAGGGTCCAGCAGAGAAAACGCACTCTTGGGATCCCTGTGCTAAGCTAGAGGACAGGGAGTGGGAACAGGCAGATCCTGTGACTATTTACACTATTTAGTGTACCCTATCAGACATTTTACTCAACCAAATGAAATATCCAAGTCCACATTGGCGTCTTCCAAACACATTGTACTCCATCAGCATCTGTGGGGGGACCTATTGTTCTTAATTATCATTAAACACAGAAATAACTCAGGACAACCCTTCCTTCCTTTTGTACTTCAGGACCAAGAGGGTGGTATAGAGAGGAGGCTATTTGTACATGGAGGAGAAAAGCTTATTTTCTGTTTATTTTGAAAAAGACTAGTATTGACTTCCATTTATCTTCCAATAAGTCCTTGTGCAATGTGGCTCAGAACATAATCTGTTCCAAGGGCAGGTGCTCCTTAATGAGAGAGCTGAATTTTTATTTTTTTTTAAACTCCATTCATTAAAAGGGAAAGAGAGGAGGAAAAAAAAAGGAGATAGTTAGAAAATGGCATGAAAGCATATTATCAGTAAATTGTTTCCACTGTGTTTGTGACTGTTCTTAATGTTTTATGAATATGCTAAAAAATTTGCTCAGGCATTTTTCCTTGGGCACTCTAGTTAATTACTTATTCAGAGAGCTTCTACTCTGTTCCTCGCAAAATGTGTTGTGCATTAATTCTGATTATGTACAAAAACCCACCTGCAAGGAAAAACTCTGAATCAGTAATGCTGATAAAATGAGCAGCTCTCCTGGGGCTTTACTGAGAAACAGGATACTGGACAGAATTAGAATCTTGTAGCTAAGGCTATTCATAATGTCATTAACATAAAGGCAATTAAATGAGTTTTTAACCTACAACCCTTTATTGTTATTAATGAACATTAGAAAAACACAGGAGATAAAATTGGTAATTATCTCTGCACCAAGCTATGCAATAATGTGTTTAAATATAAAAACAAAACAAATGATTATTGTTAGTATTTTCAGTAGCAGAAGCCCCAAGGAGCAGCTCAGTCACATTTAATCACATGGTACTACACCAAGAGGGTTAATTAAATGAGGGGTTTACCTTCAGCACACTTGGTTATTCTGTTTAATATGGAATCAACAAACAAAAATGCCAATCTGCAAAATATTCCAGGAGGTGCCTCTACCTTCAGGTGGGTCACCTTTACAAAAAACCAAGAGGGGTTTTGTTCCCTCCAGGACAAGGAGTTGCAGTCCTGTAATCAAGTTCTTATTGTAGCATGCTTTCAAAACCAATTCCAGAAACAACTGTATAAATCCCTGCTCCTAGCCTAAGCTTACCATTCTGTAGAAAGGAATTTGGGAATTCGAAAGAGATGGACATTTTACAGTAGATGGTAAAAGCAGTTGCAGCACCACAGCACAGTGAAAGAGCCTTCAGTTCCATTTTTTTATGCAAACTATTGTATCCTCTACTTAAGTAGTCATAAATTAGTGTCTCTTCTAAAGGGGAAATACATAAAAGCTCAGTGAAATAGCCTCTATCTAGATTTTAAATTATTAATTCAATTAAAGTTTTATGATTTAAATCTCTGGAATGGCTTTAGCATCTATCTTTTTCAACAGTTTTTTAAAATGTATTTACATTGTTTTGGGGGTTCAGAAATCTATTTTCTGGGAAATACGTAGCTTAAATTTATTAACTGTCATTTCTCATCTTTCATCTCGGTACACAAAGCTTTCCTTAAGGAGAGTGTCCCTTAACATGTCCAGATACAGCTCGCAGAAGGGAGGAGCTGAAGCCACCTAAAGACTGCACAGGATCCAGCACTAGTTTCATCAAGCAGCACGTGTTCTTGCTGTGAGACCCCGGTGGTTGGATGCTGCAGGGAGCTGCCCTGTCCTGCATCCCCCTGCCCTCCATGTTTCATGAGGAGTGGTCAGTGAAGGGCTGTTCCCAGCAGCAGAGGGGTAGAGGGGAAACAAAAGAAGGAAAATTCAAAAGGCGGTTGATTGATGTGCTGACCATAGGGGATCACTGAGGACTCCACACCAGCAAGGGCTGCATACGAGGGTGCAGAGGAGGCCTGACTGAAATATAGCTATAACAGCTACTTTTTCCCTTGAAGATATTCTTTCTGGGGTTGCTAAAGAGCAGTGAGAAAGTGTAAAGGATTTAGTCAAGAGGAAAAATAAACAAGGTTCTTCCTTTCTACTTGGGAAGTCTTCCTAGGAAGTCAGCAGAGGAAGCATTAATACAAATATGTAAAGGATGAACAATTAGTAGCTCAGTTTATAACAGCAGATACTGTCACAGACAAACCAGCTGCTTCTTTTGAGGTATCCAAGCAAGGAAGAAGATAACCTGGCCACTCAGACACCTGAAAGAGCTTGCAAAAAAACTCCTTGTTATACCCAAACACAAAACTTTTGTGAATGCAAGTACCTACATTTCACCCTTATGCAGGGAGTTCTGGCAAAGCTCAGAGCTGGATCTCCCGAGAGATGAAGTCATCTACTCTGCTTAGAGAGGACTTGAGTCTAAAGTCCGCTGAGAAGGCAGGAGCAGAGGGGGAGATACTGGAGGAAGCATCAGCAGAGAGCTGGAGGGAAAAACTGCTTTATGGGGTGAGGCAATTGAAACAGAGCTGAGACACCCACAGGTGTTTTTGATGTTGCTGTTCAGCTGCTCCCAAGCCCTTTTTAAACATGCAGCCTTCTCCACCACCACCTGCATCGCCAGCAATGTGTGGGATCACAGGCACCAAAACACTGTGCTGTTAAACAGCAAGTCATGGACAACCGTGGTATTATAACCAAAAACTCCTTCAGATAAATTAACAGCTCTAAATACCCAAAAGGTTTTCCCCAACAGCTACAGATTTCTCTTTCTCCTGATGCAGAAGCTGATTTTGCTTGCTTGTGTAAGCCTGCTGTTCACTGGTGTAATAAGAAAAGGCCCAGGCTACTGAAGCGCTGTGTAGATGCAGATATGACGTGCATACTAACCAGCTTCTTCAAGTAAAATAAATACAGCTGGTTTAGGTTTTTTTGAACTGGAAAAGGTTATAGGAAGCCATTAAGCTAGGTGAGCTGTGGGTGGAGGCGAGATGGCCCCCAGTGTTTTGTGCGCGAGCGTGCAGCCCTTCCCTCGCTCACATCTAAAAATACCCCAAAACACAGTGGCAAACAAAACTTGGTGAAAGCAAGTCCAAGGCAATATCTCTTAGAAGAAAAATTTAATTACACATACCTCAAGGTGTAATTTTGGACAGCTTCATCCAAGACAGCCTTGTGACACGGCAGCAATCCAAAAATGCAGTGATGGCCTGAGGAGATAGAGGAGTGCCAAGAAGCATCCCCCAGTTACCAACAACAGCAATGCCCAAGTTAGTACAGACATTCCAACTGTGTTCAGCTGAAACCCATGAACCTGGGAATAACCCACTCCCAGTGGGGATGAGCTCATTGGAGCCATCCACTGACGTGTCTGGCTGTAGCCACCACAGCAAGGGGAGCTCACAAGAAATCAGTCTATTCTAGCGTGACAAATCCTATCTTCTTTATAAGCTTAGTCATGAAAGAACTACCAAGCCTATATTTTATTTATAGTATTTTAGTGGATAAATGACACTCCTTTTTTTTTTTTTTGCCAGCTATCAAGTGTTTACAGTGACAACAGCCTGTTGTCTGTCATTCAGAGGGCTGGCACCTGTCTGGATAACACCACAACTCAGTATTCCTGAAGTACTAGATTTCTGTAAGAGAAGAAAAATCAATAGCTGTAACAAGTGCCATCCATTAGAGCCTGAGAGCAGAGAGCAAATGATTACACAGTGTCATTTGTTTAATATAATGAGACTGTAAATGAAAACTCTTCCAATTGAGCTTTGAGAGATAAAACATCCTTTCAAAGGCAAGATGACCATGGATCAGATCTACTTGACTTCCCAGGGCCAAGATGGTCAACACTAGCTGAAGCTCAGGGTTTCTGTCCTGCCAGATGATGGTCTCCCTTGAGATTAATAGATCACACACACACCGATCAGGGCAACAGCAGCCACCAGCATTAGCTCCCTCTCTCAGGGAAGAGGCAGAAAAGTCTTATCCACACAGCTTTGCTTTTTCTTCACCAGGATTCCCACAGCGGAGCAATACATGCATACAAAATATAGACTTCTATATATATAACGTATTTCAGTATTTATATTATTTGCTTATACTCTGCAAAACAGTGTTTCTAAGCATTCAGTGAATATGGACAGAGGGAAGAAACTAAGTTTGGGTGGTTTCAGAAGCACAGCCATCCTCCACTCTCCAGCTCCCTTCCCATTCCAGGTCTCTTTCATTGTATGGCTTTATGGCCTTAAGCCACTTGGGCTGATGTTTCCCTTCTAAATGGCATTTCAGCTTTGGCCACCCTCGCTGCTCAGGACTCTCTCCCAGATTAGCTCTTGGGTGCCATATGGTACCAATGGCCTGCCCAACACTCATGCAGTCAGTATTTTGAAACCTGCCAAACTGCTGCCTCTGTTGGCTGGCTGCCTGGTGGCTCTGTGAGCTGGGAAGGCAGCACCACTCTGCCTGGAAATAATTGAGATGAGGCTCTGTCAGGTCATGCACAGCAGCCCTGGGAGCAGCGCTCCCTTTTCCCCTCCTCTCCCCCATGGCACTGTCAGACATTCCTGCACACTCACCCCCTTTGGGACCACACCGCTTCCCAAACTGCCCTGCTGACGCAATACAAAATCGGCACTGGTTTACCTCAACCTTTTTCCACTTCATTTGGGGTACGTGGCAGGGAAAGAAGCATGCAGGTCCCTGGGCTGCTCCCTGTATGGCGCTGCAGGGAGCAGTCCCCAGCTCTTGCTCTTGGCCTCAGCGAGACACCCAGCTATGCAAGGACAGGGAAAGGCAGGGCAGCAGGACCACTGGGAACTCACTGAAGTTTCCTCACCTTGTCATAGGAGTCCTTTCCTAAAGCACACCTATTCCTCCTCTTGCAATAGCATGTGCACAGCTTTAGCTGGTTGCAGGAGGGCTGATCAGTTCAAGAGCATTACCCCTGGAGACCTGCTCTGTAGAAACTGAAGAGAAGTGAGCCCTACGGGAAGTCGGTAGAAGGTTGGCCACTGGTCTCAGAGGAGACAAGAATTGCATGAAAAAAAAATAAAATAAAATCATCTATAGCAGCAAACCTCTTCCAGTATCTCTCAGACAACACAGCCCTTTTTCCCCCCTCTTCTTCCACCCTCTCGCAGCCTGACCAAGCTTCTGTTTTCCCTCTTCCCACAGCAGTTCCAACTCCACTTTCTCCCGTACATGTCTTGACTGATATTTTTGCTTATTTTTTTTTTTTTTTTTGTTCTTACTTCCACGAAAGTAGATCATCCATCACCTTGTTATTCCAGAAGCAAATACGTTAAAATGTCTGGGTCATCTCATATCAAACAACACCTTTGGGGTTTGATCACCCTTTTAGCTCCTTATTGGATTTCATTTCCAGGTTTTGGCTGAGAGCTTCTCTAGGGCCTCTCCAGCCACAGGGCTTCTCCCTAGCAGTGGTCCACTCCTTAGGGCCACTGAGGCCTTGGGCCCATCAGTTCCCAGAGGCTGTGGCAGCTGTGGATATGCTCAGTGGCACCTGGAAAAGGTCCCACCTGGAAACCATGGCACTGGCCAGAGATGACATTTTTCAAAACACTTACCTAAAACTTCAGCCACCCATCTCCTCCGGGCTGCCCATGAAGTGAGGTGCCTCAAGCATCTGCAGACAGCTGACATGCAGAGTCAGGCATCCAGCTTCACTTATGGCTGAAGAGGAGGAGAAAAGTTGCAACTTCTGTCACTTGCTATTGGTCAAATAGGTCAGAAGTTTCTGATATGATGCTGCTCCTTAAATCCATCATTTTCTACATTGGTAGCTCACCATCTCCAGACAATCTCCAGTAGAGCAGGAACCTCCTCACTTGCAGGAACCTTCATTCTTCCTAAACTGGACTTCAAAGCTGTAATGTCACCTATATGTATTTGTGTGTTATTTAGCTCTTGTTAGACTAAGCTTTGCCCTTCAGTCGCAGTGGGGAGTGGGTAGAACAGCAGTATTAAAATTTTAAAAAGTATAAAAGGAAATGCAGGATGAAAACCCCTCTGACAGAGGCTGGTGGCTATGTTGATAGTTCCCACGCAGTGGTGAAGAAAGCAGCAGCACCGTGGTTCTGATGTACTCCAGTGAAATATTTGTATGATGTGCCTACACAAAGCTTCAGATGAAACAGCCTCTTTATAAGCTTTTGATAGCGAAAAGATAAGTAGCTTTGCCATTACTTCTGTTTGTGAAATGAAAGCGATACTGAGTCTCGGTGTTCCTGGATGGAGCTGCTGATCATCGCAGTGACAGCCAAACTAGCTTTGCATGTTTGTTGTTTACCTTATGCTATGGGGAAGGAACTTCTTTGCTGTCATTGTATCGTGTGATGTGGTAAAACACAATCCATGCCCAATGTGCGCAAAAATTTCAAGCCAGCAATATTTATTACCCATGCACATACAGTACATATTGCTGCTTTGCTGTCAGTGCTGCTTGTGGTGCTTCTGTGAAAATAAAAGGGCATTTGTACCTGGAGTACTACAATATGCTTTGAAAACATGGATATTGCAAGGGCTGTAATATGGTTTGTTAATGTGTCACATTCACATGGATGAGAAGGAACGTTCTACCATGAATGCCTGGAAAGACTTAAAGTATATGAAAGGAACCCTACAAAGGAACCCCCTTGCTATATAAGGGCAGTGCTCATATGCCCAGACTCTGCTGTGGGCATTCCAGCTGTTGGCAGCAAGAAGCAGTAGCTCCTGGGAAGCCTTGCTGCCTGCACAGGTGGCTGGGCTGCATTTGGGGTGGAATCTGGCCAGGACATGGAGCTCACTAAGAAACATCAGTTGATCAAAAGCAGCGAGGGCCTGGCTAGTCATCTGATCCAGAAGCCTGGTATTTTATATGCTGGATGTTATTTTAACTGGATGAAGAGACCCAAGTACAAAGATGTTAGGTAAACAGAATGAAACTTCTGGACCAGGTGCACACATGGGGCTCTGGAGAACAGCAGAGAAGCCAAAGGATTACTCTCTCATTAGAATTGCATAGCTAGGCCATTCTTCCAAAATATCTAAGAAGCAACACCTGTACTGCTGTCAGGATATGGAGCATCCCTTACAGACAACCAAAGGCAAACCAGTACCTGGAAATGCACTCGATAAGGGAATTCATGTTTAGCTTGTGTCATTACACAAATTCCCCTCTCCAGACTTTGCTGGAACATGGTACATGACATGGTGCTGTCCAGTCTCCCCTGCAATGAGCCCCACAGAAGGCCACTTGCTGCAGGCACCTTATGTGCCCCTGCTCAGTGTTCTGACTTCATTACTTCTTCAAAAGTTGTAAAACATCCTCTTGGAGATCCCTTTGCTGGCTGGCTTGGAGGGAAGGGAAGTTGGAGCAGAGCTGTCTCCTTCCACAGAGCAGAGCTTCAGCCACCCGTAATGCAAGAAGAGAGTCACAGTTTACAAGACCAAGTCTCCTCAGCTGCTACTGGTTTATCGTTTCCCAGAAATATTAAGGAACTGGGACATACTGAGATCAAGCAGCACACGATGCTCTGTGCTCTCTGAAGCAGAGAGCTGCTTTCTGTGTTGCAGCTGATGCAGGAGTTGTCACTAGCTTTGCACTTTCTTGACTTGTGCTACCTTGAGAAGAGAAGCATTATTTTCCTTTGTCTGCGTGCCTCTGTTAATTGGCGACAAGCACAACCATGTCCCCCAGGACCTCCCCTGAGGTGCTGGGTGCAGCACTGCTCCCGACAATGTTGTTATCCTGGGAGTCAGCCCCATTGGGAAGTATAAACCTGTACTGAGAAAACCTGCTACTGGTAAAGCAGGTTTTTCCTGCCTGGTTTTATTACAGCTACAGGGCACTACAGAAAGACAGGCCTGTGTATTGCAACTATCTTTTAGGATGCTTCCCTCTTACTGAATGTATTTCACATAGCTGTGCATGTTATAGAGTGTATTAAATGAAGAATATTTGATTGGACTATGATGAGGCTGGAGCTAGAGAACACTACCGTAATAGTTGAGATCCCTACACTGAAAGGACATACTGTTAACTGAAGTAAATAGGTTGCTATGAGTTTCTGACTTAATTGACAGAACATTTTATAGCGTGAACATCAAAAACTCATTAGGAATGAATCAGGCTAAGGCTATGTGCCTGTAACATTTTTAATACCAACATATAGTCAGACCTACTTGGAGCTGATATCATTTCTTGATCAAGCAGCTGAGAGATTCCGATGTAATTTAATGCAATCAATTATAATGCTTCGTGCCAATATGTAAAACTGAATTGGATTAAAAGAAATACCATCTCCAAATTGTGGCCTGACAGACAAATCCCAGCATTTTCAGCAGCTCTCAGTTCACATCCATCCCTGACGTGCCTAAGCTAAAGGAATAAAGGCATTTTCCTAGAAACGTCAGAGGCAGAGGCGCCCAGGAGGCCAGCTGGGCAATGCGGGGTGATCTCGCTGTGATTAAATGGCTCCATCAGTAACTCTTCCTCCTCTACAAGGACACTACATTTTGGCACTTGACTACATTACCCCTGTCATAATCACTCTTATTATGGAAGTACGACTTAATTCTCAGCTGCTTCAGAGATAATAACACAAAATGAAGCATAATGAAAGGATCCTCCAGACATTTAATGCCTGCCTGTTACTGCTCAGCACGTGGCCATACACTGCAGACATGGCAGTGCCCACAAATCCCCCAGCCGAGACACACTGGCCCATGCAGCCCACCTTGCACACATAAGGTATGGCCACTGTTGGCTGCACCCCAACACACCTCTGCTCATCACTTTGGGAAAGGCAGGTCAGGCTGCTGAGATCCACAGCCACGACAGCCTGCTGGGGAGGGTGCCTTACAGCCAGACCAGCCTGTGCTTCTCAGGAAAGGATGGTGCCCTCAGCCAGAAGTAATTTGGAAAGCCAAAGTTTGGAGGCATTGCACCAACAAAAGCAAATTAAATCAGTAATACCTAGCATAGACACTAATTTGAAAATTAGCTACCAGAGGTTGGAAAAATATGACCGATGAAGATCTAGCAATTTTTCTGCTGAAAGATTTAGGGGGTAAAAATCCCATCATATACAGCTGGTTAACTCTTTTAGAAAAAGAGCTGTCTAAAGAAGTTACTGATTTTTTTCAAACATAGACGCAAAATGTCTAATTATAACATTTGTTATAACATAACAGCTAATTTATAACATTTGGACATCTGATGTTTTCCTGCTCCAGGACCTGTGGGCTGGCACACTCATCCCGCCACAGTGCCCCAGAAAAGCCGAGCTGGGGGAGGCATCTGCCCACACCCTGCCTGCACCCCAGCTGCCCCTGCTTTCCCTGTGCCAGGCTGGGGGCTTCACAGGACATGCAACAGCCCTGGCCAAACCTCACAGTGATCACCAAAATCTGAGGGCACAGCAATCTCCGTTCACATCACTGGGTTATTTATTCACTGTTTCTTTCAGAGTTAAAAGGATACCTGGGAGCTGGGACAATCCTGTAATATCTGCTTAGTCCACCAGTGCACAAATTAAAATATCTGACAGATTGCTAATGAGCTGATGTTGGAATGACTGGATAGTCTGTTATTGTTTGGCCATTCACAGTTTCTTCAGTAGCCCATCTGTGCGCCAGGCACAGCTACCGGGAGGCAGCCTGGGATGGTTCCTCCATTTTTACACCTTTTGCCTTTATCGGCCTTTGGGAAAGGCCTTTAGCAATTCAAGTTTTTATCGAACATATTGCCAACTTTCCCACCCTGTTACTAAACTCCCTATGCTGCTACAAAATGTCTGCTTAGCAGCAGGCTGGAGATACAGCTATTTTGTACACATTCCTGTACCTGAGCCCTGTGTTTGTGCTCCAGCCTGGCAGCCTGGATCATGTATCACATCGGATCAAGCACCACATCGGATGCACAACTCTGCACAGGCAGCTCACAGCTTTCTTTCTGAGAAAAATCCAACATATTTAATCCTCACACATATGGGTCACTTTTCAATAGACCTGCTTGTGTTAGCCAGCATTTACACACACTTACACATTTGTTTTGAGGTCAAAAAAAGAGAAAACCACCCTGGAAATCCCACCTGACTAACGATTTGGGCTATCGGAAAGGAAAAGTCCCAAAGGAGCAAGGTTGCTGAGGAGACAGATGCAAACTGAGGACAAGTGCTGGATTCTCCTACTTACTCTGCCAGAGTGCTGAGACCCCACAGAGAGTTGCTGCTGCTGGTGTTGGACGGAGCCAGATGGAACACGAGGGTACCTGCAGGGCAGAGCTTCTGCAGAGGCACCTGTGCCATTGCAACAGGCTGTGCAGACATCAGCTGGGAGGTAAATCCTTCTGTGAATGAGTGATAACTGGGAAAAAAGAGCAAAGAAATGACAAATTGAAGAAGAAAAAAACACTGTTCTTCAGAAAAGTCACATGGCAGCTGGGCACAGCTGAAGCAGACTTTCTGACCTCAGAGGGAGCCCTGGGAGCATCCCCTCAGCAGAGGCAACCGCGCAGCCAGGGTCCTGCTTTCAGCATCCAGAGTCCCTTGCCGCTACATACGCTACCCAAACTGCTGCAGTGAAAACAGGTTTGTGGGATCAGGCCCACACACTCAGCAAAGGCTTCTACCTAGTGCTACCTAATGCCAGTGCAAACATGAGAAATGAAATATTTCTGCAGGAGTCCTGGTTTCACACCATATGATGGAGGATTAATTTTTTCGTTTGCAGCATCCTTTATAGGCAGAAAGTGAAGACACAAACTATATTAGCATCCAGTGTCAAAACCTGCTCCCTAGGGAGAAGGGACAAGGAATACTAATATCTCCAGGAGAAGACCAAAGATGGGTTTCCTGGCTTGGGCCATCTTAAAAATTCCCAGTGCTTACGAAGGTCTGCATCGACTGCCATTTCCCGCAGGCTCTGAAGAACTGCAGGCCTCAGGTTCGTGATTCTGTCCAACTACATTAAGATGAAAACAAGAAAGAAAATAGATTAAGAGGAGATTTTTTTTTTTGGGGTGGGGTGGTGGGTGTTATATGGCAGCTCTGTACAGGACAACTTGTTCAGCTGCTTTGATGAATGACTTCCCCTCACATGCAGTCGCTCTCACTGGAAATCTGAAACACAACTGAGAGCATCAGCACAAGGAAAGAGCCAAAATGGGACAAACCTAGCAGAAAAACAAGAGGTCAAGCCCTGATGAACAAATTCCCTTTTTCCCTTCAACTTGGAAAACTCGGGTGTAATGGCTGAAGGTGCTTCCAGGCAGCTCAAACTCACGTAAGAGGCAGAGAAGCGCAGGCATCCTTGACCTTGTTTGGCAGTAT
Source organism: Aegotheles bennettii (assembly GCA_013398125.1). Taxonomy (NCBI): domain Eukaryota; kingdom Metazoa; phylum Chordata; class Aves; order Caprimulgiformes; family Aegothelidae; genus Aegotheles; species Aegotheles bennettii. Next base: position 582,979 of record VZRW01013440.1, on the reverse strand, counting down.
TACAAAAGGTTGTATTTTCAGATGGATGATCCAATCTTGAAATATCCTCCAGTGTAATAAGTACAAAAAATATTTTCTTTTGTGCCTGTCTCAACTGTGTATTTCTTTGCTTTCTCTGTTTTTTAATGCAAGGAACAGCCTTGTGAGCACTGCAGAAAGCAGAAGCAAGCTGAGCAGCGTACTGCCTCTGCACTGACAGGTCACCAGAGTTGCTGGACCAAACCATGCTGGACCAAACCATGCTGGATGACCAAAGCACTCTGCTCAGCCAGACAGCACAGCAGGCACCCCTGCCAGGTTTTCTATGCTGCTTCATCCAGCTGCCCTGCCCAGCAAAGGGCAGGCATAGCCCTGATCAAAGAGAAGGGATTGTACATCTCTCTGACCCAGGAACACATGGGCTGCGGCCAGCAAAGCTAACTGAGGGAGGTGGTAGAGTAAGTTTGCTCCAACATTGTCACACAGGGCTCATTTCCAGGGCCAAAGCAGGACTCGGTACTGCTCTAGCACCTCCTCTAGCTTGCCCAGCAGCCTGAGTACCATAGAGTGTGCCCATGGTGGTGACAGAGCTGCCAGTGCAGTGCCACTGTGCATAGCTTGGCGGGCAGCTGGTGGCCACACTGGTGACCTGCAACATCCTGCCAGCAGCTGCAGTGCTGCCAGTGAGGCAAAAGCAGTCGGTCACATGGGGCTGGCAAAGCTACACAAAGGGGCATCACCAGGCATGGCACTGGTGAGAGGCTGGGACCCCCAGGAGGGTGGGCAATCTTCAGCTGCCTGACACCTGTACCTCTGCTGGGGTATAGTGTGTCACCCTGTGGCCACACAGCATCTGTTCTGCACCTCAATATCCCCAAACCAAGACATCTCACCAGTCTTTGAGGAATGTTGCCTTCAACGGAGCCAAAGGAAGGGGCTTGGCAAGCAGCCAGGGCAGGCGGACCAGCAAGGCAGTGATCCATAGTACCTCCTGAAAACATGCTTTGCGTCCTCAGCACTCAACAGGGAAACCTCAGCAAGCACAACATATCCATCCCTAATAAGAACACACTGTGATAATCACCCTCCCTGTGATAAACAGATTATAGGGTTTTTCCTGTCTTTTCCCCCCAACATAATAATTTAACCAGCTCTCAAATCGCAAGTTGTCAAGACTGCATTTGAATGCTGAGGTTTTCATGCTATGAATCCTGAGTTAAACAATTCTTTCTCAAATAAATACTCCTTTTTCAGTTGGCACTGAAGCTTTTGTTGTTCACAGTAATCAAGCTCCCATTTGGCTAACCTCTCACCTAACACGATGTCTTCATCTTTCATTTGAACAAAATTTATCATCCATAAGCAAAGACAGAAAACGTGTGAATGTCTAAAGCTTATGTAAATTAAGAGGCTATGCACACCAGCATTCCTAAAAATAGCAGATAATAACAAGCATTTCTTCAGCATACTATAATTATGGGCCTGCTGTCATCTCTTCCATTCTCTATAAGGTCACAGTTGTATTATACAAAATTTACAGTATATTACCAGTTAAAAACACAATAATTAGCAAGCACGCATCTTCCATCTTCAGCACCAGTGATGAATGTTCACAGTTGAGAAAAAAAAAAAGCACATTGTTTGCTTTATGTGGACAATACACACTTAAATTTAATCATCAACTTCTGCTATCCAGCGGGCAATATTCTTTCGCCATTATAACACTATTTGCCAAGATCAGAGTACACCCTCGGGGTGAATTAGTCCCGAACGAAGGGACAAGGAGCCAAATCTCTTGCTGTCACATCGCTGACATACACAAACATATTTCTCTAAACTTCATAATTCTGCATTATTCTCACATAATGTCTGGGTGAAAATCTCAGGCATTATTTTGAGCATTATTATAAGCATTTGCACTTAACAATCCAAATTTTTTAACTCACAGAATTACATATATTGAGAGAGTCTCCCCCATAATGTGTGTTATTTGTTGGCTTTCTTGCATATTGGAAATTGAAAAAAAGATGAGGGATACTGCACCCAGACCACAAGTCCCATAGCTTCTAGCAAAGGCCCTCTAAGAGGTTACTCAGCCACCACATTATTGCATCCTCTTGATCTGGCCACTTCAGATTTCCCATGTTATAATGGCCAGCTGGCAGGTGTAGCTGTTCCACCCCCACCAGCCACCAGGGCACATGTGGTCATTCACAAAACAGATTCTCTAAAAAAAATCTTAAGAAATCAGGACTGGTGGACTTTACTCTTCAATGACCAGATCAAAGACTAAAAAAATCCCAAACAACCTAGGAAAACGTTTACAATTTTCTCATCGAAACAAATAAAAGAGGACAGAAAGCTTTCTATTGAAAACATGAGCAAATTCAGCATTTCCAGGTTGTGGATCTTTTGACTACACTTAACTAAAACTAATCTTGAAAATTCAAAATGTTTCATTTCAACTTTTTCAGCAAACAAATAGTAGTGAACTGACCAAAACACTATCCAGTGCGATTAAGAATTTTGCTATGGATTTTGCTAATTCCACTCACATCCTTTGCCCTGAACCCCTCGCAGCCGCCGCAGCAGGGATTACCGGTGCTGCAGGGAGCTGGCAGCCACCAGGAGAGGCAGAGGAGACTGGGCTCCGACAGGCACCAACACCATCTTTCATGTCTTGCCAGTGAACCCAAGGCCCAGCTTGTAACAACTCTGCCTCTGATTTCTAGATTTGTCCTAAATTGTCTTTCTCCTGCCGTATGTCACTCTCCCCAGGTCGTGCTCGGCTGGGCTCAGCAGAGCTGAGCAGGCAGCCTAGGGGACAGCAAAGCCCAGCACAAACACAGGATGGGAGAGGACCCCTGCAAAGTCCTGGGCACTGGGGATCAGTCAACAGCATGCTCACATCCCAAATAAGATGAACCACATCTGAAGCTATATTAGGAGGAGCACTGTCAATGAGACCTGGCCGGGCCCAGTCAGAAGGTGCCCTGAGGCACGCCAGGACCCCCTGCCCACTGTTTGCACCCCACCACAGCACAGGCATGGGCAGAGATCCACACACACAGAGGTGGCTGGAAACCAGGGAGCTTGCCTACCTCTGCTCTGGGGCAAGTCCTCTGCAGCTTCACCAGAGAATCACATGTAAGTTGGGGAGATCAGCCTTTTTGCTTCGGGTGCTTTGGAGCAGATGTGATGGCTTTGGAGTGAAGCCTTGAGTTCAGGGCAGTGTGAAATATGTAATAATAATCACAAATACTTTATCTTTCAGCACTATCACACGAACTTTGGTCTGCCCAGGTACACAGGAAGAGCAAACCCTGTGCACTTGAGCACAAAGCTCTGTTCTGTATGGGAGGTGGGAGCAGGTTTTAAAGCTAAACTTTGAGGAGGTAATATTGGGCACTAAGCACCACTTTACAACATGGCTTTATGAACCACCCAGCAGCAACAACACCATCCCCTCCAGTCCAGGTTCCCTTTTCTTCTAATGGGATCATACAACCTAGCCTCAGCCCAGGTGAGTACCAGACCCCAGGGCGTTACCTGGAGCCAGGACAAGGTTCCTGATGAGCGATGCATCAGAAACAAGCACCGTGCAAGCACACCACTGGTGGAGAGTCAAATGAGCATGCTGTACCTATGTCAGCTGCTGGCTGGTGATCCCTGCCTGACACCCTCCCTGGAGTATTGCATAGATAAACACCTGCTATTTGAACAAGACCAATGACAGCAAAATTGCTTGCTTGTCTCTAAAAAGACTCTAATAATGTGCATCAAGGGAGAGACCCATGGTCTGACAGACTTCTTTTTCCCCCAGAAGGAAACATAAAAATACATTTCAGCATCAAGAGGGACAGAGTGAACTGCAAACCTAGTTAATTATATCCAAAAGAGTAATAATAAAATAAACTATTAAATTTTAGAACTCCCTCTTTAAAGTATTAAGCGTTTTGTTACTGTGGTGCAGTTAAACCATACACTGTACAACGCTTTGAATTGCTTTATAGGAAGGTAACATAAGGGTTGTCATGAAATAAGATGGTTCTAGACAAATCTCATTCCATACAGGCCTCTAATACTGAACAAACAACACAACTCATTGCTTAGCTTTAGCACCGCATTTGTTTTAAAAATCTAACATTTACAGCCAAGGTTCACATGTGAATAGAAAGCACTGTCGGTCGGTGGCTGCTCAGGAAGGTCTCGGAGCTCTCTGCAGCGTGTTTACAACATTGGAAATTAAGATGTGAAGGTGGCCCGCTGGCACCTTGCGTACCACGAGAGAGTGGGGAACCAACCGCTGCTTTTAAGAACAGCGGTTCAATTCCTGGCACAAACACTGAGGCTAGTTTAAAAACTCCAGTGGCTGACAAGATGCTGGATTACAGGCTGCGCTGTAGCCCAAAGCCATGGGGGAACCTGCTTTGATGCAGCTCTGGTAAACAGCAATCAAAGGCCGAGAGGGAAGGATGTCATGAAAAATGGAGGAGTAAAGAGGTGAACAAAGGTTATTGCTAAGGAATTTTCTGTCCTTTTCATTTGGGTAATTTAAATATTTTTTTGATGTTTCAAATTAACAAGACATTTAATTAGGGTACAGGAACATTACAAAATCCCCTTTCCCATCTCGCACTCCCCTGCACAATAGATGCTGGACATCAAGAGTGATAACTCACCCCAGCACTGAGGGCCAGAAACTCCACAGGGAGCCACCACTGGAGGCAAGGGGTCTTGATGGTCTGGTCCCCATGACAGACAGCCCTCTCCTCCGCAACCCGAAGATGCCGGCGAGCCCCCTGCAAGGGGGGCCAGCAGGCTCCATGGGCCCTGTGGCACAGCCCCCAGCTGCACCACCTTGCCAACAGTCAGCCCTGAGCCCAGCCACCATCTCCCCCTCAACACTCACTCCTTTCCACAGGCTCAACATTTCTCTTGCCACATGTTTTTGCTCTCTCTACGGCATATTCTTGTGCTTACAAAACCAAACAGAAATGGAGCAAATGACACCAAACACAAAATAGACAGTAGAGATGTCTGAATTCCAAGAGGACTCATCTTTTTCTCTCATTTTCAGCTGATTTCCACACCTTCACCCCCCCACCTCTGACACAGCACTGTTTCCCAGACACTACCAACCTGCTGAAGACCTCAACAATGCCCAGTGCAGACCCTGGGTGGTCTCACCTGGCTGGAATTACAGGCCAGACACTGAGGTCACCCAGGCACCTTTACCTACCGGTAAGTAAAACAGACACTTGTGGAACAGAGTCATGATCTCAGTGAGAAACTCCAAACAGGTCACAGTAACCATGCTAGTACCCATTTCTCCCAGTGAGGGGAGCCTAGAAAGCAAGTTTGGATGCAGTTGTGCATAGTCAGGAGAGGTGAATCCCATCCTTTACCTAAGGACCTGTCTGGACAAGTTTGCAGACTTCCAGTGTCTCTATAAAGATATCCAAGTCCAGGAGGCATTGATTCAGCCCATCTCTGTAGGAGACAAGAGGTGTCAGACCAGACAAGTACAGTGAATCTTAGCAGCTCTGACGTCCAGGGAGCACCACAGAAACTTCAGCATCTTCACCTTTTGACATGGGTGGACCTAAGAGGAGGACTTGTGAAGGAAAAGAAAAGATGGATTTCATTCTCCAAACAAGCTGCCTCTTCTGGGACATTTGCCAGTTTCCCTTAAAAGAGCTGCTGTCATCTGAGCTGTTATTTCAAAAGTTCATTCAACCTCTGGATTTACTGCCAACACCTGAGTTACAGAAATGAGCAACTATGACTTACAAAACCTAGTGACTGCCATGCCCAGAGCTTCCAGGTACTTGAGAGACTCGGCTCACCCTCCCACTAGAGAAGCACTCAGCACTGTGCATGCAGGGCTTCAGCAGCTGTGTGACCCCTCTGGACACCTACCCTGCACAGTGTGTTGAACTGGACCTCCCCAAAGCACGTGAAGGATTACGCTCAAAAGGACAAGTGCATCAGATGACAGGACTAGCAACTAGACTTGAAACCTGATGTGCTGGAGTGTGAAACTCACTTGAATTCCCTATGGTACAAAAAATATAAATGGAATTGAAGACTGTATTGACTGATAACTTCAGTAGCACAAGAGGGGTTAAATTACTGTGAGCAAATCAGGCTTGGACTCTCACTTACACAACTACTCTGCCAAGTAACCAAGCCAGGAGATCACAGCAGTTTGCCTTTCTGGTGTACAGGGAACACACACACAAATTCCTCTTCCTTCCCTGGAGGCTGTGGCCGCAGTGGCTCCCTTGAATCCACAACTCTCTGCAACTGTTAGCCAGGATTTGTCCATCCTTGGAAACACAGGTTATTTTGAACAGCAGAGCCTAAGCCCCACCTGCTCCTGAAAGCCTAAAGTCACCAAGCTGTGATTAAAAATCTTGAGAGGTGCATTTGTGGACTATATGACCCAGCAGGTCTTTCACATCTAGAAAACAGAAATATTTTCTGTAGTTTAACAAGTTATTGAAAGGTCAATCCAGAAAGTATCTGGTAATAAAAGTATTCAGACATTTCTATTTCATCTCCTCTAGTGAGGGTAGTGTAGCTCAGCTGGTAGAGACTTACCTCAGGCTATAGCTCACCCTACAAGGGCTTGTTCCTAACTCACTCTTGTTATTTATGTACCACACTGTGCAACATCAGCTTAGGTGTTTTAGAAATAAAAGTTAAAAACAAAAAAAGATGTGGGAGGCAAGAGCACATCCCACACTGTCTAGTATTCAAGCGATAGATGAAGAACTCTCCATCAGCCATGCTTTAGAGCTGAAATGAGCAAACCATCCATAGATGAGGGGAAATCATCCTACTTTATAGCTTAACACATGCAGAGACAAGACCTTCTAAAACATGCTTGTTCCATATGCCCAGCACGGTCCCTTGCCCAAACACTAACAGACCTGGTGGTGGCAACACTGTCGTTTCAGTACAGCCATATGCCAGTCACAGGATCTTTTCCACCACATCTGCCATCAGCACTACACATTAATTCGTGCCAGAAAGAAACAATTACCTGGGAAAACAGGCAAAACAGGATTCCTCTAACACAGAACTAGCAATGGAGACACACAGGAACGCCACAATGTTGGTGCAACTAGGTTTCTTGCTCACTTCTTGTCCCACTCACTTTTACTCTCCCCCACCCAGTAGTCCTACTGGTTTTGAAGGTGCTGGCACCTGAATCCAATGTAGTTAATTACTTAAGTAAAATGAGCAGCATCTGATTCCTTCCCAGAACAGGCCCTGGCCTCTAAAGAGTTACAAATGCACAGACCTCCTGTGGAATCCTGATCCTTTCACCAAATAATCCAGATTTGTTTTAAATTTGCCTTAATATTTTTATCCTGATCCTCCTCTTTTCTGTGAGGACAGGCAGTGCATCCTGCACCTTGAATGCTGACCTCAGCAGAGGTTATGGTGGCCCTCTCAAATGCCAGCACATCCCAGAATTTTAAAATCTGCCCACATCAGGAAAAGAAGCTGTGGGGAAAAATATCACAGCCAGCACAAGCCTGACAGAAGCCAGTAAAAAGACATAAAATGGCTCCCAGGGGTGTCAAACCAATCACCCAGCACCTCACAGGTGGCAGGGACACCTCTGCCGGCAAACCCAGGGGAGCGAGCACAGCTGAGAGTCCCACTGACCCCCAAAAAGATTACTGGGGCAAGTGGTGCTACAGGATTGGGCTGACGATCTCCAACTGAGTAAATGTAGTGGTTTCTGACTTCTCTCCAAGTCACTGTTTGTTGGGAAACATCAAAGCCAGTGGAATAGTAGGTGTCCCAAAATGTCTTAATTCAGAGAATTAGTGTTAACCGAGTCTGATTAGCTCCATTTATCTCTAATTAATTACCTTTACCTAATTAGACACCCTGTTTCCAGTAGACATGGAGTCAAGTAGACTAGATTATTAGTGTAGTCATTGTGCCTTTACAAAATCCTGAAATTAATGAAACGTGCAAAAGAATCTGCGGCTTTAATTGCACAGGTGTTGCCTTATGGCAAAGCTTTATCTTCTGATTACACCAAGGGATTATTAGTGACTTTTTATATAGAGGATGAGCCTGTGAAATGTACCTTAGCAACAGCTCATTAGTTTAGGGTTGTTACTGTATTATTTATTACATTCAGCCTTCCCCATTATCTAGATTGATTCATGGACCTATATTTTCCTCCCCTCTGTGCAGGAAATAAATAAATAAGTGAAGGCTGGCTATTGCCGTCCAGCTGCAATATGAGAGGAAGACAGAGCGTATTCTCCAGCTACCAATATCCGCCCTTTAAAATAAAGCTTTAAAGTTGATTTAAATAAAACTCTTTTTCTTTCCCTCCCTCAGCAAAGTAATCAATTCAAGCTTCTGTCAGACTGGAATGCTTTCTATATGCCATCCAAAGAGTTTGGGCCATCTTAAATCTTTCCAGATAAATAAAAATACATTACTGGATTGAAGAATGAAGTACAATATATTTACATCCAAAATATTTTTTTCTGTTATAACTCATCCTTTATGAAATCTATCAGAAATATTTTATATTTATATTTCTTTTAACTGAGTGTTGGCTACTTCTCTGGTTTGGAGGATTTTGCCAGATAGAAAAACTGTCTGAATAATAGAACCAAGACAAACAAAGCAAAACAGCAACCTCTGTGCAAAGAACCACTTTCCCCACAGAGAAGCTACTTGTAGTCAAGGTTGAGAAGGTTTGACCTTACCTTCCCGCGTCCTCCTCAGCAACATCCCACTGGACTTGCTAAATATCACTCGTAACAGCCCCAGTGCTGCCCCAAGCAGAGGAGGCTTCCCTGACGAGCCAGCAATCCCTGAGCAGCTGGTAAAAAAAATGGTGAGGAATTGTTTTCCAAAAATATCCAGAACACCAGATTCTTTGAATATTAAACATTGCTGTCCACTTACTGCAAAATTTAAAAAAAAAAAAAATGGAAAAAAGGGGGGTGATGTAGGGTATGACAACTAATTTGAGCAACAATAATAACTATCTAACAACAACCATGACTACATAACTTCTCTTGTCTGCATTACAGAATATGTAAATTTTAATCTCAAAACCATGGCACTAACTGCCAGACTTCGTATATAATTTTGTGTTGTGTTCATGTGACTCACATGTAAATGGTGTCATCCTGCAATAAAGGCACTAGTGATGGTTTAAGGCTGCTCTGCCAAACAGAGATGACTTGCATGGACAGAACCTAACTATATAAAACATATGTGACACCCACCTGCTACAGGTCATTTGGGATTGCTGCTCTTGAAAGTCTTCCCCTCAAAAACATAGGCCACTGTGGCTTCTTGTATGGGCAAAACCCTTGCTTTTGCTGTAAAATCTTCATATGGGACCTCCAAGCACACACACGTGCTCCATGGGAGCAAAGCAGCTGTAGGGCCCCCAATTCACCAAAGGTGTGACATCGGCAAAGTGTGAGCCATGCTCCTAAAACTGCTGCCCAACACAACACACACATTCACTTTATCAATCTAAATCTTTTATTTAGAGTTATATCACCCTTGAACCCTGGGGACATCGATCTAGCTGCCCTCCTCCAAGCAGGCAGCACTGGACCATAAAATGCAACTGCATCCACTTGCTCACCTCACCCACTGTGAAATCCCATGGATCAGCACTTACCTGTAGAGCAGGAGGTGCAGAGTTGAGCCCTTTCTTTAAAAGTCCAGCAGCATGAGTGATGAAGACAGCAGGAAAGTCTTCTAGATCTTCCTTGAAAGTTTCCACCAAAAGTAGATCAAGGAAGTTCTAGGAGACTCTGCTCTCCTCAATCACCCATGCTGCTGGGCAGCAAGTAATCCAAGATCCTCTTCCACATGCTCTCAGCATCATAGGTGCTGATTAGTTGGATAAGGCATGGGGTCAAAGCCCTCTCTCATGCTTGCAGTGTGCTGTGTCCATGTACCCCAGAAATATAAACTGGCTGTGGAAAAAATAAAAATTAATTGCGAGGTGTTTGTATGGGCTTTGAAGTAGAATCCCCACTTGGCATTTACATTTTCATTTGTGATCAGATCAAACTATTTCTCCACACTCCCTGTTGGCTTCCAATCAAATACATCAGATTTATGAATGTTGTCTGTGCCTTCAGCACAGCCACAGAGCCATGCCCAGGGCGTACCAGTGATGCTGGAAAAGGTTGTCATTCAGAGCTTTGTTTCTCACACTGGTTTCAAGCACATCTGTGCAGAAAACAGCACTTTCTTAGGAACCTGCCTGAAATACATGGAAGAAATTCCCATGGGACAGAGGGTTCACTCTATCTCTCACCATGTCCTACTCAAAGAACTCTGACCTCACCTTCAATAATGAAAACAAGCAGCACAGTAGACAAGAATGAAATATATTAAATATTTATTTAAAGGACATAAATAAACAGTTTTTCCAGTGGGAGGAAAAGAATTACATGAGAGATGCCAGTGACTTCACTTAATAGGAGGCAGTCTAGCAACCTGTGGGAGAAGTGGGGCTCTACCTTGTGAGCCACCAGGAACACCTCATGTGCGCATGCACCCTTGTCCCCACAAGAACCACTTTTTAGAAAACAAGGAAGCAGCCAAGAGCAGACCCCAAAATAAACACTGCTGCTTTGCCCCTGTGCTCCGTTTCCCTTTCGTAAGTCTTGAGTGCTTCCTAAAGGCAGGTGGGTACCACACACTTCCCACCAGCTAGGAAATTGGAGCAGGGAGGGAAGGCCACGTACTGAGGTCACTGGAACCTGCAGCTGCTCTTCATCCTCCAGCTTACATCCTCTTTCAAAAGGCACACACACGCCTTTCCCACACAGTGCCGTGTCAAGAGGGACTGGCTCTACTGCTTTTCCCTTTGTCCCTCAGCAGCAGCCATGGGATGGCTGCTGGTCTATTTGATGAGCAGGCCCTGGCGCACTCCTCCTGTTGCTGGCACTAGTCCTTGAAGAACTGGCTGGCACCAGCTGTTGCAGTGAGCTCACACAGGCCATCTCCCATGATCCAAGTGCCAACTATTTGGAGGAGCCAGACACCAGGCTGGCAGGTCTAATGGGAGAGCACATCCAAAGTCAGATGCTGCTGCCTCCTGCAGGAGCCAGGCCCTGGGCAGGGGACAGGCACAAGCTCTTGGTGACCAATAAAGCTTTAGAAAGTGAAAATCGATGTATGGACACCAAGTAAGGATCAATAGGTTGAGGATGGCAGGTAGGGTGGCACAAAGTTACAAAACCACTACAGTCTTGAAGTGGATCCAGTAACATGAGTCAAGGCAAAGCAGCGGCACTGCTGTCCCTAAAGATAAAAATCTGTCTGGCAGCTCTGAGGCCCATGGTTCACGCT